>NC_069438.1:39736975-39964475 GCF_026875155.1 Cherax quadricarinatus | reverse complement strand
TTCCTGATACCGCCATCAATGTGGGTTGGTACCTGTCGTCATACTTACGATCCTTCCTGATACCGCCTTCAGTGTGGGTTGGTACCTGTCGTCATACTTACGATCCTTCCTGATACCGCCATCAATGTGGGTTGGTACCTGTCGTCATACTTACGATCCTTCCTGATACCGCCATCAATGTGGGTTGGTACCTGTCGTCATACTTACGATCCTTCCTGATACCGCCATCAATGTGGGTTGGTACCTGTCGTCATACTTACGATCCTTCCTGATACCGCCATCAGTGTGGGTTGGTACCTGTCGTCATACTTACGATCCTTCCTGATACCGCCATCAGTGTGGGTTGGTACCTGTCGTCATACTTACGATCCTTCCTGATACCGCCATCAATGTGGGTTGGTACCTGTCGTCATACTTACGATCCTTCCTGATACCGCCATCAATGTGGGTTGGTACCTGTCGTCATACTTACGATCCTTCCTGATACCGCCATCAATGTGGGTTGGTACCTGTCGTCATACTTACGATCCTTCCTGATACCGCCATCAATGTGGGTTGGTACCTGTCGTCATACTTACGATCCTTCCTGATACCGCCATCAATGTGGGTTGGTACCTGTCGTCATACTTACGATCCTTCCTGATACCGCCATCAATGTGGGTTGGTACCTGTCGTCATACTTACGATCCTTCCTGATACCGCCATCAATGTGGGTTGGTACCTGTCGTCATACTTACGATCCTTCCTGATACCGCCATCAATGTGGGTTGGTACCTGTCGTCATACTTACGATCCTTCCTGATACCGCCTTCAGTGTGGGTTGGTACCTGTCGTCATACTTACGATCCTTCCTGATACCGCCATCAATGTGGGTTGGTACCTGTCGTCATACTTACGATCCTTCCTGATACCGCCATCAATGTGGGTTGGTACCTGCCGTCATACTTACGATCCTTCCTGATACCGCCATCAATGTGGGTTGGTACCTGTCGTCATACTTACGATCCTTCCTGATACCGCCATCAATGTGGGTTGGTACCTGTCGTCATACTTACGATCCTTCCTGATACCGCCATCAATGTGGGTTGGTACCTGTCGTCATACTTACGATCCTTCCTGATACCGCCATCAATGTGGGTTGGTACCTGTCGTCATACTTACGATCCTTCCTGATACCGCCATCAATGTGGGTTGGTACCTGTCGTCATACTTACGATCCTTCCTGATACCGCCATCAATTTGGGTTGGTACCTGTCGTCATACTTACGATCCTTCCTGATACCGCCATCAATTTGGGTTGGTACCTGTCGTCATACTTACGATCCTTCCTCATACCGCCATCAATTTGGGTTGGTACACCTGTCGTCATATTTACGTCTTGGACAAAGCGAAATTGTTAATAATTTCCAGCTCTCCATCCTGCATTTTTATCTTCAGGTTTGTTTCTTTCCTCTCTACACTTGTCTATTTTCCTTCAGTATCCTGAGGATTTATCACAGGACTGTTACAAATCATCTTTTTTCTTCAGTCAGTCGCCTTATCTCCTAGCGTTCTCCAGTTCTTCCTTCACCTGCTGAGAGAACTGCTCCACAGAAGACATCGTTGAGAGCTCACTAGTTACGTCCTTGATAGGTCCTCGAATCCAACTCATCTAGCCAAAATATTTGTGCAAACTGTTCTTAATTAAATCTACCCAAGGTATAACTCAAGGTATAACTCAAGACTTCATGAATCAACACTACAAGGATGAATATCTTCATTTAAGCTGAGGGACTGATTACCCCGTCTTACACTGTCTCTTATTTCTACACTTCCATTAATCTATGTATTGAACTGATAAAGTCAGTGATTGGCAAAATGTTTTCAGAATAAAGATACCCCGGTGTTGTACATGTGTTTTATTCATCTACTTGTTGGTATTGTATACCTTGACTGCTTTCATACTTGTGTAAACAGCGACACCATGGGTGGGTCTGCCCACGGTGACGATGCCTCTGTGTGACTAGTTAATGCTCAAAGCCGGAACATTAAGTTAGTCACACAACATTGGTGGCGATAATAGTACTAGTAATAGTAACTGAGGTGGTAGTAGACTATTACTACTGGTAGCAGTGGTAGACTACTACTGGTAGCAGTGGTAGACTACTACTGGTAGCAGTATTAGTAGTGATGGTGTTGGTAGTCGTTACATTGTTTTCCCTCTGTACTTCGATGCTATAGTTCCCACTATGTGCCATAGAGTAAGGTAGCTGATTAATGCCTTTTAAAGTCTAGGGGAAAACTTACATCCATGAACAGTCCTCAGTCTCTGAAAATGTATCCACTCAGATAAAAGGTTATTTAAATTACTGTTACAAAAATAGCAATATATTCAATGGATAGGTATATACAACACATACATATGTTAAGTACTCTGGCCCAGTCTTCCATCATATGGGCACCTAGTTTTATGGTCCCGTCTGAAACAATCGCTTCTCCTTTCTCCCTGAGGCCTGATCCAGTGTTCTGACGCACTGTAGCCACTTTCATATTGTTACAACATCAACATTTTGGTTACATATAATTCTTACCTTCTGAGCAACTCACATTTTGCCCAGAAGAGTAGGTTGTTCCTGCCAGCCTGGCTGCACAACAACAAAACAGAGGAGGAGCCAGCTTCTCTTCTTAACTAATACATTAATTGTCTCCCGTTACTATACCTTATTTTACTTTACAATAATTGTGTGTTGGTTTACAACAGAACTTATTTTATATTGAAATACAAGGGTTAAGACGTATGTCCCTTCACATAAGTCTGATCAGTACTTACGAAGACTCAAGGCAATTGTGCCCCAGCAGGTCAATATAATTAGGTATTTCAAATAATGTGGTTTTCTGCTAATAAGGTAAATAAATACGTATTGGGTCCTATAAACCCATAAAAGTAGTAGAAGTAGTTATAGTATTAGTAGTAGTAATAATGGAAATAGCAGTAGTGGTAGCGAGGGTGGTAGTAGTAATAACAGTAATAGTAGCAGTGGTGATAGTAATAGTGGCAGTTGCAGTAATAGTTGTGGTGGTAATAGTAATAGAACTGGTAGTAATGAAACCAGTAGTAACAGTAGCAGTGGCATTAGTAATAACAGTAGTAGTGGTAATAGTAGTAATGAATAAGTATTAATAGAATCAGTATTATGAGTAGTAGCAGTGGTAGTAGCAATAGTAGTAGTTATTGTTAGTGTTCGAATTTTTGTTTTGTCACAAAATGTGGCCAAGATTGCACGAGGAAGAAAAGTTTAGACAGGATAACATAAGATGGGTTGCCACGCCGAGAAATCCTCCCCACAACTGACGTCCACAAGGAGAGACAGATTACTGACCTCCCATTGGTAAAAACAAATGTTTACTTCAGGCATCCTATGAGCAGTCGTGTTATAAGCCCAGTAGAGAAATACTGACCTACATTAAACTCCCTCTGATTGGCTATACTTAATGTAAATAAGGACTTTCTATGAATGAAACATTAGCACGGGAAGCAGCAACCATCAGCACCATAACTTGGCTTTACGAATTTTGCCAAAAACATTGCGATAAACAAAATGCAGATCCTGCGCATTCCTTAAACACAGTAAATGGCAAACAAAAACAGGAGTATAGCGGTTGTATATTTGTAGTAATAGTAACAGTACATAGTACAATAATAATAGTACATTAGTTGTAGTAATAGTTCATCATAATTGTAATAAAAAAGAAGCGCTAAAACACAAGGGTTATACAGCGCAGCAGGGCAGGGAAGGATGCAGGGGTAATGGGTTGCTACCCATTACCCCTGCGCTGTACTCCATAACCCATTATTAGGTTATGGAGGACAGCGGGGCAGTGGATAGCTAGAGACTGAGGTAGAAAGGACTGAGGAGAGTGCTAGAGGCATCATCATCAGAGTTTGGGTAGTAAATCAGTTGCTGTCAAAAAGTCAATGAGAGAGTCTGGATTAAAGGAGTGTCCCTCAGCAAGAAGGGAAGGTGAAGAGAGAGCAGCAGAGCCGAGACGACGTTGGAGGTACATTCTGCGTGCTTGTTGATAGATTGGACAGTCCAACAGAATGTAGCTAACAGATACTGGAACCTGACAATTCTCACAGAGAGGAACAGGGTGCCTCTCCATGAGATATGACAAACTTCGCTGGCTTCAGCAAATAAATGCTACGGAAATTAAACTAATCATTCTTTACTATGGGCTCATTGAACACGGAAATGATTGAAATTACAAATTAGCTCTGCTAGTAAAAATATTGAATCAAGCCGGATGCTGTTACATTGGTCTGTGTGGAGAAATTTTCTCCAGGGATACCCGTGAGTAAGACAAGTGTGGCTGATGTGAAGACAGGAGAGAGTAGTCTCCCAACCTCGACATTGAAGACGGCCAGAAACCTATACTCGGTTTAATAGAATGAAGTTTGTTATAGAGCAGATCAGACCAACGTTGTTGCCAACAGGTGCGAAGGTGAGTAGCAATTACAGCAAAATAGTCCGTGAATGGAACACCTCTAAATGAATCTGGTAGGTCATGTACTGCTGACCGCGCAGCAGTGTCTGCCTGTTCATTGCCCTGTACGTCAGAATGACCAGGGACCCAACAAAAAACAATATCTTTGTGCTTGGTAGAGATACAACATAACCAAAGTTGGATACGAAGAACAAGGGGGGTGAGGTGTATCAAATTTCCGTATAGCCTGTAAAGCACTAAGGGAGTTTGAGACGACCACAAATGGTGACACAGGCATAGATGCAATACAGATAAGTGCTACAAGAATAGAACACAATTCAGCTGTTAAAATGCTAGCCGAGGACAATAAACGCCCTCGCACGACACTCTCCGGAAATACTGCTGCGAATTCGACGCCGTGTACACTGCAATGGCATGAGAATGAGAGCGGACGTGGTCAAGAAAAAGAGAGCGGGAAGCCACCGTAGGTGGCTTCCCGCTTTCGCGCATGGCAGTGGGAAAGAACATACGAACAGCTAGAACTTCCCAAAAGTAGCAGGAAAAAGGGAGATGCTACATGAACATAGAAAGGTGGTAAATAAAGAGAAGACGAGTGAATGTAGGTGAAGAGAAAAGGGACGGAGTAAGCAGGGGCGACGAACAAATAAAGAACGTGGAAATATAAACACATATACAGAATAATGTGATCCTTAATTATATATGACAACGTTTCGCCCACACAGTGGGATTTTTCAAGTCACAAACAAATCTACCTGGGTGGAAGGTACGATAGTATTTATAGTCAGGTTGAGAATGCTGGGTCAGGTGAAGAATGCTGCATCTGATGGTCTACAGAGTGGGGTTATAGAATCTAAAATCTTGGGTAGCTTGGAAGAGAGATTGGATAAGTATATGAGCAGACCTTCTGCAGTGTTCCTCTATTCCTATGTTCTTATGTGGGATAGCGATGAAGAAGTTTCTTGGCAAGTGGTTCAGCTATGTTATAGAAGCCATTGTTCTGGTTGAAGTTGTTGGATATAGAGATGAGCGATGATTCCAGGATTCTTCGGTATTGAGTGTTGTCTTCTCTGGCAATAAGTCTTGAGTTTCTGTAGTTGATTAAGTGGTTGTGTGAATTACGGTGTTGTACACAGGCATTCCTTGTATCACCAGACCTGCTTGCATATTGGTGTTCTAAAATACGTGTTTGGAGGTCTCTTGATGTTTTGCCCACGTATAATTTGCTACAGTCATCACAAGAGATTATGTATACCCCTGCAGAGGATGGAAGCTTGTCCTGACTATTACTGGTAATGTCCTTGATGGTCGTGGTTGTGGAGGTAGATATTTGGAATGAGTTATTGGAAAAGATGTTGGAAACGTGTTTGGCAATGGAGTTGGTGGGGAGGACTATGTATCTCTTCTCGGCAGTGTCTTCTCAATCTGACTATAAATACTATCGTACCTTCCACCCAGGTAGATCTATTTGTGACTTGAAATATCCCACTCTGTGGGCGAAACGTTGTCAATAAAGGATCACATTATACTGCATATGTGTTTATATTTCCATTGTGTCGGTATTTTATACCATTTATTTCCAAATAAAGAACATCTACTAACATCAGTGACTATCCTATATATGGAAGGATTGAGGAGGTCATGAGATTGAGCATAATAGCGAAGGCATTGAGCATCACGGCGATTGCAAAAGGATGGAATATTCGCCTCTGCATAGAGGCTCTCAACCGGTGAAGAGCGAAAAGCACCGAGTCACAAACTTAATCCCTAGTGATGGATGGGATTAAGGCTAGAGAGAGTAGCAGGAGAGGCCGCCGAATAGATCTGGTCACCATAATCGACTTTCGATAAAATTAAGGCTGAATGTAGGCGATGGAGAGCTCTACGATCCACCCCTATGCAAGATAAGCGAGGGTTTCAAGAAGGTTCAGCCGGATGTGGCAGGTTGCCTTTAGAGAGGTAATGAGAGGTTTCCAGGATAACCTACGGTCAAACTGAAGGCCGAGAAACCTAACCGTATCACGTTCTGGGATACGCGAGTCATGTACAAGGGATGACCGGAGACGACTGAACGTCTAGTGAAAGTAATCCGGTGAATTTCTCTACTAAAAAAATATAAATCCATGAGCGGCGGCCCAGTTGGAAACACGGTTGACCGCACGTTGGAGAGAAACTACAATGAGGTGACAGTCAGCGCCTGCTCAAGCTATAACGAAGTCATCAACATAGAGTGATGACCAAATATTGGAGGGAAGGATAGATGCCAGATCATTTATAACAAGGAGAAACAGTGTTGAGCTCAGAACACATCCCTGGGGGACACCTTCAGCTTGGGTAAAGTCTGGGGAGAGCACATTATTAACCCAGACACGAAAATGTCTTTCAGGAAAAATGTTAGATTGCCTCGGAGGCCTAAGGAGTGGGCCTGGGCCAGAAATAGTACATTAGTAGTAGTAATAGTACATTAGTTGTAGTAATAGTACAAGAGTTGTAATAATAGTAGAGTAATAGTAAAAATAATAATATAATAGCATTCCAGTAGTAATATTTTAATACCAGTACTACAGTAGCAGTAAGAGTAATAGCAGTAGTAATACTAGCAGTGTAACAATAGTGGTATTACTAGTAGTAATAACAGAATATTAGCAGAAGTAACAGTATTTCCCTCAAGTAATAGTAATAGTATTCCCCTCAAAGGAGGTTCCTTGACGTTGTGAGGGGCTCTTGATCTAGGGAATTGGAACTGTGCTCCATTTCCCTGAATAAAGTCTGGATACCTTCCATCCCCCCAACACAGGCGATGTATAATCCCTACTGGTTTAGCGCTCCCCGTGACCATAGTAATAACAGTAACAGCAGCTAATGGAGGTAGTAACAGTAGTTACTAGAGATAGTAACATTAGTTACTAGAGATAATAACAGTAGTTATTAGAGATAGTAACAATTGTCAGTAGAGACAGTAGTTATTAGAGATAATAACAGTAGTTACTAGGGATAGTAACAGCAGTTACTAGAGGTAATAACAGTAGTTTCTAGCGATAGTAACTGTAGCTACTAGAGATAGCAACTGTAATAACTAGAGATAGTAACTGTAGTTACTAGAGATAGTAACAGTAGTGCTAGACACGGTAACAGTAGTTACTAGAGATAGTAACAATAGTTGCTAGAGACAGTAACAGTAGTTGCTAGATATAGTAAGAGTAGCTACCAGACATAGTAACAGTAGTTACTAGACATAGTATCAGTAGTTACTGGATGGAAGTAAATGGTATAAAATACCGACACAATGGAAATATAAACACATATGCAGTATAATGTGATTCTTTATTGACAACGTTTCGCCCACACAGTGGGCTTTTTCAAGTCACAAACAGATCTACCTGGGGTGTAAGGTACGCGGGTATTTATAGTCAGGTTCAGAATGCTGAGGTCAGGTGGAGAATGCTGCATCTGATGATGTACCGAGTGGGGTTATAGAGTCTAAAGGCTTGGGTAGCTTAGAAGGGAGATTGGATAAGATTGTGAGCAGACCTTCTGCGGTGTTCTTCCATTCCTATGTTCTTATGTGGGATAGCGATGAAGGAGTTTCTTCGCAAGTGGTTCAGCTATGTTATAGAAGCCACTATTCTGGTTGAAGTTGTCGGATATAGAAATAAGTGATGATTCCAGGCTTCTTCGGTATTGAGTGTTGTCTTCTGTGGCGATAAGTCTTGAGTTTCTGTAGTTTATCAAGTGATTGTGTGAATTACAGTGTTGTACACAGGCATTCCTTGTATTGGAGGTCCGTTGATGTTTCGTCTACGTATAATTTGTTGCAGTCATTACAAGGGATTATGTATACCCCTGCAGAAGGTGGAAGCTTGTCCTGTCTATCATTGGTAATGTCCTTGATGGTCGTGGTTGTGGAGGTAGATACTTGGAATGAGGTATTGGAAAAGATGTTGGAAACGTGTTTGGCAATGGAGTTGGTGGGGAGGACTATGTATCTCTTCTCGGCAGTGTCTTCTCTGGGTGTATTGAAGATGTTTAATGCCCGTCGTCTGCAGTCTCTGATGATGTGACGAGGATAGTGGAGTTTAGAAAATACTTGCTCAATTATAGTGCATTCTTCCTCAAGAAACTCATTGCTGCAGATTCTGAGTGCGCGCAGGAAGAAGCCTATAATTACACCACGTTTAGTTTTGGTGTCGTGGTGAGAGTAGAAGTGGAGAAGATCGATTTGGTTGGTGGGTTTTCGATAGACTTTAAAACGAAGTTCGTGGTCAGCTTTTGCAGAGAAGAACATCAAGGAAAGGAAGAGTGTTGTCGACTTCTTCTTCAAGTGTGAACTGGATTGAAGGCTCGACCTGGTTGATCTTGTCTTGGAGAGCTTGAACGTTGAAGCGTCTAGGAGTTATGAGGAGAATGTCGTCAACATAACGGAACCAGGTGACAGACGAAGGAATAATGGTGGAGAAACGTTCGGTTTCTAGAAGTTCCATGTATAGGTTTGCCAGGACCGCACTGAGTGGCGAACCCATGGGTAGTCCAAAAGTCTGCTGAAAGAGGTGATTTTCGAAAGAGAAACACGTAAAGCCAACACATAGTTCAACAAGGTCGATGAAATCGCCGGCTGGAATAGGAAGATCAAGTGAATCGTCAAGAGATCGATGGCTTGTGTAGTAGGTACTTTGGTGAATAGGGAAGTCACGTCAAGGCTAGAAAGTTTCTTGTTCCTGATGTTGATGTTGCGAATGCTATTGAGAAGATCACCCGAGTGTTTGAGATGTGCTGGACTGATAGTGCCCAAGAGTTTAGAGAGGTGTTTTGAGAGAATTTCTGAGAGCTGGTGGGGAGCACTGCCTATTCCCGAGGATATGGGCCTCAGTGGGATACCAGGCTTGTGAGTTTTTGGCAGGCCGTACATTCTGGCAGGTCTGGGGTTGCTGGGCATGGTGTGCAGAAGTTTCTTCCCTTGTCCTGAGCCCCTCAGAATGCGGCGAGTCCTTTGAAGAAAAGTTTTAGTAAGGTTGTCCACTTGGTTAGTTGTGAGAGGTTTGTAGGTATCTGGGTCATTAAGTAGATTGAGCATTTTGTTCCTGTAATCGTTAGTGTTCATGATAGCAACACCACCTCCTTTATCAGCGGTGGTGACCCTGATGGTCGTGCCTTCTTCTAAATCTATGAGTGCATTGATGTAACGTCGAGGTATGACTGGGGAGCTGCGTGTTGAGATGGTTGCTGAGATGATGCCTTGAAGATAACCCTTTTGGAAGTCGGAGTCATTGTGTCTGTAGTTTTTGGCTATGAAATTGGGGACTAGTTTTGGTTTCGTAATTCCTGTTGCGAATTTGAGGCCTAAGCTGAGGGCTTCAGTTTCTGTGGTTGACAGTGGACGAGATGAAAGATTCTGAATAATTTCAGGCCTTCCTAAATTTTTCCAATTACTATTATCGCAGTGTTTGTAGTTTCCTAGTAAGTCTGATCTTCTGATGAACATTCGCTGTGGTAACTCTGCTGCGAATGATTTCGGCGGTGCGTCTGTTCATGTTGCCCCGGAGTGTTGTGCGTAGTGTTCTGGCTTGGAGAAAAGCTTCCTTTGTTTAAGTCATCCGCACACTCTTCAAGGTAGGTCCGAGCTGCAGCAGAGAAAGGAGGTTTGATGTTGGCAATTTGAGGATGCAATCACGAAGAACATTGTATCTGTTGCGAAGTGAGTAAGCTTTTAGAAGAAGGTCCAGGTATTCTCTGTGTGAAGGATCCATTTCTACTGCGGTGTTTGACACGATGGAAGTAAATGGTATAAAATACCAAACACGTTTCCAACATCTTTTCCAATACCTCATTCCAAGTATCTACCTCCACAACCACGACCATCAAGGACATTACCAATGATAGACAGGACAAGCTTCCACCCACTGCAGGGGTATATATAATCCCTTGTAATGACTGCAACAAATTATACGTGGGCGAAACATCAACGGACCTCCAAACACGTATTTCAGAACACCAATACGCAAGCAGGTCTGACGATACAAGGAATGCCTGTGTACAACACCGTAATTCATACAACCACTTGATAAACTACAGAAACTCAAGACTTATCGCCACAGAAGACAACACTCAATACCGAAGAATCCTGGAATCATCACTTATTTCTATATCCGACAACTTCAACCAGAATAGTGGCTTCTATAACATAGCTAAACCACTTGCCAAGAAACTTCTTCATCGCTGTCCCACATAAGAGCATAGGAATGGAAGAACACCGCAGAAGGTCTGCTCACAAACTTATCCAATCTCCCTTCCAAGCTACCCAAGCCTTTAGACTCTATAACCCCACTCGGTGCATCATCAGATGCAGCATTCTCCAGCTGACCTCAGCATTCTGAACCTGACTATAAATACCCGCGTACCTTCCACCCCAGGTAGATCTGTTTATGACTTGAAAAAGCCCACTCTGTGGGCGAAACGATGTCAATAAAGGATCATATTATACTGCATATGTGTTTATATTTCCATCAGTAGTTACTAGGGATAGTAACAGCAGTTACTAGACGTAATAACAGTAGTTACTAGAGATAGTATCAGTAGTACTAGAGATGGTAACAGTAGTACTAGAGATAGCAATAGTAGTTACTAGAGATGGTAACAGTAGCTGCTAAAGATGATAACAGTAGTTACTAGAGATGGTAACAGTAGTTACTAGAGATGGTAATAGTAGTTACTAGAGATGGTAACAGTAGCTACTAGAGATGGCAACAGTAGTTACTAGAGATGGTAACAGTAACTACTAGAGATGGTAACAGGAGTTACAAGAGATGGTAACAGTAGTTACTAGAGATGGTAACAGTAGCTACTAGAGATGGTAACAGTAGTTACTAGAGATGGTAACAGTAGTTACTAGAGATGGTAACAGTAGTTACTAGATATGATAACAGTAGGTACTAGCTATAGTAACAGTAATTAATAGAGATAGTAACAGTAGTTACTAGAGACAGTACCAGTAGTTACTAGAGATAGAAACAGTAATTACTAAAGATAATAACAGTAGTTACTAGAGACAGTAACAGTAGTTACTAGAGATAGTAACAGTAGTATTAGAGATAGTAACAGTAGTTACTACAGACAGAGACAGTAGTTAATAGAGATAGTAACAATAATCACCAGAGATAGTAGTTACTAGAGATAGTAGCAATAGTCACTAGAGATAGTGACAGTAGTTGCTAGAGATAGTAACAATAGTCAGTAGAGACAGTAGTTACTAGAGATAATAACAGTAGTTACTAAGGATAGTAATAGCAGTGCTAGAGATAGTAACAGTAGCTGCTAGAGATAGTAACAGTAGTTAGTAGAGACAGTAACAGTAGTTATTAGAGATAGTAAGAGTAGTTACCAGACATAGTAACAGTAGTTACTAGAGATAGTATGAGTAGTTACTAGACATAGTAACAGTAGCTACTAGAGATGGTAACAGTAGTTACTAGAGATGGTAACAGTAGTTACTAGAGATGGTAACAGCAGTTACTAGAGATGGTAACAGTAGGTACTAGCGATAGTAGCAGTAATTAATAGAGATAGTAACAGTAGTTACTAGAGATAATAACAGTAGTTACTAGAGATAGTACCAGTAGTTACTAGAGATAGTAACAGTAGTTACTAGAGATAGTATCAGTAGTTACTAGAGATAGAAACAGTAATTACTTAAGATAGTAACAGTAGTTACTAGAGACAGTAACAGTAGTTACTAGAGATAGTAACAGAAGTATTAGAGATAGTAACAGTAGTTACTACAGACAGTGACAGTAGTAATAGAGATAGTAACAATAATCACCAGAGATAGTAGTTACTAGAGATAGTAGTTACTAGAGATAGTAGCAATAGTCACTAGAGATAGTAACAGTAGTTGCTAGAGATAGTAACAATAGTCAGTAGAGACAGTAGTTACTAGAGATAATAACAGTAGTTACTAAGGATAGTAATAGCAGTACTAGAGATAATAACAGTAGTGCTAGAGATAGTAACAGTAGTTGCTAGAGATAGTAAGAGTAGTTACCAAACATAGTAACAGTAGCTGCTAGAGATGGTAACAGTAGTTACTAGAGATGGTAACAGTAGGTACTAGCGATAGTAGCAGTAATTAATAGAGATAGTAACAGTAGTTACTAGAGATAATAACAGTAGTTACTAGAGATAATAACAGTAGTTACTAGAGATAGTACCAGTAGTACTAGAGACAGAAACAGTAATTACTAAAGATAGTAACAGTTGTTACGAGAGACAATGACAGTAGTTACTAGAGATAGTAACAGTAGTATTAGAGATAGTAACAGTAGTTACTAGAGACAGTAACAGTAGTTACTAGAGACAGTAACAGTAGTACTAGAGACAGTAACAGTAGTTACTAGCGACAGTAACAGTAGTACTAGAGATAGTAACAGTAGTACTAGAGATAGTAACAGTAGTTACTAGAGACAGTAACAGTAGTTACTAGAGACAGTAACAGTAGTTACTAGAGATAGTAACAGTAGTATTAGAGATAGTAACAGTAGTTACTACAGACAGTGACAGTAGTAATAGAGATAGTAACAATAATCACCAGAGATAGTTACTAGAGATAGTAGCAATAGTCACTAGAGATAGTAACAGTAGTTGCTAGAGATAGTAACAATAGTCAGTAGAGACAGTAGTTACTAGAGATAATAACAGTAGTTACTAAGGATAGTAATAGCAGTTACTAGAGATAATAACAGTAGTGCTAGAGATAGTAACAGTAGTTGCTAGAGATAGTAAGAGTAGTTACCAAACATAGTAACAGTAGCTGCTAGAGATGGTAACAGTAGTTACTAGAGATGGTAACAGTAGGTACTAGCGATAGTAGCAGTAATTAATAGAGATAGTAACAGTAGTTACTAGAGATAATAACAGTAGTTACTAGAGATAATAACAGTAGTTACTAGAGATAGTACCAGTAGTACTAGAGACAGAAACAGTAATTACTAAAGATAGTAACAGTTGTTACGAGAGACAATGACAGTAGTTACTAGAGATAGTAACAGTAGTATTAGAGATAGTAACAGTAGTTACTAGAGACAGTAACAGTAGTTACTAGAGACAGTAACAGTAGTACTAGAGACAGTAACAGTAGTTACTAGCGACAGTAACAGTAGTACTAGAGATAGTAACAGTAGTACTAGAGATAGTAACAGTAGTTACTAGAGACAGTAACAGTAGTTACTAGAGACAGTAACAGTAGTTACTAGAGATAGTAACAGTAGTATTAGAGATAGTAACAGTAGTTACTACAGACAGTGACAGTAGTAATAGAGATAGTAACAATAATCACCAGAGATAGTAGTTACTAGAGATAGTAGTTACTAGAGATAGTAGCAATAGTCACTAGAGATAGTAACAGTAGTTGCTAGAGATAGTAACAATAGTCAGTAGAGACAGTAGTTACTAGAGATAATAACAGTAGTTACTAAGGATAGTAATAGCAGTTACTAGAGATAATAACAGTAGTGCTAGAGATAGTAACAGTAGTTGCTAGAGATAGTAAGAGTAGTTACCAGACATAGTAACAGTAGCTGCTAGAGATGGTAACAGTAGTTACTAAAGATGGTAACAGTAGGTACTAGCGATAGTAGCAGTAATTAATAGAGATAGTAACAGTAGTTACTAGAGATAATAACAGTAGTTACTAGAGATAGTACCAGTAGTACTAGAGACAGAAACAGTAATTACTAAAGATAGTAACAGTTGTTACGAGAGACAATGACAGTAGTTACTAGAGACAGTAACAGTAGTTACTAGAGATAGTAACAGTAGTATTAGAGATAGTAACAGTAGTTACTACAGACAGTGACAGTAGTAATAGAGATAGTAACAATAATCACCCGAGATAGTAGTTACTAGAGATAGTAGTTACTGGAGATAGTAGCAATAGTCACTAGAGATAGTAACAGTAGTTGCTAGAGATAGTAACAATAGTCAGTAGAGACAGTAGTTACTAGAGATAATAACAGTAGTTACTAAGGATAGTAATAGCAGTTACTAGAGATAATAAGAGTAGTGCTAGAGATAGTAACAGTAGTTGCTAGAGATAGTAAGAGTAGTTACCAGACATAGTAACAGTAGCTGCTAGAGATGGTAACAGTAGTTACTAAAGATGGTAACAGTAGGTACTAGCGATAGTAGCAGTAATTAATAGAGATAGTAACAGTAGTTACTAGAGATAATAACAGTAGTTACTAGAGATAGTACCAGTAGTACTAGAGACAGAAACAGTAATTACTAAAGATAGTAACAGTTGTTACGAGAGACAATGACAGTAGTTACTAGAGACAGTAACAGTAGTACTAGAGACAGTAACAGTAGTACTAGAGATAGTAACAGTAGTACTAGAGATAGTAACAGTAGTTACTAGAGACAGTAACAGTAGTTACTAGAGACAGTAACAGTAGTTACTAGAGACAGTAACAGTAGTTACTAGAGACAGTAACAGTAGTTACTAGAGACAGTAACAGTAGTTACTAGAGACAGTAACAGTAGTACTAGAGACAGTAACAGTAGTACTAGAGACAGTAACAGTAGTTACTAGAGACAGTAACAGTAGTACTAGAGACAGTAACAGTAGTTACTAGCGACAGTAACAATAGTACTAGAAATAGTAACAGTAGTTACTAGAGACAGTAACAGTAGTTACTAGAGACAGTTACAGTAGTTACTAGAGACAGTAACAGTAGTTACTAGAGACAGTAACAGTAGTTACTAGAGACAGTAACAATAGTTACTAGAGACAGTAACAGTAGTTACTAGAGACAGTAACAGTAGTTACTAGAGACAGTAACAGTAGTTACTAGAGACAGTAACAATAGTTACTAGAGACAGTAACAATAGTTACTAGAGACAGTAACAGTAGTTACTAGAGACAGTAACAATAGTTACTAGAGACAGTAACAATAGTTACTAGAGACAGTAACAATAGTTACTAGAGACAGTAACAGTAGTTACTAGAGACAGTAACAGTAGTTACTAGAGACAGTAACAATAGTTACTAGAGATAGTAACAGTAGTTACTAGAGACAGTAACAGTGTTACTAGAGACAGTAACAGTAGTTACTAGAGACAGTAACAGTAGTTACTAGAGACAGTAACAGTGTTACTAGAGACAGTAACAATAGTTACTAGAGATAGTAACAGTAGTTACTAGAGACAGTAACAGTGTTACTAGAGACAGTAACAATAGTTACTAGAGACAGTAACAGTAGTTACTAGAGACAGTAACAGAAATAGCAGTAGTACAGTAGTAGTTGTAATTGAGAAGTACATTAGTGTATATATAATATTAATAGTCCAATAAAACAATTAAAATACACTAGAATACTTTAAAACACTAGAAAACTAATACATAAAGAAAAAAAAGAAAAAAAAAAACTACGGAACACGGCGAAAATACTAAAAAACTGCAAAAACACTATAAAAATGAATGCAAAATCTGCAAAAACATTACGAAAACAATGAAAAAACATTGCAAAGACAATATAAAAGCGATAAAAACTACAAAAACTGATAAAACACTACAAAAACACAAACTGGAAAAACATTACAAGAACAGTAATGCTCCTAACTGCACTTAACACAGACAGAAGCTAATGTAAGATCAGATTCACTGAGATGTTACCTGTACTCAAGGTCATATGTAAGATCAGATTCACTGAGATGTTACCTGTACTCAAGGTCATATGTAAGATCAGATTCACTGAGATGTTACCTGTACTCAAGGTCATATGTAAGATCAGATTCACTGAGATGTTACCTGTACTCAAGGTCAAATGTAAGATCAGATTCACTGAGATGTTACCTGTACTCAAGGTCAAATGTAAGATCAGATTCACTGAGATGTTACCTGTACTCAAGGTCAAATGTAAGATCAGATTCACTGAGATGTTACTTGTACTCAAGGTCAAATGTAAGTTCAGATTCACTGAGATGTTACTTGTACTCAAGGTCAAATGTAAGTTCAGATTCACTGAGATGTTACTTGTACTCAAGGTCAAATGTAAGTTCAGATTCACTGAGATGTTACTTGTACTCAAGGTCAAATGTAAGTTCAGATTCACTGAGATGTTACTTGTACTCAAGGTCAAATGTAAGTTCAGATTCACTGAGATGTTACCTGTACTCAAGGTCAAATGTAAGTTCAGATTCACTGAGATGTTACCTGTACTCAAGGTCAAATCGGAACTAGTGTTTCTCTGATATTGCAATGTTTTTCTTTATTTTTCAATTTTTTTTGCATTGTTGAAGTTAAATGTTGGATGTGTTGCTGTACTCAAAGTGGTATTTAAATTAATGTTTCCTCAATATTACTACGATTATTTATTTTATCATTAATAAAGTTGAGAAGTATTCTCCTGTTCGGTTTATGGCCCTTAAACGTTCTATATTACTAAACATTAGTCATTAGTCATGCAGTAGTGACGTAACTAGTGTTTACTCCCCCCTCCCCCCGACCTTGGATGTCATGGGGGTGACACCAAAGACGGCGCCCCGGGTGACAACAAAGATGGCGCCCCGGGTGACAACAAAGATGGCGTCCTGGGTGACACCAACCCTAGCAACGACACTGGAAAAACCTGTGTATTTTCCTAGTAAGAAACTTTCTTGAGCAGAACAGAATTATTCTCAACTTGATGAAGAAAATCTAGATTTAGTGTTTGCTGTTAAGAAATTCATTTATTTTTTGCTAAGAAGAAAGTTTGTTGCTGGGACAGATTATAAACCATTGCTAGGTTTGTTGCTGGGACAGATTATAAACCATTGCTAGGTTTGTTGCTGGGACAGATTATAAACCATTGCTAGGTTTGTTGCTGGCACGGATCATAAACCATTGCTAGGTTTGTTTGTTGCTGGCACAGATTATAAACCATTGCTAGGTTTGTTTGTTGCTGACACAGATCATAAACCATTGCTAGGTTTGTTTGTTGCTGGCACAGATCATAAACCATTGCTAGGTTTGTTTGTTGCTGGCACAGATCATAAACCATTGCTAGGTTTGCTGCTGGCACAGATCATAAACCATTGCTAGGTTTGTGTGTTGCTGGCACAGATCATAAACCATTGCTAGGTTTGTTTGTTGCTAGCACAGATCATAAACCATTGCTAGGTTTGTTTGTTGCTGGCACAGATCATAAACCATTGCTAGGTTTGTTTGTTGCTGGCACAGATTATAAACCATTGCTAGGTTTGTTTGTTGCTGGTACAGATCATAAACCATTTCTAGGTTTGTTTGTTGCTGACACAGATCATAAACCATTGCTAGGTTTGTTTGTTGCTGACACAGATCATAAACCATTGCTAGGTTTGTTTGTTGCTGGCACAGATCATAAACCATTGCTAGGTTTGTTTGTTGCTGACACAGATCATAAACCATTGCTAGGTTTGTTTGTTGCTGGCACCGATCATAAACCATTGCTAGGTTTGTTGCTGGCACAGATCATAAACCATTGCTAGGTTTGTTGCTGACACAGATCATAAACCATTGCTAGGTTTGTTTGTTGCTGGCACAGATCATAAACCATTGCTAGGTTTGTTTGTTGCTGGCACAGATCATAAACCATTGCTAGGTTTGTTTGTTGCTGGCACAGATCATAAACCATTGCTAGGTTTGTTTGTTGCTGGCACAGATCATAAACCATTGCTAGGTTTGTTTGTTGCTGACACAGATCATAAACCATTGCTAGGTTTGTTTGTTGCTGGCACAGATCATAAACCATTGCTAGGTTTGTTGCTGGCACAGATCATAAACCATTGCTAGGTTTGTTGCTGGCACAGATCATAAACCATTGCTAGGTTTGTTTGTTGCTGGCACAGATCATAAACCATTGCTAGGTTTGTTTGTTGCTGGCACAGATCATAAACCATTGCTAGGTTTGTTTGTTGCTGGCACAGATCATAAACCATTGCCAGGTTTGTTTGTTGCTGACACAGATCATAAACCATTGCTAGGTTTGTTTGTTGCTGGCACAGATCATAAACCATTGCTAGGTTTGTTTGTTGCTGGCACAGATCATAAACCATTGCTAGGTTTGTTGTTGCTGGCACAGATCATAAACCATTGCTAGGTTTGTTGCTGGCACAGATCATAAACCATTGCTAGGTTTGTTTGTTGCTGGCACAGATCATAAACCACTGCTAGGTTTGTTGCTGGCACAGATCATAAACCATTGCTAGGTTTGTTGCTGGCACAGATCATAAACCATTGCTAGGTTTGTTTGTTGCTGGCACAGATCATAAACCATTGCTAGGTTTGTTGCTGGCACAGATCATAAACCATTGCTAGGTTTGTTTGTTGCTGGCACAGATCATAAACCATTGCTAGGTATGTTGCTGGCACAGATCATAAACCATTGCTAGGTTTGTTTGTTGCTGGCACAGATCATAAACCATTGCTAGGTATGTTGCTGGCACAGATCATAAACCATTGCTAGGTTTGTTTGGATAAGGGAAACATTCCAGTAAATACAAATGCCAGAATTCAGCGTTGTGCTGTGTTATTAACTCACTCTGATTATCAATTGTTATTCCTACCTGGCAGGGAAAATGTTATTGCAGGTGATTTAAGTAAATTATCTATTGAAGATTAGTTTAGTCAGGTACACCTACGGAATATGTGAGATTAGTAGAGTCTTTAGATATACAAAATATCTTATTTGACAAAATCAAAGAGGAAATTGGGATGGATGCTGCATTATTCCAAGAATAAATAATGTTAAATATGGGTGGTATACAGTGTTCATTTATCTGACTATAATTCCATCAAATCAGATCTGATTATTCATGATGCAGGAACAGAGTGGTAGTGCCGGTAGAATTAAGATGTAAGATATTAGAGCATTTACATATGGGTCATAATGGTATCAATGGTATGAAAATAAAAGCAAGGAAGTGGGTCTGGTGGCCAAAGATTGACCAAGATATTGTGAAAGTGACGAAGAACTGTCCGGTTTGTTTTAAGAATTTAAAGTCATTTTCATCTCCTGTACTATCTTGGCCCAGCACTGGGAACCATGGTCGAGAGTCCATGCAGACTACACAGGCGCAGTTTGAGGGCAAATAATTTTTGGAATTGTAGATGCCTTTTCAAAATTCTTAGATGTGTAAGTAACTAGTTCCATGACATCCACAGTTACTACTGAGTCGTAATGACTTGAAATAGAGTTCGTCTGTAAAAACTTGCATTTGTGATCATAGTGGTGCCTATGCTAACCTTCCTATGGTGTATAAATATACCCAGTTGGATGAATTTTATTGTAGCAAGCTGGACCAGTGGCTAACACGTCGGTCCATATATGACTCACTCACCGCGGGTTTAATCCCCGCCCATACCGTAGTTTATTTGCAATCCTGTCATTACGATTTCTTGAGTCAAGACTCAAATTAAGTTGTAATAAACAAATGTCAATGAATAAACGGAAGGGAGGACGGGGAGCTCGAACTGGAGTACGTAAATTGACAGCCGACGCTCTACCATCTCAACTACCCAGGCCTCTAGCAGGAAAGATTCGGAGGTAATGCTGTATTACTTTCAGTCAGAGGCACCTAATGTAACCCATCTGAACGCCTTCCCTCTGCCCAGGAACTAGTAGATTGGGAGTTGGAGGTATTGGGAAGATGGCGGGAATATTTTGAGGAACTTTCAAATGTTGATGAAGGGAAGCAGTAATTTCATGCACTGGCCAGGGAGGTACAGCATCTCTTAGGAGTGAAGAAGAGCATAGGAGAGGTGTGTGAGGCATTATGTAGAATGAAAGGGGTTAAAGCAGCTGGAACTGATGGGATCATGAGAGATATGTTGAAAGCAGGAGAAGATATAGTGTTGGAGTGGTTGGTATTTTTGTTCAATAAATGTATGAACGAGGGGAAGGTACATAGGGATTGGCAGAAAGCGTGAATAGTTTCTTTATATAAAGGGAAGGGTGACAAAAGAGATTGTAAAAATTATAGGTGAATAAATTTACTGAGTATACCAGGTAAAGTGTATGGTAGAGTTGTTATTGAAAGTATTAGAGGTAAGACAGAACATGATTGTAGATGAACAAGTATATATGGGAACAGTATTTAGATAAAGGTAGGAAAGTTTTTATTACATTTATGGATTTAGAAAAGGTGCATGATAGAGTGGATAAGGGAGCAATGTGGCAAACGTTGCAAGTGTTTGGAATAGGTAGTAAGCTACTAAATACCGTAATGAGTTGTCATGAGGATAGTGAGGCTCAGGTTAGGGTGTGTAGGAGAGAGAGGGGGAGATTACTTCCCGGTAAAAGTCTTTCTTAGACAGGGATGTATAATGTCGGTTGCATGGTAAACCTATTTATTGGTGTGGTTGTAAAAGAAGTAAATGCTAGGGTGTTCGGGAGAGGGGTGGGATTAAATTATGGGGAATCAAATACAAAATGGGAATTGACACAATTATTTTTTGCTGATGATACTGTGCTTATGGGAGATTCTGAAGCAAAGTTGGAAAGGTTAGTGGACGAGTTTGGGAGAGTGTGTAAAGGTAGAAAGTTGAAAGTGAACATAGAAAAGAGTAAGGTGATGAGGGTATCAAATGATTTAGATAAAGAAAAATTGGATATCAAATTGGAGAGGAGTATGAAAGAAGTGAATGCGTTCAGATATTTGGGAGTTAACTTGTCATCGAATGGGTTTATGAAGGATGAGGTAAACCATAGAATTGATGAAGAAAAAAGGTGACTGGTGCATTGAGGTATCTGTGGAGACAAAAAAACAAAAAACTTCTTCCATGGAGGAATAGAAGTGAATGTAGAAAAGTATAGTGGTACCCACACAATTATATGGGTGTGAAGCTTGGGTTGTTAATGCTGCAGCGAGGAGGCGGTTGGAGGCAGTGGAGACGTCGTGTGGTGTAAATATTATGCAGAGAATTCTTAGTGTGGAAATTTGGAGGAAGTGTGGAGTTACTGAAAGAGGGCTGAAGAGGAATTGAGGTAGTTTGGTCATTTAGAGAGAATGGATCAAAGTAGAATGACATGGAGAGCATTTAAATCTGTAGGGTAAGGAAGGCGGGGTAGATGTCGTCCTAGAAAAGGCTGGAGGGAGGGGGTAAAGGAGGTTTTGTAGGTGAGGGGCTTGAACTACCAGCAAGAGTACGTGAGCGTGTTAGATAGGAGTGAATGGAAACGAATGGTTTTTGGGACCTGACGAGCTGTTGGAGTGGGAGCAGGTTAATATTTAGTGAAGGGATTCAGGGAAAACGGTTAGCTAGAACCGAGTCCTGGAGGTGGAAATTACAGTGCTTGCACTTTAAGGTGAGGTTTGGGATATTGGCTGTTTGGAGTGGCATATAAACTGTCATATCTGGTCGCCTCTGCAAAGTCAGTGATTATGTGTGAATGATGGTGAAAGTGTTGAACAATAATGAAAGTTTTTTCTTTCCCTTTTTGGGGGTTTTCTATCTTTTTGGGTCACCCGGCCTCGGTGGGAAATAGCCTACGTGTTAAAAAAAAGTATTTTTACCCCCTTGTTAAAGCTCCTGGGCCGAGGGAAGGAGTTCAGTTGGGCTACAGTTTGTGCCTCCGACGGAATATAATAATAATAGTTGGGATTCCTACCTTTTAAGAGGCCTGGGTAGCTAAGACGGATGAGCGTCCAACTGGCAAGTTACGGAACGTAGTTCTAGTCACCCGTCCAACCTTCTATATATGTTTTATACGTTTTTTCAAGAGAAGCTCAAAGAGAAAGTATGAAGAATGTCACAAATATTTAATGAGTAGCTTTGAAACATTAAAAAATAAAAATGCATAGAAAAGTTTAAAAAAATTAATAAATATATTGAGGTATCCAATAATTGGAAAACTGATGACAGTCTTGGCCAACATATTTTATTACAATCAAACTGAAGCTTCAGAAACAACTTACACAAGTTACTGAAACAATGAAGCTTCAGAAACAACTTACACAAGTTACTGAAACAATGAAGCTTCAGAAACAACTTACCTAAGTTACTGAAACAATGAAGCTTCAGAAACAACTTACACAAGTTACTGAAACAATGAAGCTTCAGAAACAACTTACCTAAGTTACTGAAACAATGAAGCTTCAGAAACAACTTACACAAGTTACTGAAACAATGAAGCTTCAGTAACAACTTACACAAGTTACTGAAACAATGAAGCTTCAGAAACAACTTACACAAGTTACTGAAACAATGAAGCTTCAGAAACAACTTATCTAAGTTACTGAAACAATGAAGCTTCAGAAACAACTTACACAAGTTACTGAAACAATGAAGCTTCAGAAACAACTTACCTAAGTTACTGAAACAATGAAGCTTCAGAAACAACTTACACAAGTTACTGAAACAATGAAGCTTCAGAAACAACTTACCTAAGTTACTGAAACAATGAAGCTTCAGAAACAACTTACACAAGTTACTGAAACAATGAAGCTTTAGAAACAACTTACCTAAGTTACTGAAACAATGAAGCTTCAGAAACAACTTACCTAAGTTACTGAAACAATGAAGCTTCAGAAAGAACTTATACAAGTTACTGAAACAATGAAGCTTCAGAAACAACTTACACAAGTTACTGAAACAATGAAGCTTCAGAAACAACTTATACAAGTTACTGAAACAATGAAGCTTCAGAAACAACTTACACAAGTTACTGAAACAATGAAGCTTCAGAAACAACTTACACAAGTTACTGAAACAATGAAGCTTCAGAAACAACTTATACAAGTTACTGAAACAATGAAGCTTCAGAAACAACTTATACAAGTTACTGAAACAATGAAGCTTAATAAACAACTTACACAAGTTACTGAAACAATGAAGCTTCAGAAACAACTTATACAAGTTACTGAAACAATGAAGCTTCAGAAACAACTTACACAAGTTACTGAAACAATGAAGCTTCAGAAACAACTTACACAAGTTACTGAAACAATGAAGATTCAGAAACAACTTACACAAGTCACTGAAACAATAAAGCTTCAGAAACAACTTATACAAGTTACTGAAACAACGAAGCTTCAGAAACAACTTATACAAGTTACTGAAACAATGAAGCTTCAGAAACAACTTATACAAGTTACTGAAACAATGAAGCTTAAGAAACAACTTACACAAGTTACTGAAACAATGAAGCTTCAGAAACAACTTATACAAGTTACTGAAACAATGAAGCTTCAGAAACAACTTACACAAGTTACTGAAACAATGAAGCTTCAGAAACAACTTACACAAGTTACTGAAACAATGAAGATTCAGAAACAACTTACACAAGTCACTGAAACAATAAAGCTTCAGAAACAACTTATACAAGTTACTGAAACAACGAAGCTTCAGAAACAACTTACACAAGTTACTGAAACAATGAAGCTTCAGAAACAACTTACACAAGTTACTGAAACAATGAAGCTTCAGAAACAACTTACACCAGTTACTCAAACAATGAAGCTTCAGAAACAACTTACAAAAGTTACTAAAACAATGAAGCTTCAGAAACAACTTACACAAGTCACTGAAACAATAAAGCTTCAGAAACAACTTATACAAGTTACTGAAACAACGAAGCTTCAGAAACAACTTACACAAGTTACTGAAACAATGAAGCTTCAGAAACAACTTACACCAGTTACTCAAACAATGAAGCTTCAGAAACAACTTACGCAAGTTACTGAAACAATGAAGCTTCAGAAACAACTTATACAAGTAACTGAAACAATGAAGCTTCAGAAACAACTTACACAAGTTACTGAAACAATGAAGCTTCAGAAACAACTTACACAAGTTACTGAAACAATGAAGCTTCAGAAACAACTTACAAGTTACTGAAACAATGAAGCTTCAGAACAACTTACAAAGTTACTGAAACAATGAAGCTTCAGAAACAACTTACACGAGTTACTGAAACAATGAAGCTTCAGAAACAACTTACACAAGTTACTGAAACAATGAAGCTTCAGAAACAACTTACACAAGTTACTGAAACAATGAAGCTTCAGAAACAACTTACACAAGTTACTGAAACAATGAAGCTTCAGAAACAACTTACACAAGTTACTGAAACAATGAAGCTTAGAAACAACTTACACAAGTTACTGAAACAATGAAGCTTCAGAAACAACTTACACAAGTTACTGAAACAATGAAGCTTCAGAAACAACTTACACAAGTTACTGAAACAATGAAGCTTTAGAAACAACTTACACAAGTTACTGAAACAATGAAGCTTCAGAAACAACTTACACAAGTTACTGAAACAATGAAGCTTTAGAAACAACTTACACAAGTTACTGAAACAATGAAGCTTCAGAAACAACTTACACAAGTTACTGAAACAATGAAGCTTCAGAAACAACTTACACAAGTTACTGAAACAATCATTCAGGAAATGTATTAATAACAAATAAGAGATATTTGTCACATACTCATTAACGAATATATTATATTAACGAATATATTATATTAACGAATATATTATATTTAAGAATGTATTATATTAACGAATATATTATATTAACGAATGTATTATATTAACGAATATATTATATTAACGAATATAATATATTAACGAATATATTATATTAACGAATATATTATATAAACGAATATATTATATTAACGAATGTATTATATTAACGAATATATTATATTAACGAATACATTATATTAACGAATGCATTATATTAACGAATACATTATATTAACGAATATATATTAACGAATATATTATATTAACGAATATATTATATTAACGAATGTATTATATTAACGAATGTATTATATTAACGAATATATTATATTAACGAATTGTCAGCATAGTTGCTGATCCCTGTATTATATTAACGAATATATTATATTAACGAATATATTATATTAACGAATACATTATATTAACGAATATATTATATTAACGAATATATTGTATTAACGAACATATTATATTAACGAATATATTATATTAACGAATATATTATATTAATGAATATATTATATTAACGAATATATTATATTAAGGAATATAATATATTAACGAATACATTATATTAACGAATACATTATATTAACGATTATATTATATTAACGAATATATTATATTAAGGAATACATTATATTATCGAATACATTATATTAACGAATACATTATATTAACGAATACATTATATTAACGAATACATTATATTAACGAATGCATTATATTAACGGATACATTACATTAACGAATATATTATATTAACGAATATATTATATTAACGAATATATTACAGTATAAACCTATATATAATAAAAGATACAAAAATAATATTAAACATAGCAATGATTTTTTTCTCAAACTTGTAAGTCAGTAGAACTATCTCTCATTACTTGATTTACCCTTCATAGTAATATTATTTCTTTCATTTTGACAACAAAATAATCAACATCATTCATTGATGTTTGAGATAGTTTATTTTAAAGTGAATCACTGATGTTTGAGATAGTTTATTTTAAAGTGAATCATTGATGTTTGAGATAGTTTATTTTAAAGTGAATCACTGATGTTTGAGATAGTTTATTTTTAAAGTGAATCATTGATGTTTGAGATAGTTTATTTTAAAGTGAATCATTGATGTTTGAGATAGTTTATTTTAAAGTGAATCATTGATGTTTGAGATAGTTTATTTTAAAGTGAATCACTGATGTTTGAGATAGTTTACTTTAAAGTGAATCATTGATGTTTGAGATAGTTTATTTTAAAGTGAATCATTGATGTTTGAGATAGTTTATTTTAAAGTAAATCACTGATGTTTGAGATAGTTTATTTTAAAGTGAATCATTGGTGTTTGAGATAGTTTATTTTAAAGTGAATCATTGGTGTTTGAGATAGTTTATTTTAAAGTGAATCATTGGTGTTTGAGATAGTTTATTTTAAAGTGAATCATTGGTGTTTGAGATAGTTTATTTTAAAGTGAATCATTGGTGTTTGAGATAGTTTATTTTAAAGTGAATCATTGGTGTTTGAGATAGTTTATTTTAAAGTGAATCATTGGTGTTTTAGATAGTTTACTTTAAAGTGAATCATTGATGTTTGAGATAGTTTACTTTAAAGTGAATCATTGATGTTTGAGATAGTTTACTTTAAAGTGAATCATTGAAACCTTTGAGATCACATATCAGGTCATCAACATCAATTTAAATATATTACTTTGACTACTTTGGGTTATCTTAGGTTATCCACACATATGCTGCTATGTATGATAATATATAACAAGAAAGAAGGAACACTGCAACAGGCCTACTGACCCATGCGGAGCAGGTCCATTCCCCCCTCCCCGGATTAACCCAATGACCCCCCCCCCCCCGATTAGCCAAATGACCCACCCAGTCTGGTCACCTCCACTCAAGGAAGGAGCACGGCGCCAGACCCAGCAGCACATGCTAGTCAGGTCCAACTCACACCCACCCACACCCACTCATGTATTTATCTAACCTATTTTTAAAACTACACAACGTTTTAGCCTGAATAACTGTACTCGGGAGTTTGTTCCACTCATCCACAACTCTATTACCAAACCTGTGCTTTCCTATATCCTTTCTGAATCTGAATTTTTCCAACTTGAAACCATTGCTGCGAGTCCTGTCTTGGCTGGAAATTTTCAGCACGCTATTTACATCCCCTTTATTTATCCCTGTTTTCCATTTATACACTTCGATCATATCCCCCCTAATTCTACGCCTTTCTAGAGATTGCAGATTCAGGGCCCTCAGTCTATCCTCATAGGGAAGATTACTTGTACATGGGATCATCTTTGTCATCCTCCTCTGTACGTTTTCCAGAGCATTTATATCCGTTCTGTAATACGGTGACCAGAACTGAGCAACATTGTCTAAATGAGGCCTAACCAAGGATGTATAGAGTTGAAGAAGAACCTGAGGACTTCTATTATTTATACTTCTAGATATGAAGCCAAGAATTCTGTTAGATTTATTGCGAACACTAATGCACTGTTGTCTTGGTTTTAGATTACTACTAACCAGAACTCCTAAATCCTTTTCGCAAGCAGTAGTATCAAGATCGACATTATTTAGTTTATATGTGGCATGGTTATTTACCTGTCCAACATATATATATTGCATTTGTCAATATTAAACTGCATCTGCCACTTCTCCTACCATTGCATCAGTCTTTTCAAATCATCCTGGAGTGCTCTAGTGTCCTCATTAGAATGAATTGGACGGCCTATTTTGGTGCCATCAGCAAATTTGCTTATGTCGCTATTTATTCCCTCATCTATGTCGTTTATGTAAATTGTGAACAACAACGGGCCCAACGCTGACTCCTGAGGAACACCGCTTGCGAAGTGTCCCCATTCTGATTTCTCCCCATTTATGCAAGCTCTATGCTGCCTATTTGTCAGCCATGCCTCTACCCAGGAAAAAATTTCTCCTATTCCGTGTGCCTTAAGTTTCCTCAGTAGCCTCTGATGTGGAACTCTATCGAAAGCCTTACTGAAGTCCATATACACAATATCATATTCATTACCATGATCTACCTCTTCAAACACTTTAGTGAAAAAAGTCAGTAAATTCCTAAGACAAGAACGCCACTTTGTAAAACCGTGTTGAGGTTCATTAATCAATCTGTACCTATCAAGACAGCTACGAATTGCTTCGGCAATTATTGATTCCGTAAATTTTCCCACTATGGAGGTAAGTCTTATTGGTCTATAGTTCGAAGCCATGGACCTGTCACCTGCCTTGTAAATAGGTATTACATTTGTCATTTTCCACTTATCAGGCACTATGCCAGTTTGTAGTGACATGTTAAAAAGATTAGTCAAAGGTATGCTAAGTTCCTCTTTATATTCCTTTAACACCCTTGCAAACAGTTTATCAGGACCTGAGGATTTGTTAGGTTTTAGTTTCTCTATTTGTCTGAGGACCATGTCACTAGTTACCGCAATCGTGCATAGTTTATTATCGTCCTGTTCTACATAATCTATTATTTCAGGAATATCGCTAGTATTTTCCTGGGCGAAAACTGAGAGGAAGTAGGTATTGAGAATTTCACACATATCCTTATCACTGTCAGTCATCTGACCAGAGTTACTCTTAAGTGGGCTTATCTTGTCCCTAATCTTACTTCTGTATACCTGAATGAACCCTTTTGGGTTAGTCTTTGAATCCCTTGCAACCTTAGCCTCATAATCCCTTTTTGCTTTTCTTATTCCTTTCTTTATTTCTCTCTTTAACTGAATATATTGATTTCTTAAGTGTCCTTCACCTCTTTTGATACGCCTATATATGCCTCTCTTTTGACCAATGAGATGTTTTAATCTATTGTTCATCCATTTGGGATAATTTTTGTTAGATCTAATTTCCCTACTCGGCACAAAAGTTGTCTGGACAGCTAGAACTATGCTCTGAAAAACGTCATATTGGCAACTAAGATCACCTACCTGACCCATAGTCAGGACATCCCAATTTAGCCCACCCAGGTACTTTTTCAGTCCCATGAAGTCGGCCAAGCGAAAATCTGGGAAAGAGATTTGATTGCAGTTCTTTGGGTAATTCAATGATATACTGAAACTAAGTGATTTCTGATCACTTTCCCCAAGATCATCATTAACCTCAAGATTATTTAGTGAATCTTTGTTGGCAAGAACCAAGTCAAGAAGATTGTTTCCTCTAGTTGGTTCTGTCACAACCTGTTCTAAAAAGCAATCCTGAACCGTATCAAGAAAGTCACTAGACTCAAGATTTCCTGTCACATTGTTCCAATCAATTTGTCTAAAGTTAAAATCTCCCATTATAACAACATTTTCATATCTAGATGCCTTATGAATTTCGTCCCATAACAGCTTACTTCACTCCCTATCAAGGTTTGGGGACCTATAAATCACACCCAAAATTAATTTGTCACGTCCCTCGAGAAACTGTAGCCAAACAGATTCTGTGTTCGATGTTTCTAATCTTACATCATGTCTAAGACAGCAATTTAAATTTTCTCTGACACACATCGCCACTCCACCACCCTTCCTGTTGACCTTATCTGTGTGGAATAGTTTATAACCCTGTATGTTGCATTCAGATTCCATTTCTCTGTCTTTTAGGTTGAACCAGGTCTCTGTTATACCAATAATATCTATATTACCTACACTTGCAAGTAATCTTAGCTCATCTATCTTATTTCTTAGACTCCTACTATTTGTATAGTGAACCTTAAGGGAGCTAGTCACTCGTTGCCCTCTACTATCTCTCGTTGTTTGTTGATCAATTAATTTGCCATTACTAGCAACTTTATTTTGAATATTGTCTTTTAAACATATCCCTGAGGTATCCTGTTAATAACTGCTGTTTATAACCCTAATGCTGCAGCCTGATTGTTTCCCACAAACACCCATACCTCTACAATCTATCAGTTTAAATTCCTTGACAAGTCATCAATTACCCTCTCAATTGAATTGGCTAACGCAACCACTCCATCCCCAGAGAGATGAACCCCATCCCTTGCATACATATCACGTTTGTCAAAGAAAAGGTCCCAGTTATCAATGAATGGGATTGCAAGTTCCTTGCAGTACCTGTCTAGCCAGCAATTTATACCAATTGCACTAGACATCCATTCATTGCCCACTCCCTTTATAGGCAAGATGCTACATATGACTGGGATCCCTCCCTTAGACCTAACTACTTCTATGTATGATAATATATGCTGCTATATTATTGTGACCACGAACGAGTGGTATTGATCAATAACAACATTGCATTAGCCAAGGACTCGAACCCATGCTGCTTTAGCCTGCCTCATGGTGGGCGAAAACACATGACGCCCTAATCCACTGGACCATACGATCCTTAAGAGTAGGGCATCCAGCGGAACTGAATGTTGTACTCGCTACCCAAGGACACATGATGGTGTGGATGACTCTAGGCTTATTTCATTCCAGTCCCTGTTTAGTGTACTAGTTCAACGAGCAGTATTTTATATTATTGTGCCCACGAACGAGTGATATTGATCAATAACAACACTGCACTAGCCAAGGACTCGAACTCATGCTGCTTTGGCCTGCCTCATGGTGCCTCATGGCACGGAGTACCACATTCAGTTCCGCTGGATGCCATACTCTTAGGATCGTATGGTCCAGTGGTTATCCACTGCGCCATGTGTTTTCGCCCACCATGAGGCAGGCCAAAGCAGCATGGGTTCGAGTCCTTGGCTAGTGCAGTGTTGTTATTGATCAATATCACTTAAGAAATCGTAATGACACGATTGCAAATAAACCATACCCCCGGCCGGGATTGAACCCGCGGTCATAGAGTCTCAAAACTCCAGCCCGTCGCGGGTTCAATCCCGGCCGGGGGTATGGTTTTATTGATCAATATCACTCGTTCGTGGTCACAATAATATAAAATACTGCTCGTTGAACTAGTACACCAAACAGTGATATGAATGAAATTAGCCTAGAGTCATCCACACCATCGTGTGTCCTTGGGTAGCGAGTACAAGATCCAGTTCCGCTGTATGCCCTACTCTTAAGGATCGTATGGTTCAGTGGATATGCTGCTATGTATGATAATATATGCTATGTATGATAATATATGCTGCTATGTATGATAATATATGCTGCTATGAATGATAATATATGCTGCTATGTATGATAATATATGCTGCTATGTATGATAATATATGCTGCTATGTATGATAATATATGCTGCTATGTATGATAATATATGCTACTATGTATGATAATATATGCTGCTACGTATGATAATATATGCTGCTATGTATGATAATATATGCTGCTATGTATGATAATATATGCTGCTATGTATGATAATATATGCTACTATGTATGATAATATATGCTGCTACGTATGATAATATATGCTGCTATGTATGATAATATATGCTGCTACGTATGATAATATATGCTGCTATGTATGATAATATATGCTGCTATGTATGATAATATATGCTGCTATGTATGATAATATATGCTGCTATGTATGATAATATATGCTGCTATGTATGATAATATATGCTGCTATGTATGATAATATATGCTGCTATGTATGATAATATATGCTGCTATGTATGATAATATATGCTGCTATGTATGATAATATATGATGCTATGTATGATAATATATGCTGCTATGTATGATAATATATGCTGCTATGTATGATAATATATGCTGCTATGTATGATAATATATGCTGCTATGTATGATAATATATGCTGCTATGTATGATAATATATGCTGCTATGTATGATAATATATGATGCTATGTATGATAATATATGCTGCTATGTATGATAATATATGCTGCTATGTATGATAATATATGATGCTATGTATGATAATATATGCTGCTATGTATGATAATATATGCTGCTATGTATGATAATATATGCTATGTATGATAATATATGCTGCTATGTATGATAATATATGCTATGTATGATAATATATGCTGCTATGTATGATAATATATGCTGCTATGTATGATAATATATGCTACTATGTATGATAATATATGCTGCTACGTATGATAATATATGCTGCTATGTATGATAATATATGCTGCTACGTATGATAATATATGCTGCTATGTATGATAATATATGCTGCTACGTATGATAATATATGCTGCTATGTATGATAATATATGCTGCTATGTATGATAATATATGCTGCTATGTATGATAATATATGCTGCTATGTTGCCGGTGAGGTAGTCATTTGGTGGGGTATCTGAGCTTGGGATTTTATTGGCAAGGTTTTGTCCTATAGTGGAGAAGAAATCATTGAGTCTGTTTGCTGTTTCTGTTGGTGGGAGTTGGGGTTCATCTGATTTTGCTAATTTTATTTCGCTATTTCGTGATATCTTTTTTGTTCCCAGAATTTCTGATAGGGTTTTCCAGGTCTTTTTTATATCACCTCGTAAGTTGGATAATCTGTTCTCATAATACAATTTTTTTGCCCTTCTTATCAGGCTGGTTAGGATTGACGAGTAACGTTTTGTTTGGTCTCTGGTTATGTGACCCATTCTGTACTGTTTTTCATATTGGTGTTTTGTATTTATGGATTTGAGAATGCTGGGTGTTAGCCAGGGACTGTTCAGTCTCTTAGCTGTCATCTGCTTAGTTTTTTTAGGGCAGTGCTTGTTATAGAGGTATTGAGTCTTTTTTAGAAAATTATTAATACATTCGTCAATATCTGTATTGATTTCTAGCTCAGTGTGCCAGTCAATGTTTGCTACTGCTGTTGTGAAGTTATTAATGGCTGCCTCATTGTGAAGTCTGAAGGTGACTTTAGTATTGTCTTGGGGTAATTTACCAAGAGTTGTTATGAGGAAAGTAGGGTAGTGGTCTGTGGTATTATCTGTAATTATGCCTGATTTTAAAGGGGATATGGTGTTGGTCCAGATGTGGTCAAGTAGGGAAACACTAGTCTCTGTAACTCTTGTAGGTTTTTGTTACTGTTGGTAGCAACATACAGTTACTCATTGTGTTTGTGAATTCAGTAACGTGTGGGTCCTGGTCTTGCAGGAGATTTATATGAAGTCACCTGAGAGTAGTAAGTGATCTTTGTTCATGCGTGCATCAGTTATCATACTTCCTAGGTTTTGACTAAATTGGCTAATGTTTGACTGTGGAACTCTGTAGATGTTTATCAATGTGAGAGGTTTTTGTAGGTATTTGGATTTGAATTTGGCTATTATATATTCCCCATGTTCATCTCTTGTGCAAGTATTAGTGATACATTCTAGTTGGTCTGAGTAGTATATGGCTGTGCCACCCCCTTGTTGGTCTGGCCTACAGTTGTGTATGGCTGTGTAACCAGGAATGGCATAGACATCTGTACTATCAGGCTTTAGCCAGGTTTCAGTTAGTGTAATGATGGACATATTGGCATGTAAGGAATTTAGTAATGCTATGAGGTATCATAATGCTTGCTTAAAGATCTGATATTGTAGTTAAAGATAGTTATGTTGTTGTTGGCACTGAGAAGTGCCTTTGATTGTTCTGCAGTGTAGTAATTACAGTAACTGTTTGATTCATTTAAGTCATTAAATAAGAGGTTGGTATCTGGATCAATGCTTGTAATCATAAGATTTGTAGTGAATCTATAGTTAGAATTAAGTATAAAACAAAGTAAATAGTCTTAAGCTAAAAAATAGCACCTGAATTATTTAACAAATGTAAAATAATGAGCTAAGGTAGTTTTTTTTTTTTTTTTTTTTTTTTTTTTTTTTAGCTAAAATAAAGGAGACAATATAAAAGGGACTAGTACAAATAAAGTGATGATCAAATAATGGAGCTTGGGAATATGATAGTAGGTAGTACTATAAGATAAATGAGCTTTGGAATATAATGGCAAAATTGTGAACTTGTTCTACTTTAGCACCTGAGAATAGCACCTTGATTATTTTAACAATTGTAAATGTATAAGCTAGGGTAGTTATATAAAGCTAAAATAAAGGAGAAAATATATAAGGGACTAAAATTAAGTAATGGTAAACAAAGTTAAATGGACAGATGGTCACTATGAAATAATATTGGTTTAGGAGTAAGATCTGATTTGTAATATTAGATAAATTGAGCAGTTTATTGCACAATAAAAGTAAAAAAAATGAGGTAGTTGGTACTAGCTAGCAAAAGATAGTTTTGGTACTTGCAAAAAAGTAATTGGAATATACACTAATTGCATAATATATGCTGCTATGTATGATAATATATGCTGCTACGTATGATAATATATGCTGCTATGTATGATAATATATGCTGCTATGTATGATAATATATGCTGCTACGTATGATAATATATGCTGCTATGTATGATAATATATGCTGCTATGTATGATAATATATGCTGCTATGTATGATAATATATGCTGCTATGTATGATAATATATTGCTGCTATGTATGATAATATATGCTGCTATGTATGATAATATATGCTGCTATGTATGATAATATATGCTGCTATGTATGAAAAATATGCTGCTATGTATGATAATATATGCTGCTATGTATGATAATATATGCTGCATATGTATGATAATATATGCTGCTATGTATGATAATATATGCTGCTACGTATGATAATATATGCTGCTACGTATGATAATATATGCTGCTACGTATGATAATATATGCTGCTACGTATGATAATATATGCTGCTACGTATGATAATATATGCTGCTATGTATGATAATATATGCTGCTATGTATGATAATATATGCTGCTATGTATGATAATATATGCTGCTATGTATGATAATATATGCTGCTATGTATGATAATATATGCTGCTACGTATGATAATATATGCTGCTACGTATGATAATATATGCTGCTACGTATGATAATATATGCTGCTACGTATGATAATATATGCTGCTACGTATGATAATATATGCTGCTACGTATGATAATATATGCTGCTACGTATGATAATATATGCTGCTACGTATGATAATATATGCTGCTACGTATGATAATATATGATGCTATGTATGATAATATATGCTGCTATGTATGATAATATATGCTGCTATGTATGATAATATATGCTGCTATGTATGATAATATATGCTGCTATGTATGATAATATATGCTGCTATGTATGATAATATATGCTGCTATGTATGATAATATATGCTGCTATGTATGAAAATATATGCTGCTATGTATGATAATATATGCTGCTATGTATGACAATATATGCTGCTATGTATGACAATATATGCTGCTATGTATGATAATATATGCTGCTATGTATGATAATATATGCTGCTATGTATGATAATATATGCTGCTATGTATGATAATATATGCTGCTATGTATGATAATATATGCTGCTATGTATGATAATATATGCTGCTATGTATGATAATATATGCTGCTATGTATGATAATATATGCTGCTATGTATGATAATATATGCTGCTATGTATGATAATATATGCTGCTATGTATGATAATATATGCTGCTATGTATGATAATATATGCTGCTATGTATGATAATATATGCTGCTATGTATGATAATATATGCTGCTATGTATGATAATATATGTAACTGTATTTGTGTAGACAGACTCATGAAGTCATCTATATAAAGTATTTTTTATTTATAACTGAGATGTGTTGGTCTATTTTACTAAATTTTTTGGTTCAAGAGAAATTTTCAATATATTAAAAGCCTAAATATTATACTGTAAATAAATATTATTAAATATACTTTATTCAGTTTCAATGGAAATCGCCCGTGGCCTGGTGGGTAAAGCTCTCGCTTCACACGGTGAGGGTCCGGGTTAGATTCCCAGCGAGGGTAGAAACATTGGGCGTGTTTCTTTACACTGGTTGTCTATGTTCACTCATCAGTAAAATGGGTACCTGGGTGTTAGTGGACTGGTGTGGGTCGCATCCTGGGACAAAACTGACAATTTGCGGAAAATGTTGAACATAACAAGCGGCTTTCTATATAGTAGTATGTCAGTGATGTCAGCTATGGTCTGTATACCTTGTACATGTACTTGTATACCTTGTACATGTACTTGTATACCTTGTACATGTACTTGTATACCTTGTACATGTACTTGTATGCCTTGTACATGTACTTGTATGCCTTGTACTTGTATGCCTTGTACATGTACTTGTATGCCTTGTACATGTACTTGTATGCCTTGTACATGTACTTGTATACCTTGTACATGTACTTGTATACCTTGTACATGTACTTGTATACCTTGTACATGTACTTGTATACCTTGTACATGTACTTGTATACCTTGTACATGTACTTGTATACCTTGTACATGTACTTTGTATGCCTTGTACATGTACTTGTATGCCTTGTACATGTACTTTGTATACCTTGTACATGTACTTGTATACCTTGTGCATGTACTTGTATACCTTGTACATGTACTTGTATACCTTGTACATGTACTTGTATACCTTGTACATGTACTTGTATACCTTGTACATGTACTTGTATACCTTGTATATGTACTTGTATACATTGTACATGTACTTGTATACCTTGTACATGTACTTGTATACCTTGTACATGTACTTGTATACCTTGTACATGTACTTGTATACCTTGTACATGTACTTGTATACCTTGTACATATACTTGTATACCTTGTACATGTACTTGTATACCTTGTACATGTACTTGTATACCTTGTACATGTACTTGTATACCTTGTACATGTACTTGTATACCTTGTACATGTACTTGTATACCTTGTACATGTACTTGTAGTAAATAAAAATATTATTATCATTTTTGGATAAATAAAAACTGTAGCCAGATATGTTGTCGCTGAAGAATCCGAAAAAAATAAAAACATTAAAAACACGAGTTTTCAGTATTTTTCTTTTGCATTTCTGGTCTATTTAAAATTCTCTGAAGTTCTCTAAGAAACATATTTGTTTTTTTATCTTTTAAGAGAATTTAATCTGACAGAAACGATAAAAATGGAAAATTTGGTAGTACTACTTCCAGTCACCAGAACTGAAGAGTTTGAAGCCTACCAGGAGAGGCATTTTCTAGCTATCACATGAAAACCAATTTATTTATTATAAGTGGCAATTATGAGGGAAATTAAAAACTAAAGTTGGATGGAAAAATGAGACAACAATTTAAAGGTCATCTTTTAGGATCCCAGGTTGTTACTGTTATTTTCTGTGTTGATGTTTGCACCTTCAAAACTGGTTGTTAATTAAGAAGCAGCGGCGCAGGTATGGCAGGTATGGCAGGTATGGAAGGTATGGCAGGTATGGCAGGTATGGCAGGAATGGCAGGAATGGCAGGTATGGCAGGTATGTCAGGAATGGCAGGAATGGCAGGTATGGCAGGAATGGCAGGAATGGCAGGTATGGCAGGTATGGCAGGTGTGGCAGGTATGGCAGGAATGGCAGGTGTGGCAGGTGTGGCAGGTATGGCAGGTATGGCAGGAATGGCAGGTATGGTAGGAATGGCAGGTGTGGCAGGTGTGGCAGGTATGGCAGGTATGGCAGGAATGGCAGGTATGGCAAGTGTGGCAGGTATGGCAGGAATGGCAGGTATGGCAGGTATGGCAGGTATGGCAGGTATGGGAGGAATGGCAGGTATGGCAGGTATGGCAGGTATGGCAGGTATGTCAGGAATGGCAGGTATGGCAGGTATGGCAGGTATGGCAGGTGTGGCAGGTGTGGCAGGTATGTCAGGAATGGCAGGTATGGCAGGTATGGCAGGTATGGCAGGTATGTCAGGAATGGCAGGTATGGCAGGTATGGCAGGTATGGCAGGTATGGCAGGTGTGGCAGGTATGGCAGGTATGGCAGGTATGTCAGGAATGGCAGGTATGGCAGGTATGGCAGGTATGGCAGGTATGGCAGGTATGGCAGGTGTGGCAGGTGTTGCAGGTATGACAGGTGTGGCAGGTATGGCAGGTATGGCAGGTATGTCAGGAATGGCAGGTATGGCAGGTATGGCAGGTATGGCAGGTATGGCAGGTATGTCAGGAATGGCAGGTGTGGCAGGTATGGCAGGTATGGCAGGTATGTCAGGAATGGCAGGTATGGCAGGTATGGCAGGTATGGCAGGTATGTCAGGAATGGCAGGTATGGCAGGTATGGCACGTATGGCAGGTGTGGCAGGTATGGCAGGTATGGCAGGTGTGGCAGGTGTTGCAGGTATGACAGGTGTGGCAGGTATGGCAGGTATGGCAGGTGTGGCAGGTGTGGCAGGTATGGCAGGTATGGCAGGTATGGCAGGTGTGGCAGGTATGGCAGGTATGGCAGGTGTGGCAGGTGTGGCAGGTATGGCAGGTATGGCAGGTATGGCAGGAATGGCAGGTATGGCAGGTATGGCAGGTATGGCAAGAATGGCAGGTATGGCAGGTATGGCAGGTGTGGCAGGTATGGCAGGTGTGGCAGGTATGGCAGGTATGGCACGTGCCCTAGGTACCACTCAGCACTTTCTATTAGTCAGACAAGCCATCCTCAGACAGTGAAAAAAAAAATCTTCAGATGTATGATCTGTCTTAGATTATGGGATTGTTAAACCACTTATATAAATTATTAGATAAAAATAGAGCGCTGGGAGAGATACATGACCACATACCTAACAGTGCCACTGATCAGTGCCAACTGGCAGTAAGACCATTCATTCTCCTGCACAAACTAGGGAGGTTGTCTAGAATTTTGTGCAAAATCTGTGAAATGTAATGTTCTTGTTACAGGTGTCCTTTACTTATTACAGAACATTGTGTAAGAAGACCATGAAATGTTTCTTCATGAAGAAGGAAAGTGGAACTGAAGAACGGAAGAGATGAAAGTTGGAGGAAGAGGAAGCCAAGAAGCTGAGTAAGTTCTTCATGCCTTTTTATGAAAAGCCGGAACAAAGTTCCACACGTTCCATGGAGTCGTCTGCACCTGCTACAAGTTGGTTGGAATCCGAAGGTGCATCAAAATATAAATGTGTCATAAGCCGAGGAGGAAGTCAAGTCAGATAAATCCAAGTATGACGAGATTAAAAGTGAGGCTGCCAGATAGAACATGGACATGACAGGAGGGAAAGACGATGGTGGTGGTCATGTTTATTAACGAGATTTTACCTGATGAGACTGAGCATGACGACACTGAACCTGACGACACTGAACCTGACGACACTGAACCTGGCGACACTGAACCTGACGACACTGAACCTGACGACACTGAACCTGGCGACACTGAACCTGGCGACACTGAACCTGACGACACTGAACCTGACGACGCTGAACCTGACGAGACTGAACCTGACGACATTGAACCTGACGGCACTAAACCTGACGACACTGAACCTGACGGCACTGAACCTGACGACACTGAACCTGACGAGACTGTGCCTAGTGAGCCAGATGGTGTCGAGGAGCCTTCAACTGTAATACCAGAAGTGACTGAACAGCATGACACTGGACTTGTGAAGTTCGACAAAGATACTGGAAAAGCAATTCTGCCTGACGTGTTGAGAACAAAAATAATAAAGTTGGGTTCTAAGTATTTCCAGAACAGTGAGGCACTTTTTCTACCAACAAATAACCATTCAATGTACAAAACTTTGTTTAAGAGAAAACTAGGAAATGGTCGAGGTGAGGAAGTGATTCGCTCATGCTGTTCCCCCTGTAAAAAAAAATCTGTATTTTGTATCTGTTGGCTTCTTTATCCCCGGCCAGACCAATAATCCTCACTGGAACAGGAAAGTGGATTCAACCAGTGGAAAGCACCTGAAAAGATAAGTGTTCATGAAAATGCTAAGAATCAGCTAGAAAAGTGGAAAAAAGTGGAAAGAAATTTAGCTGAAAACAGAAGAGTTATTGACGCAGAACTTCAGTCACAGATTGAGAAGGAAAAGCAGAAATGGCGGGATATCTTGACCAAAATCCTTCACTGACTAAAATTTCTTGCGACTCAGAACCTGGCTTTGCAAGAACACAGGGAGTCACTTCAGTTGGACGATGACTCCAATGTGAAAATTTTCTTTGGCTTACTGAAACTACTGGCTATCTTTGGCTCTGTCATGACAGAACACCTCACCCGTGTGGAAATTAATCCTGGATCCACGTCTGATCTTCCACCGGGTATCCAGAACGAATTCATCCACATGACGGTATCCACAGTTCGCCAGAGTTTACTGAGAAGCGCTCGTCAAGCCAAGTACTATGGTCTAACGTTCAACTCGACTCCTGATCAGGCACACCGTGAGCAGATGCCAGTAGTGAGGTACGTGGACTTCTGACATCTGCTCTCTCCGTGTTAGAGAGTCCTTCCTTGGTTTTATCCAGATAAGCCAGAAGGTAGCTGAGAGCTTGGTTGAAGACATCTTGAAACAGCTAGAGAAGCACGAAATGGAGCTACAAGATTGTCCGTCACAGTGCTTTGACAACGCTGCTGTGACAGCTGGACACAGAAGTGCTGTTCATCAGAGAATAAGTGAGAAAAACAACCTGGCAGTGTTTGTGAATTGCAACAATCATTCACTCAGCTTGGTGGGTGTACATGTAACCAAGCAGGATACAATAATAGTTACGTTTTTTGGAACCATCGAGCCTCTCTACGTGTTCTTTTCTCGTTCAACAGGGCACTGGGAAAACTTAAAAAAAAAAAAAACGCCGTGCCTCTTCTTGTTAGGTTGGAGTCAGCAAGGCAGCTGTATAACCACATATTGAGTTGCGATTTTCTGACTTAGAATTTTGGAACATAGTACTCATTTTGATCGTATTCAAAAGAGGCTGTAAAACCCTACCTAATTCACTGTACTCAGGTCCGAAAGAAGAACAGTAAATACACGTTATGTAAAACTTGTGTGAGGTGGGTGCATAATGGATGTGTGTTTGATTATGGTAATGGTACCAGAATTCATTTTGTTTGTAACAAATGTACTTTGGCACAGTTACCCTATAGCAGTGACGAATTTGATTTACCTAATTTTAATACAAATGATCCTTTGCCATGTATTGATGACTATAATTGTTTTACGAATACAGGCCTTCACTTTATTCATGTCAACGCAAGATCACTTTTTCCAAAATTGGCAGAGATTAGGATTTTAGCTAACAGAACTCGGGCGGCAGTTACATCCAACTCTGAATCCTGGTTGGATGACACGGTGACTGACGACTAAGTAAGTAAGTAAGTAAGTTTATTCAGGTATACACAAATACAGTTACATAGAATTATCATACATAGCAGCATATGTGTAGAGAACCTGGGATAACCCAAAAAAGTCAGACAGAGTGACTTATTTCCATTGGGGTCCTTTTACCTTATTATTATAATATAAAGGTTATAATATTTTCTTACTATTCTACAATGAAGATAACATCTTATTATCATACTAAAAAGACTATCTACTATACAAGGGTCATTAAGACTATCTACAATACGAGGGCCATTACTAGGAATAAGGTAAAATTTACACGTATGTTAGCTAAAAAATAGAAAATCATTCCCCTCCCTTTCTGTAGCTACATTCATCAGACACCTTTTGGCACTCTTCTTGAACTGGTTCATGCTATGACTGGCTTTGACATGTGCGGGTAGTCTGTTCCATTCCTTTATTGCTGTACAATAAAAGGTGTTTGACCCCTGGGCAATGACTGTGGGTACTACAAAGAAGGTTACAATATAAAACGTTCAGACAGGAACAGAAAAGGTGATGAGGTATGTGCCTACATAAGGAATGACTTAGCTTACAACCTAAGACCTGATTTAAATGACAAGAAGCCTAGAGATTCTATGGTTTGAAGTGCTGCTTCCCAAGACGAAACCCATCTTAGTAGGAACTAGTTACCGCCCTCCCACCCAGGACCAGTTCTTAGAAGACTTTTCCAGTCTTGTCCGGACATGAAAACAATCACGATACAGTAATAATGAGTGTCTTCAATATCTGTTTTCAGCAGCAAAATAACGGGCTAAAAGTATAAGCAAATTCTAGGTTTAAATAGTTACACACAACTAATTAATACACCAACCCGGATCACATAGTTCTCAGCCACCCTAATTGACCACATACTTCGTAACCGCTCTGAGAACATTAGTCAGTCAGGCGTCATTACCACAGGCCTTAGTGATCATTTCATCATTTACTGCACCAGGAAAATCACTAGGGAACGGATAGGCCTACACAGGACAATAAAAATGAGGTCAACTAGAAACTACAGTAAAGAAACACTGGTAAATAGGCTACATAATTGTGACTGGACAGAGATAAGTTGCACGGACGTAAACGATGCCTGGGAAAAATTCAAAACGATGTTCAGTACCATCCTTGATAATATTGCACCAGTTAAAGAGGTTAGGATTTAACGAAGAACTGAACCCTGAATGACTACTGAGATATTAGATAATATGAGTAGACAATTTTTCCACTGAGCGACTCCTTCCGGAAAAGGCCTTCCACTGAGCGGTGTATCCGGTTTAGGGCCTTCCACTGAGCGGTGTATCCGGTTTAGGGCCTTCCACTGAGCGGTGTATCCGGTTTAGGGCCTTCCACTGGGCGGTGTATCCGGTCTAGGGCCTTCCTCTGAGCGGTGTATCCGGTCTAGGACCTTCTGAGGCCTCCCCTTTTCACACCTAGGTGTTACTTCCGGTTTAACCTTGACCTCGCCCTCGAGACTACCTCACCCTTGACCCCCCCACCAATACCCCCTTCGCGACCCCCCTTCGCGACCCCTCCTTCGCGACCCCCCGTCGCGCCGCGCGCCCGCCCGCGCCCTTCGCGACCCCCGCACGCCCGCCCGCGCCCTTCGCGACCCCCGCCCGCGCCTTCTGCTGCGCCTTCTGCAGCGTTGTCCGGATCGCCCCCGCGCCTCGAATTTTTTCCGATTTCTTTCGATTTTTTTTTGAATTTCATTTTCTTGTGCTCTCCATCTCCTCAGATCAAATTTTTGAGGTTCCCCCTCTCACTTTCACCCCCATCCCAAAATTTCTCGAAATCAAAGTCTCCATCTCCTCGGATCAAGTTTTTGGATTTCCCCCTATGGGGGTTTCGAAATTCTTATGATCTCCTTCGATTGCCCCCTCCCACTTTCACCCCCAACCCCAAAATTTCTCGAAATCAAAGTCTCCAATTCCTCGGATCAAATTTTTCTCGAAATCAAAGTCTCCATCTCCTTGGATCAAGGGTTTTGAATTTCTCCATCTTCTCGGATCAAGTTTTTGGATTTCCCCCTATGGGGGTTTCGAAAGTCTCCATCTCCTTGGATCAAGGGTTTTGAATTTCTCCAATTCCTTGGATCAAATTTTTGGGTACCCCTCCTTTCACCCCAAATTTTCTCGACAATACCATGACTCCATCTCCTCGGATCAAGTTTTTTGGATTCCCCCCTATGGGGTTTTCGAAATTCTCCAATTCCTCGGATCAAGTTTTTGGATCCCCCTCTGGGGGTAAGCATGCTTACTACAGGTCTAAACAAGTCAAATGAACTAGGAAGGGTGTTTACTCGGCGGTCAGTGACGTCACACATACAAGCTGAATCTTGTCGATCCTTTTAGTTCATTAAAGTTAATAAGGGGACACAGTACATCAGAAAGTCACATTTTTTTTTTTTCGGTTAATCCCTACAATTTCTTTACAACACAAGTCTAGGACATTTTTTTAACTATTTCATCTCAGGTCACTCCCCACGAAGTAACCTCCTCTCCACCCTTCCAAACCCTCACACTCCAACCAACACCTCAAAATTTTCACTCATAACCCCCAATTTTTCTCGTTTTAACCCTTTTAGTTCATTAAAGTTAATAAGGGGACCAGTGCATCAGAAAGCCCACCACATCGCTTACATCCACTTCGTTAAATTCACTACTCCAATTTTACATATTACGAAGTTAAATACGCACTTTTACTTTGAACATCTTCAAAACACTCTCATAAATCATTTGAATACTCACAAAAATACCTTTATACATTTCCAAACAACACTGAAATACTCCAAAAACATCATTCGAACACCCCCAAATCACCTCTGAATACTCCCAGAACACCTTCATAAGTACTCTTGCACATCATTTGAACACCTTCATAAGTACTCTCATAATCATTTGTACACCTTCAAAAAAACACCTTTGAATACTCACATAAACACCCTTGAACACCTTCAAAACACCTTTGAACACCTTCAAAGCACTCTCATAATCATTTGAACACACTCAAAACACCTTTGAATAACCTCAAAACCCTTTGAACACCTTCAAAACCCCCTTGAACACCTTCAAAAACACCCTTGATCACCTTCAAAAAACAACATTTGAACACACTCAAAACACCTTTGAACACCTTTGAACATTTCCAAAACACTATTTGAGTACTCCCAAATAAGATTTGACATCTCTAATTTATCTGCACTTACACATTTCATTAAATTACAACTCATCCCTCAGTCTCCAGACTAGGCATTTTCTCGTTTTTACCCTTTTAGTTCATTAAAGTTATTAAGGGGACACAATACATCAGAAAAAGTCACAAAAACTAACTCAAACACTTTACTTTGAACATCCCCAAACACTCTCATAATCATTTGAATACTCACATAAACACCCTTGAACACCTTCAAAACACCTTTGAATATCGTTTTTTAAACTAATTTCATCACAACCCACTTATATCATTTTTTTTTTCGGTAACTCTAATTCGACTACACTACCCTCATCAATTACCAACAAATTTTACTCGTTTTAACTAATGTCATCACTGTAACCAAGATTTTCACAAAAAAAAAACTCTATGACACCTAACACACACGCACACACACCCCACAACACCCACAACCCACAATTTTTTTTCTCGTTTTAACTAATTTCATCAGAAAGTCACAACAACAACAACCCACAACCCACAACACCCACAACCCACAATTTTTCTCGTTTTAGCTAATTTCATCAGAAAGTCACAACAACAAAAACCCCACAATTTTTTCTCGTTTTAGCTAATTTCATCAGAAAGTCACAACAACAACAACCCACAACCCACAATTTTTTCTCGTTTTAACTAATTTCATCAGAAAAAGACACAAACCCACAACCCACTTCACCCACAATTTTTTCTCCGTTTCAACTAATTTCATCAAAAAGCCCACAACACCCCACATAAACCCACACCCCAACAATTTTTTTTTTCTCGTTTTAACCCTTTTAGTTCTTTAAAAGTTAATAAGAGGACATACTACCTAAAAACATAGGGAAAACATTTTCCACTCTTAATCCCAATTTTTTCTCGTTTTAACCCTTTTAGTTCATTAAATTTAAATTTAAAGGGAACATAGTACCTACATCATAGGGAAAACATTTTCACTCTTAACCCAAATTTTTCATCATCAGAAAGTCGCATTTTTTCGTTAATACCCACAATTTCTTTACAAAATACAACACAACATTATCACAAAAGACTAACTAAAAATTTTTTCTCGTTTTAACCCTTTTGTTCATTAAAGTTAATAAGGGGACACAGTACATCAGAAAAAGTCAAAAAAAACTAATTTCAAACACTTTTACTTTGAACGTCCCCAAAAAACACTCTCATAAATCATTTGAAACTCAATAAACACCTTTGATCACCTTAAAAAACACTCTTGAACACCTTCAAAAACACCTTTGAACATTTCCAATCAACACTGAAACACTTCCAAAAAACACAATTTGAGTACTCCCAATTACACCACTGAATACTACTAAAACACCGCTGAATTCAATTAAAACACCCTTCAACACCTTCAAACACCCTTGAACACCTTCAAAACACTCTTGAACACCTTCAAAAACACCTTTGAACATTTTTCAATCAACACCGAAACATTCCAAAAACACAATTTGAGTACTCCCAATTACACCATGAATACTACTAAAACACCGCTAAATTTAAATCAAAAACACCCTTCAGCACCTTCAAAACACCTTTGAACATCTTCAAAGCACTCTCATAATCATTTGAACACACTCAAAACACCTTTGATAACCTCAAAACACCTTTGAACACCTTCAAAACACCCTTGAACACCTTCAAAACACCCTTGATCACCTTCAAAAAACAACATTTGAACCACCCCAAAAACACCTTTGTACTTTTCCCAAAAACACTATTTGAGTACTCCCAAAAAGATTTGACATCTCAAAATTTATCTGCACTTACACTTTTTCATTAAATTACAACTCATCCCTCAGTCTCCAGACTAGGTATTTTCTCGTTTTTACCCTTTTAGTTCATTAAAGTTATTAAGAGGACACAATACATCAGAAAAAAAGTCACAAAAACAAACTCAAACACTTTACTTTGAACATCCCCAAAACACTCTCATAATCATTTGAATACTCACATAAAACCCTTGAACACCTTCAAAAAACCTTTGAATATCGTTTTTAAACTAATTTCATCACAACCTACTTATATCATCCTTTTTTTTCGGTAACTCTAATTCGACTACATTACTCTCATCAATTACCAACAAATTTTACTCGTTTTAACTAATGTCATCACTGTAACCATGATTTTCAAAAAAAAAAAAAAAACTCTATGACACCTAACTCACCCCGCACACACACACCCCACAACACCCACAACACCCACAACCCACAATTTTTTCTCGTTTTAACTAATTTCATCAGAAAGTCACAACAACAACAACCCACAATTTTTTCTTGTTTTAGCTAATTTCATCAGAAAGTCACAACACCAACAACCCACAACCCACAATTTTTTCTCGTTTTAACTAATTTCATCAGAAAAAGGCACATCACCCACAACCCACTTCACCCACAATTTTTTCTCGTTTCAACTAATTTCATCAGAAAAGTCACAACACCCCACATCACCCACCTCCCACAATTTTTTTTCTCGTTTTAACCCTTTTAGTTCATTAAAGTTAATAAGGGGACACAGTACATCAGAAAAAGTCACAAAAACAACCCACTTATATCATCTTTTTCGGTATCTCTCTAATTCGACTACATTACCCACAACCCTCATCAATTACCAATTTATTCACATTTTTTTTCCTAACTTATCCTAACCTAACCTAACCTAACTTATCCTAACCTAACCTAACCTAACACCTTCAAACACCTCCAAATACTCCCAAAACACTAATGATTACTACCAAATCACCACTGAATACTACCAAATCACCGTCAAAATCACCAGAAACTAAGTTTATCATCACCATCCAACATCCTTTTTTATAGAATGAATATTCTTACCGCATTTTATGTCACCTTGAAACACCTCCGAATACTCCCAAAACACTACTGATTACTACCAAATCACCGTCAAAATCACCAGAAACTAAGTTTATCATCACAATCCATCATCGTTTTTATAGAATGAATATTCTTACCGCATTTTATGTTGCATATCGCATTTCCTCTTCCACATCATCCCTAAACATCCTTCCTTATTCATTCGTATATCTCCTAGAGTTGTTTTAACCCCCGACGGGACCATCATGACATTAGGAGCCAGACCAACCATCACCACTCCAACACCACCTACTATACTCTGGCTCCTGCGTCGTGATGGGCCCTTGTCGGGGGTTAAAACAACTCTAGGAGATATACGGAATGAATAAGGAAGGATGTTTAGGGATGATGTGGAAGAGGAAATGCGATATGCAGCACATAATGCGGTAAATATATTCATTCTAAAAAGGATGATGGATGGTGATTTTTAAACTTAGTTTCTGGTGAAAATTTTTACGGTGATTTTGGTAGTAATCAGTAGTGTTTTTGGGAGTATTCGGAGGTGTTTGAAGGTGACATAAAATGCGGTAAGAATATTCATTCTATAAAAAGGATGTTGGATGGTGATGATAAACTTAGTTTCTGGTGATTTTGACGGTGATTTGGTAGTATTCAGTGGTGATTTGGTAGTAATCAGTAGTGTTTTGGGAGTATTCGGAGGTGTTTGAAGGTGTTAGGTTAGGTTAGGATAAGTTAGGTTAGGTTAGGTTAGGTTAGGTTAGGATAAGTTAGCTTAGGTTAGGTTAGGATAAGTTAGGTTAGATTAGGTTAGGTTAGGTTAGGATAAGTTAGGTTAGGTTAGGTTAGGATAAGTTAGGAAAAAAAATGTGAATAAATTGGTAATTGATGAGGGTTGTGGGTAATGTAGTCGAATTAGAGAGATACCGAAAAAGATGATATAAGTGGGTTGTTTTTGTAACTTTTTCTGATGTACTGTGTCCCCTTATTAACTTTAATGAACTAAAAGGGTTAAAACGAGAAAAAATTGTGGGATGTGGGTGATGTGGGGTGTTGTGACTTTTCTGATGAAATTAGTTGAAACGAGAAAAAATTGTGGGTGAAGTGGGTTGTGGGTGTTGTGCCTTTTTCTGATGAAATTAGTTAAAACGAGAAAAAAATGTGGGTTGTGGGTTGTTGTTGTTGTGACTTTCTGATGAAATTAGCTAAAACGAGAAAAAATTGTGGATTGTTGTTGTTGTGAGTTTCTGATGAAATTAGCTAAAACGAGAAAAATTGTGGGTTGTGGGTGTTGTGGGTTGTGGGTTGTTGTTGTTGTGACTTTCTGATGAAATTAGTTAAAGCGAGAAAAAATTGTGGGTTGTGGGTGTTGTGGGTGTTGTGGGGTGTGTGTGTGCGTGTGTGTTAGGTGTCATAGTTTTTTTTTTGTGAAAATCTTGGTTACAGTGATGACATTAGTTTTAAAAAGAGTTTAAAATTTGTTGGTAATTGATGAGGGTAGTGTAGTCGAATTAGAGTTTACCCAAAAAAAGATGATATAAGTGGGTTGTGATGAAATTAGTTTAAAAACGATATTCAAAGGTGTTTTGAAGGTGTTCAAGGGTGTTTATGTGATAATTCAAATGATTATGAGAGTGTTTTGGGGATGTTCAAAGTAAAGTGTTTGAGTTAGTTTTTGTGACTTTTTTCTGATGTATTGTGTCCCCTTAATAACTTTAATGAACTAAAAGGGTAAAAACGAGAAAATGCCTAGTCTGGAGACTGAGGGATGAGTTGCAATTTAATGAAATGTGTAAGTGCAGATAAATTAGAGATGTCAAATCTTATTTGGGAGTACTCAAATAGTGTTTTGGAAATGTTCAAAGGTGTTTTGAGTGTGTTCAAATGTTTTTTTTTTGAAGGTGATCAAGGGTGTTTTGAAGGTGTTCAAGGGTGTTTTGAAGGTGTTCAAAGGTGTTTTGAGGTTATTCAAAGGTGTTTTGAGTGTGTTCAAATGATTATGAGAGTGCTTTGAAGGTGTTCAAAGGTGTTTTGAAGGTGTTCAAGGGTGTTTATGTGAGTATTTAAAGGTGTTTTTTTGAAGGTGTACAAATGATTATGAGAGTAAATTATGAAGGTGTTGAAATGTGTGCAAGAGTACTTATGAAGGTGTTCTGGGAGTATTTAGAGGTGATTTGGGGGTGTTCGAATGATGTTTTTTTGGGTATTTCAGTGTTGTTTGGAAATGTAAAAGGTATTTTTGTGAGTATTCAAATGATTTATGAGAGTGTTTTGAAGATGTTCAAAGTAAAAGTGCGTATTTAACTTCGTAATATGTAAAATTGTGAGTAGTGAATTTAACGAAAGTGGATGTAAGCGATGTGGTGACTTTCTGATGCACTGTGTCCCCTTATTAACTTTAATGAACTAAAAGGGTTAAAACGAGAAAAATTGGGGGTTATGAGTGAAAATTGTGAGGTGTTGGTTGGAGTGTGAGGGTTTGGGAGGGTGGAGAGGAGGTTACTTCGTGGGGAGTGACCTGAGATGAAATAGTTAAAAAAATGTCTAGACTTGTGTTGTAAAGAAATTGTAGGTATTAACGAAAAAAAAAAATGTGACTTTCTGATGTACTGTGTCCCCTTATTAACTTTAATGAACTAAAAGGGTCGACAAGATTCAGCTTGTATGTGTGACGTCACTGACCGCCGAGTAAACACCCTTCTTAGTTCATTTGACTTGTTTAGACCTGTAGTAAGCATGCTTACCCCCAGAGGGGGATCCAAAAACTTGATCCGAGGAATTGGAGAATTTCGAAAACCCCATAGGGGGGAATCCAAAAAACTTGATCCGAGGAGATGGAGTCATGGTATTGTCGAGAAAATTTGGGGTGAAAGGAGGGGTACCCAAAAATTTGATCCAAGGAATTGGAGAAATTCAAAACCCTTGATCCAAGGAGATGGAGACTTTCGAAACCCCCATAGGGGGAAATCCAAAAACTTGATCCGAGAAGATGGAGAAATTCAAAACCCTTGATCCAAGGAGATGGAGACTTTGATTTCGAGAAAAATTTGATCCGAGGAATTGGAGACTTTGATTTCGAGAAATTTTTGGGGTTGGGGGTGAAAGTGGGAGGGGGCAATCCAAGGAGATCATAAGAATTTCGAAACCCCCATAGGGGGAAATCCAAAAACTTGATCCGAGGAGATGGAGACTTTGATTTCGAGAAATTTTGGGATGGGGGTGAAAGTGAGAGGGGGAACCTCAAAAATTTGATCTGAGGAGATGGAGAGCACAAGAAAATGAAATTCAAAAAAAATTCGAAAAAAATCGGAAAAAAATTCGAGGCGCGGGGGCGATCCGGACAACGCTGCAGAAGGCGCAGCAGAAGGCGCGGGCGGGGGTCGCGAAGGGCGCGGGCGGGGGGTGCGGGGGTCGCGAAGGGCGCGGGCGGGCGCGCGGCGCGACGGGGGGTCGCGAAGGAGGGGTCGCGAAGGGGGGTCGCGAAGGGGGTATTGGTGGGGGGGTCAAGGGTGAGGTAGTCTCGAGGGCGAGGTCAAGGTCAAACCGGAAGTAACACCTAGGTGTGAAAAGGGGATGCCTCAGAAGAAGGTCCTAGACCGGATACACCGCTCAGAGGAAGGCATTAGACCGGATACACTGCCCAGTGGAAGGCCCTAAACCGGATACACCACTCAGTGGAAGGCCCTAAACCGGATACACAGCTCAGTGGAAGGCCTTTTCCGGAAGGAGTCGCTCAGTGGAAAAATTGACTACTAATATGAAATTCAGAGATCAGTTGCTAGAAAGATTTAGGTCAGATAGACTGGATATTGCAGCGTTAAATGAATTCCAAAGGGTGAGGAACAGAGTGCACAGACTTATAAAAGGCGCACAGGCAAGGCACTATTACTCAAAAATGAAGAGTACAAGAATAACCTAGAAAGCTCTGGCAACAACTAAAACAGTTGGGGTATAACCATAAACCAGTAGATAGGTCTTACATAGTACTAAATATGCAAATGATATTAATTCCTACTACACATCTGTCGCATTAACCCTAGTAAGTAAACTACCAACTACATCAAATACCATTAACACAGACTCTGATAAGTTTAAAACATATTATACCAAATAGTTGTCAACTAGCAAGTGTATCTCATGACTTCGTTCAAAAAAGAACTAAGCAGGTTAAACCCAATTAAGAGCACCGGGCACATCCCGTCTAAGTTCCTAAAAGATGGTGCCTCTGAATTGCCAGTCCCCATTGCTCACATAAAAAATTTGTCCATCACCACTAATACCGTACCGTAGGGGTTCAAGGAGGCCAGAGTTACTCCTCTCTTAAAGAAAAATAGGTCTGATGTCAGCAACTATAGGCCTGTTAGTATACTCAGTGTAATATCCAAAATTCGTGAGAGGGCGGTGTACTCTCAAGTAGCTAAATATCTTAATGACAACAACATTCTTCATAATTATCAATCAGGTTTTAGAAGATCTTACTCAACTTACACCTCCCTAATTAATCTGATGGATTACAAGAGAACTGAAATGTCGATCGGGAACCTCATAGGCATGGTAGCCTTAGACCTGCAAAAGGCCTTCGATACTGTCAACCACAATATATTATGTAAGAAACTTCAAGTTATCGGCATAGGTTCTGTAGACTGGTTTAAATCCTACCTTAGCAACAGGAAACAAAATATCAAAATCAACAGAACAGAATCAGAACCCCTGCTGATAGCATGCGGAATTCCCTAAGGTAGTATTCTGGGACCCTTATTATTCCTTTGTTATGTTAATGACATGTCCATCAGTGTTAAGTGCAAACTCCTTATGTATGCAGGTGACAGTGCTGTGTTAGTGTCAGGTAAAGACCCACAAGATATAGCTAATGTATTAACACAGGAACTGGAGTCCTGCAGCAAATAGTTAGTAGACAAGAAACTATCGTTACACCTCGGGAAATATGAAGCCATTCTCTTTGGCACGAAACATAAACTGAGTGGGGTAAATAATTTTAATGTCCAGTGTAATGGGGAGCCCATCACTTCAGTTTCCTCAGTAAAATATCTGGGAATCCCCTTTGACCCATGCATGTCTGGAGAATTGATAAGGAGCAGTGTATCAAAGAAAGCGAATACCAGATTGAAGTTCCTCTACAGACAAGCACAGTGTCTACCTACTGAGGCTCGCAGGACCCTATGTCTAGCCCTTACACAATGTCATGGACTACGGTTGCTCTTCATGGTATCTGCCTTGACAAAAAAAAAAAATGAAAGATTGCAAATCACCCAGAACAAAGTGGTAAGATTCATCCTGGACCTGGGTGTGCTACATAAAAATATTTTGTAAAATAACGCTCCACATATAATGTCATTTTCCGTGTATTGTACTGAAAGTAGATGTGTATGATTTCCTGAAACCGAACTCGTTTTATTCCTGTTAGTCAGGCAGTAGCCAGGACAGGAGCAGATGAGGTGTGTGTGTGTGTGCAGTAGGTTACACACAACAGAGGAAGCAAAATGTAGCTGTGTAAGTATGTGGTGTTGGGTAGTTTTTTTTTTTTTTGCTTGTTTTCGTGCTCACATTTATTTGTAAAGCCCTAGTGTGTGTAAGGTCCTGTGTTCTGGAGAACATTTAATATTTTAACTGGAGGCAGGAAGGAAGAGAGGGGGAGGGGTGTCACAAAGCCTCCTAGTTTACATATTTTAACTCACTAGTAGCAGTGTGCTGGTGAGCTAATGTGAACTGGAGTGTTGTGTTTTTTTGGAGTAGTTTGTAAGTTATATGTAAGTTACTATTATTATATTAAATATATTTTTGTAAAGGTGAGTTTTTTTGTTCTTTATACAGCGTTAATTATTTACACTCACGCTTCATAATTTGTATGAGTACATGCTGGCCCTAGAGTGACTGTTGTTTTTTTTAGTGTAATTTAAATGCTCCTAGACAGCAGACTGAGCAGTCACGATACGATACGATAGGACTCACAGGTAAGGACCCACGAGGGGCGAGGGGCAAGTGGGGACAGTGCGAAGAATAGACGGTGAGAGGAATGTCTTGAGTTGAAGAAAGAGTCAGGACTAGACCCAACTGCTAAGTTGAGCAGTCATTTAGGAGCCAGGACCATTTTATATAAGTTACAATATCAAAGTCGTAACACTGGGTTCAAGAGAACATGTAGGCCAGGAAGAATTACAACAACTGGATATGCTGAATGTTGTAGACAGAGTAAAACAAGTGAAGTTAAATCAAGTTTATAAAATTGCTCACAGTGTCCAGAATATCTTGCTGTCAATTTTGTCAAGGTTGGGAACCAAAGCAATCATAGTACTAGGGGGAGAGAGCACAACTTTGTAGTACCCACAGTCAGTGGCCAGGCTTCAAACACCCTTTATTGTACACCAATAAAGGAATGGAACAGACTACCCGCACATGTCAAAGCCAGTCATAGCATGAACCAGTTCAAGAAGACTGCCAAAAGGTGTCTGATGAATGTAGCTACAGAAAGGGAGGAGAATGATTTTTTTTATATTTTTTTTAGCTAACACACATGCAATCTTTCCTAATTCCTAGTATATCTCCTTTATAGTATAATAAGATATTATCTCCTTTATAGAATAACAAGATATTATCTCCTTTATAGAATAATAAGATATTATCTCGTTTATATAATAACAATAAGGTAAAAGGACCCCAATGGAAATAAGTCACTGACTTTTTTTGGGTTATCCCAGGTTGTTTACACATATGCTGCTATGTACGATAATCTATGTAACTTTTTTTTCTATGTAACTGTATTTGTGTATACCTGAATAAACTTACTTACCCTAGCATGAACATTCACAATGTTACCCTGGATTTGAAAGTCCTCCAAGACCATTTTGATGATGAAAGAGAAGTGTTGGTCAGTGAGTCGCTCGAGGAAGGACTCGAACTCTGTCAAGAACATTGAAGTTGAAAGATGTCATAGACTAAGCAAACGAATGACGTTAAGAAATCGCGAGACGCTGGTTAACAGTCAAGGAGGAAATGGAGTCATGAAAGGAACACTCGACCGTCTTCATAGAGAAATGGATGAATGCACAAAGGTTCGCTCGTTTGCACGAAACTAATGCCAAGTTTGGGTTTCTTCTCCAGGGATTGCGTTACGGCGCCAACGGTAACGACCTAAAGAAAAAATTGGGCGAATTCTACAGCTCTGATGTTGACAGACAGCAGCTGTATGAAGAAATTTTCGATTGCAAAATACTGCTATCATGTCGGGCCAACATGAAAATGGTGTTACTTGGGCTTGTTATCTACGTGTCATCAATCTACTTTGTTATGCGATCTACACCTTATATTGCAATCAATACGGTACCTAACCTAGGCTAGGTTAGGTACCGTGTTGATTGCAATATAAGGTGTAGATCGCAATGTAAGTGTAGATGTCATTTTCCTTGTAGATAACAAGCCAAAGTAGCGCCCATGAAAATATCAAGACCTGAAGAGCTTCTTATTATTATTATAATCAAAAAAGAAGCGCTAAGCCACAAGGGCTATACAGCTAAGAAGAGCTTCTTAAATTTATTGTTCAGTATGGAGATGAGTATTGCTAGCCATCGCAGCTTCCATCTCCAGCTGTAAAAGATCATTCAGGAAGTTAAAACTTTCGTATTTGAGAGACTCCAAGGTAGATTCTGTGTTTTTGTTCTGCTGAGTGTAGATGAAGAAGACACTGAAAAAAATGAAATAGAGCACTTCCTGGACGAATTATCATCAGTGAAAGCAAGGAATGTGTAGTTGTAATTTTCATGTATTGCCATAATGTGTTAATTAAAAGATTAACGAGCTTCACTTGTATTTCCTAGCTAAATTTAGGGTAAATTTATCTACAAGATGGTTGTCAGATGTTTGGACAGGGACGCAATTTCAGTGCTTGCTTTAGACGCTGTTTTCCGTAGATACGCCCTTGTAAGGAGAGGATTCAGATGAGTGTCTAACATCTCATGAAGAAGAGCTTCCTTTATATTTCAGGATTAAAGATACTGAACAGTGTATGCTTTTGAACTTAAATTATACATTCTTTCCATATACAAAGACAAACCTTCAAAACAGAGAGTTAATACATAGTTATACAGAAAGACAAATACTGCCCCTGACGCTTAGTTCTCTGAAGATCAGCATTCACTTAGAGAATATTCTCTACATTTGCTTAGTTCTCTGAAGATCAGTTACTGAGAGAATTTTCTCTACATTTGCTTAGTTCTCTTAAGATCTGCATTCACAGAGAGAATATTCTCTAAATTTGAGTGAATGAAAAGACACAAGTGAACACACATATGGAATTTTTAGTGAATATTTGAGTGACCAATATCCCACAAACGAGATGTATAATATATATATATACTTTACATGTGTGAACTTGTATGCTGTCATCCACATTGTTGGCATTAAAATATTATCTACCTCCTTAAAATATCGAGTCACTTGCTTTTGACTTGTCTGACATTCGGAAATTTAAAATGTTTAAGGGCCTTTAGGCCATTATCCACAGTGGCATAGCCATTTACAGTACAGGGGAACCTTGGTTTTTGTTTGCCATGGTTTTCGTCGAATTTGGTTTTCGGCGACTTTTTTCGTCAAAATTTTGTCCCAGTTTTCTTTCGTCACCTTGGTTTTCGTCTGCCGGACCGAACGTGGCGGCTCGTTTGCACCCACACAAAGCATCCCGCGCACGCATTCTGAGTCAATCTGGCTTTACTTCTTGTCGAGTAAACATTACCCTGCGCGTTAATACTTGTTTATTGAGTGCGACTGCTAAATGAGCCACCATGGGGCCAAAGAAAGTTCTGAGTGCCAGCCCTTTGATGAAGAAGGTGAGAAACACAATAGAATACCGTGTCCCATTTTAGGCAAATCTTAGAGATGCCAGAAACAGACCTCTCTGGACAGATATTTTGTGCGACAGGGGTACAGTGACTGTCAAGTTGGTCCTAGTGACAGTAAAAGACAAAGAAGGGAAGTAACCCCGGACAGGGACTTGCTACCCGAAGTCCTTATGGAGGGGGATTCCCCTTCCAAACAATAAACTTTCTTCCTTCTCCCTCCTCACCATCTTCCACACGCCAACAAAAGTTTTCAGTAAAAGTAACACTGATTTAAATGTTCATTTATCCATTAAAATTAGTGCTTTATATTTATTTCTCATTGTTTTCTGTATGTAAAACTGTAGTTATTCTCTATAAAATGTATTTTTTTAAATATTTTTGGATGTCAGGAACGGATTAATTGGATTTACATTGTTTCTTATGGGAAATATTGCTTTAGTTTTCGTCGAATTTGGTTTTTGTCAGACTCTCTGAAATGAATTAAAAACGAAAACCAAAGTTCCACTGTATATCTTTTTTAAGAAGCAATTTTAGTGTCTTGTGAATTACTTATAATTGGTGTTATAGGTTACATCAAATAATGGGAAATTACTTTTCTAGCTATAGGAAAATAAGTAAGCTTATTTAATACAGGAAAGTTTTATTTCATAACAAGTACTTGATACATATTTTTCAGCTGTTTTGTTGTTGAAATGCACACTAATTACATTTCTTAAGTTTAATAATGTATATTTGAATTGCTATTAATCATAATTTTTCATGCCATTCATTTAAAAAATAAATGCTAATTATAAATTAATTTAACAGCAGGAAATCTTAAAAATTACTTACATAAAGGAAATCAAATTTTGAAAAAAAAAAAAAAAAATAGCAGCTTTTTAAGAAACCCACCTGGTGGGTAAATCAAATTGTCTTTCGTGGTGCATGTGTGTCTTTTTTATGAAAGCCAGGTAGGAGAAATTGGGCTACGTTCTTCTGTGCTGTCCTTGGTTTTTTATAGACTTTATATGAGAAGCTAAAAGGTTGATGTGCAAGTTTTGGAACACTTGACTCTTATGTTAGATCATTACTTAGTGGTTGCAATACTAAGAGTAAGAAGTGGATGGAGTACAAACTGAATAGTGTCAGAGAGTGAGAGAGAGAGAGAAGTGAAAGAACCAAAACGAAAGACAGTTGGTGATAGATGCAACCACTGGAAGAAAATTGAAGAAGAGAGAGTACAGGTAATAAGGTGAAGGTCGAAGATTATTATTATTATAATCAAAGGGGAAGCGCTAAACCCGTAGGATTATACAGCGCCCGGGGGGGGGGGGGATGTGGAAGGCATTCAGGCTTAATTCGGGGAACTGGAGCACAGTTCCAATTCCCTAAATCAAGAGCCCCTCACCAACATCAAGGAACCTTCCATGAGGGGTGAAGGTCGAAGAGATATGTTGTAAATGTAAGTTTGTGGTTATGGGAGTGTGTATTCTGGAGGGTTGAGTTGTCACTGGTAGAATAATGTGAGAGGAGAAGAAACGTTAGTGAATGATTGATATTACAATCTAAGAATGATATAACGAAGAGAGATTATAATGGAGAAAAAAGAGAGTTTAAATGAATGATTAAGGAGTTTAAAATGTAGCCATTGAGATTATGGATAAGATTTTATTAACAATTTTTATTGAATGAAAAAAAAAATGGAGAAATTATTAGAAGAGCAAAATTTTAAGAGCAAACGAATATTCCAGTTAAAAGCAACAGAGGAGAGATGTTTGGCGGGAAGATGGAAGTATTAGTAAGATGAAAAGATAAGTGTAGTAAGAAGACTTCTTCTGTTCTGCCATTTATTATACAAGAGAATGTAGATACAGAGAGCTCTGTCGCAGGTGTGTGTGTGTGTGTACTCACCTATTTGTACTCACCTATTTGTGGTTGCAGGGGTCGAGTCACAGCTCCTGGCCCCGCCTCTTCGCTGATTGCTACTAGGTCCTCTCTCTCTCTGCCCCATGAGCTCTATCATACCTCGCCTTAAAACTATGTATGGTTCCTGCCTCCACCACATCACTTTCTAGGCTATTCCACGGCCTGACTACTCTATGACTGAAGAAATACTTCCTAACATCCCTTTGATTCATCTGAGTCTTCAACTTCCAATTGTGACCTCTTGTGTCTGTGTCCCATCTCTGGAACATCCCGTCTTTGTCCACCTCGTCTATTCCGCGCAGTATTTTATATGTCGTTATCATGTCTCCCCTGACCCTCCTGGCCTCCAGTGTCGTCAGGCCGATTTCCCTCAACCTTTCTTCATAGGACAATCCCCGTAGCTCTGGGACTAGTCTTGTTGCAAACCTTTGCACTTTCTCTAATTTCTTGACGTGCTTGACTAGTGTGGATTCCAAACTGGTGCTGCATACTCCAGTATGGGCCTGACGTAGATGGTGTACAGAGTCTTAAACGAATCCTTACTGAGGTATCGGAACGCTATCCGTAGGTTTGCCAGGCCCGTATGCTGCAGCAGTTATCTGATTGATGTGCGCCTCAGGAGATATGCTCGGTGTTATACTCACCCCCAGATCTTTTTCCTTTAGTGAGGTTTGCAGTCTTTGGCCATCTAAACTATATTGTGTCTGCGGTCTTCTTTGCCCTTCCCCAATCTTCATGACTTTGCATTTGGCAGGGTTAAATTCAAGGAGCCAGTTGCTGGACCAGGCTTGTAGCCTGTCCAGATCTCTTTGTAGTCCTGCCTGATCCTCGTCCGATTCGATTCTTCTCATTAACTTCACATCGTCTGCAAACAAGGACACTTCTGAGTCTATCCCTTCCGTTATGTCGTTCACGTATACCAAGAACAGCACAGGTCCTAGGACTGACCCCTGTGGAACCCCGCTTGTCACAGGCGCCCACTCTGACACCTCGTCGCGTACCATGACTCGTTGTTTCCTCCCTGTCAGGTATTCTCTGATCCATTGCAGTGCCTTTCCTGTTATGTGTGCCTGGTCCTCTAGCTTTTGCAGTAACCTCTTGTGAGGAACTGTGTCGAAAGCCTTCTTGTGTGTGTGTGTGTGTGTGTGTGTGTGTGTGTGTGTGTGTGTGTGTGTGTGTGTGTGTGTGTGTGTGTGTGACCAGCGAGTTAGGCACAAAGGCTAAGTTTTTTCTGCCACATAAGCAGTGTGAAATTTTATATCGCCATAAATGTGCGAGTCATTCTCAACATAAAAAACCCTTCAAGGAAGGTTCCTTGATGTTGGTGAGGGGCTCTTGATTTAGGGAGTTGGATCTGTGCTCCAGTTCCCCGAATTAAGCCTGAATGTCTTCCACATCCCCCCCCCCCCCAGGCGCTGTATAATCCTCCGGGTTTAGCGCTTTTCCCTTGATTTTAATAATAATAATCTCAACATAAAAAGTATATAGCTTATCTGAACTGCATTTAGCCAAAATTTACTAAAGTACGGCAGGTCAGAGTAGGTTAAGTGAGATTTCTAAGCTAAGTCTGATAATTTTTTTTTTACATCTTTGTCAATTAAAAAATATATATCTAACCATTCGTGATAAAAGAAAGATTCTGAAAAGTCTTATTTTAATAGGGTTCAACCCATTCGAAAAGTTTGGCTTATTAGGCACTATATATGTAATCAAATATGAGATTTTGAATGACATATTTAACTCTTAAAAAGGCAATATTCTATGAATTTTAATAATGTTTACTAGAATAATGTGAAAGTGTTACTATTGTTTTGTTTATAGAAGGGAAAATCAGAAACTGCAAACTGTTGTGTCAACTAAATATAACTGATACTACTCTTACTACAAACAATTAAGGTAATTCTGGTAATACTGTAACCTTACCAAACCTTTCATAGTACCTACAGTATTTGATCCTAATAGCAATTGGGAATAATTATGGTTAGGATTTAGGATTTAAAGCTGCTGAAGGTGACAGAAGAGATATTACCAAATTAATATATTTAAAAGGACAAATGAGGCGTAATGCACACATGTTAAAACAAGATTTACCTAAAAACTCAAATAATTATCCATTAATCTGTTCGAGGATCCTTATGGAAATAAGGAGGACAATAAATATAAATTATTAAATGCATTACTTGGAAATATTATGAAAACCTTGTGTAAAAATTATGATGTAGCTACAGCAGACTGGGTGCTTAGTATCATTACTCAAAGAAATTTATATTGTAAAACATTGGCATGGATGTCAAACTGGCGTCATTTAGGTAATAAGTTAATCCTGTTCAGCTTGTACAGGAATAGTATGGGACTAAACATCTGGAACAGACTTCAATTAAGTGGAAATCTGACAAACTTAGAGGAACCGGGTTAAGTAAATCCTGCAGCTACTAGCGTTAAATTAGCTGCAAATGTTACTAAAGGTGGTGTAGCTGATGCTGCCATAACTGTAGCTCGTCAGAGACTATATGAAATTGGACATGGGAAGCTGTTAATGCCTTGTTCAATAAAGGCTCTCAAAAGGCACTTGTTAAACAATCACACATAAGAACCAACTTTATCCTCCTGTTGATCAGATCTACATGAGACTCTGGATTTTTAATCGAGTAGAATAGTTATTGTTATTATACAGCGCAATTAGCTGGAAGCTTGAGTAGGAGAATAAAGGGAGTGACGGCAGTAAATGTAGAATGCTTGCCTGATAAAATTACCACTCAAAGTATTAGTGATGACATTAGTGAAGATATTAGGGAATTAATCTAAGAAAGTGTAAGATTTACTCTCAATAATACTGAACAAGAAACTCTCAAACCAATTTGTCTGATAATAGGCAATGATTTTTATTTGCCCTTTGTGCATAGTGTGCACAAGGAAAATAGAATTTTATTACTAAGTACTTGTGGAGAGTACATGACATGTGGTACCTTTCTCAAACTTAATGAAAGCTGATTAGATAATTTAAGATATGTAATGACTCTAAACGAGTGGTAGGCGCGTTAACCATGACTAGTAGAAGCAACACTGTTTCAAGGTAGATGTTAAATCCAGCCTTCTCTCACTATCCAGCTTTCTTCATTATTCAGTATTCAAATATTAAGTGAACAAGTACCATAATCTGAGGAACAACCAAGTATTGGGTAGGTCTCAGCTTTACTGCCTCAGTAGTAACCCTCACATGACCTCCCAGACGCCGCCATGCTGAGAACTCCAGGATCTTGGGATTTTTACCCCACCCAAGGAAGTACCACAATAGTTTCCATTTTATCTAGTTCTTGTGAAGCCTCACGTGAGATAGATAAATCGGGGAAAATCTGGGAGGCATTCTTCTCGGCAGAACAGTGCGCACAACAAGAGGTGAGACAAGGGTAGATCGCATGCCCGTCCTAGTTAATCTATGTATAACCCTTTATATAATTATAGCATTAATATCTATGTTTATTAAGTGATGCAATATTAAATGTTCTACAATCTACTAATGAATATCAGTGCAATTAAACTTAATGATCCTTCGAGCATAGTTGAAGCTCTGGAGCACCTTATTAATACAGGAGGAATAACACTCCTCATATTAACTAATTATAAATCCATCGGCAATGTGGGGATATGTCCAGGTCAGGGCGGTTGAAGGATGTAGTTGAGTGCAGACCGACTTTATGTAAGGCTCTTTAGGACAGGATATAATTCACATACAGGTCAGTTCCCCATGCCACCAATATCACGACCATTCTCTCCATTACCAATATCGTGTCTCTAAGTCAATCACTCTGTGATACCTGAAATTGTGAAGCCAGTCAGTAGAGCCTGCTTATAGCTGTCTTGTGGAAATCCATTTTGGGAATGGTCTAACAAAACCGAACAGAGATTACCTGCCCTATGAGTCTCAATCTTGTTATAATTCAATAAACTCTAATACTCGAAGGCAGTTGGATAAGGCGTTCTGAGGCTATAACAAAAACTTTAGATGAGACGAGAAAATTGCAGCTCACAATGGGACAGATCACAGCTTTTAAGAGTTCATTTAATTCATCATATTTCAAAAGAGAAATTTTAATGTTTCTCAGCTTTTTTTTCACTTGTATTAGGTTCAAACTTTTCCTCATTTCTCTAAGAAAGAAAAATTAGCAGTTCTTAAAAAAAAAGTCTAATATGATAAAATTTCCAATTATTGATTCCAAGTTTTCTGAAGAGTTTCAACATTGACAAGTTTGCTGACCCACAAACTGAGTGACTGCTATACTGACCATAATATACATCAGACGTTAAATAAAGAAGTGGCTCAGAAGACGAAAACTAAACTACTTTTAACTTCATAAAATGGGAATGAAAATTTCGTACCATTTTACACACAAAATAATCAAATCTACACCAACCCACTTTAGTTTCTCTCTTCATTGTTTACTAATTATGAGGCACCATTTTTGTACGTTAGAAGTTGTACTGCTGAGCGTTTAGCAAGTTATCAGAAACATTCCAAGATATTGGGAATTGTTTCAATAACTTTGATCATCGTACATCTGTACATGGCATTTCTAGAATGATCAAAACATTCAAAATTTAAAGACAATCCGATGAGGCGAAATAAAATGGAAAAGTTGGAAGAAAAAATAAGGCAACAAATTAAAGGCCCCCTTCGGGGATACCTAAATAAATATTAAATGAAAAATTTTGAAATGCATGTGCGTACATAATCTCACCATATGATGTTGGATTTATTTCTTTATCAAAAGTTATACATCACCTGACCACATGATTCTGGATTTATTTCTTGATCAAAAGTAAAAGACACGACAAGTGTCAAATGTGGTGCACTTATCTGAATAAAATTGATTTCATTTTCAATACTGGTATTACATCTTCCAGGATATGAGAGAATCTCCTGAGTAGAAGAGGCAGAAAAGTGTATGTTTATAAGCTTAACACTAGTGAATGACTCATATAAATGCAACACATGGTAAGCAATACTTGTATCACTAAGAGTCACTGGCTTGGTATGCAGTAACGCAATTCTCTGTGGATTAGGGCAGAGTTTATACACCAAACAACTAAACGCTGCTTCATCTACAACGAAAGGATCAATTAAAATAAACTGAACAGAAGAAACTGGATTTTTAGGTTCCCTTAAGTGTGTCAGATGTTTTCGGTGTTTCTGGATGCATACTTTGTGTTCAAACAAAAGTAATTCACACACCTCAAGTGAGTCAATAAATATATCATGTATACTCTCACGGAACTGCTCATCCTTCATTTGATAACAAAAAGCTTTAATATACGAGTCATAATATTTTGTGTACATATGTCTCTTGGGTTTGTATTTTTGAACTATTATTTTCCACATTATTTTATAAAATGATCTCAACTTTTTAAGGCATACATGATGGTAGCTTATTGCTTTGTGACAGTCAAACCACTCCTGCTTTGTTTGCTCTGGAGGAGGGAAGCTTCTGTGAGCGCACTTGTCATTGCACAAATCTGGATCATATTGACGTTCAGCACACTGGGAGTGGCAGTGGGCAGACGGCATGTTCCACATCCTCTGATATGACTCATAAAGGTGAGGAGGGATATCGTGAGTGGGATATGGAATAACTGTTATTGTTGGCTCGCGCAAATGATTCATTTTTCTTCTCTTCTTCATTGTCTTTTTCTTCGAGAATCTATGCAACAGTTTATGACTTGGAACCTTGGGTGGCGGGCATTTGTGAGGCTTGAGGTATATGAGATCATATTCTGGAAAAGTATCTTGTCCAAGCATTTCTATATAAGTACTTTCAAAGTCCGCAAAATTATGATTCTGCTGAATGTGTTGTTTTAATCTAAATGTTGGAAGCATTTTGACACGAATATTTAGTAAAGTAAAATTTATGAAAGCTGATAGGTTCTGAAGGTTCTGGAGACTGTCTGTAATCTGAGCTAAAGTTTGCAGATCTTCCAGGTTGTCGACCCTCACATACAGATCTTCAAGGTGTTGAGCATGACGCAACAGTGATAAACTTTCCTTGTTTAGTGGGCAACACAGAGCAGTTAGGTGGCAAGAGGCTCTTGGGTCCAACAGTACTGCCAAACACTCTTGAGCATATATTAAGAAGCGTCTCATATTCGACAACATTGAATTTTGCAAATCGAGAGAAATTCTAATTGGAAATCTGGCAAGTATACGAAGTTCATCAATAAATGTCTTATTATTACTGTAGTCATCTAAACGACAGAGATGAACGTGGACTGACTCTGGGGTAATAAACTCTAAGAGTTTTGCCAATGTTGATAGCTCTAATGGACTAGGATTCCACTGGTAAGAGAATAATTGTGAATTTAACTCCTGAATAAATTCTTTATCTTCCTCAGTTTCATGAATAAGCTTCATCCAAAGAGAATATTGCCTAATTTTATATTGACCACAAATAGCGACATATATCATTTGTTCTGCCCTAGACCGCGTTAATGCATCATTCATTTTGAGATATCCACATACAAATGGGATCAACAAGCTACCAGATGTCATATTTAAAAAATAGTGGCTGCAGAATTCCCTCTCAAACTCGCCAGGATCATTAATCTCACTAAATAAATCCATGAATAATGAGCAAAAGCAATTTACCGAAGAAAAATTTGTGGACACAAAGTGGTAATCGTCATAGAGGTCATCACTTCCTTCATGGAGTTTCTCCATAACAAAATTTGTTTTACTGGTCGTTTTTATTGCAAGACTCATTTTCATAAGACATTTGTTGGTATGGATTTTCCCTGTGCTTTAGCATCCACTGAGCAGCGAGGGTAAGCACATCACAACCTTGAGTTATCATGCAGTTGCAAAATGCTCGAGCAGCGAGGAACTCTTGCACTGTCCGGTGAAGTGGATGATATTCTTCAGTTGTCCCAGTAGTTGTTGCCTTCACTATCACCAGGAAGAATGGTGACATGCATTCCCTGAACGGCAACCCAGAATTCTCACACAGTTCTTCTATTTGTTTAATTTGATCACTCAGAAGAACAAATATAAGCATTTTTGAATTTTCCCAGAACATTTTGCCGAGTAAATTAAGAAAATTATTTATCTTGCGCTGAAGTTGGCTTTGAGTGAATCCTAAAGCTGTCAGCTGGGGGCGTCTGGTCATCCTGTTGACGATGAGGTTGATGAGGATGTGGTAGAGTCTGGTGACTGTGGTGGCTCCGGTAACTTCTGCTGGACTCTCCAGCCATAGCACCACCAGCATCACCACGAACAAAGGTACACTAAATATTTCAAACATATCTTGTTCTTTCTCTTTCAGAAATTTAATAAATTTCTCGCAAGAATACCGGCGGATGTCTTCATCTGCTACAGACACAGAAAACAGTTTTTCAGCATAAACATTCCACATAGTTGGAGATAATCCTCTCAGCTGATACAACGTGTTACTAAGATGTACCTCATTAATTAACAGATGAAGGTCATTGGCATTGTCAGGCCGAGAAGTTATCATGATTTGAGAGTTGTGAAATTTTTTCATAATTTCCTTAACTAAATCTTTCGTTTTGTTAGTAGCTTCATCATAGCCATCCAGAAGCCAGAGAGTTGACACTTGCCTCAGTGATGTCAGAACATCTTCGCGCTCCAACTGAAGACATGTTCGCGGAAGGAGCTCTTCACACACTAGGTCCTGGATATTTTCACTTGTAACATGTCTTAATTCCACTAGCAGTACAATATCATAATTATCCATCCCACAGATAGAAGAAGAAGTTGACAGCCAGTCATGTAAACAAAATTTTGTCAGGCTCGTTTTCCCTATACCCGGTGGTCCAACCATTATTAACACATCAGGATATTTTCCTGAATTAAGAGGTATAGTGAAAATGTCACGTGTACTGACCTCCCTCTGCCCCTCTATGTATAAATTTGTAAATATGTGACCAACATCCAAGTGAGCAAATCTGTCTTCTAGCAGCCACACAAATGGGTTAAGAATGCGATGTTTCTTTGACAATTCCTTCATTTCTTTTCTACCTTCTCTTATCAATAAGTTGCAATGTTCCTTCTGTAGATTATAAAGCGCCTCTCTGTAAGGTTGCCAAAGATCTATACCTCCCGTTAATATCTCCTCTAAACTTTCTTCCATCACCCGAATATCATCTATCACAGTACATTGGCATCTACGGCCAGTTTCCTTCAACACCTCACGACAAAGGTCCTCTATGTTAGACAAACAACGTTGCAGATCATCGGGAGAAAATGCTAGGTCTTCATGAGCTAAATCATTCCTATGATTTTTCAGTCTTTTTAAATTGTTTTCCAGTGTATCCGGCGTGGACCAATTTTGATGGTTAATGCTGGGAAGGCCACACACACGCTGCAGCAACAAGAACAGCAATGTTATATCAAAAGTGTTACTAGAAGCATTATTATCCAGCTTTTGTCTCTCTTCTTTGCTGAAGTCATTTTTGTATTGTCTGTTGGAGTAATCCGGAAGCTCAAAGAGAAGCTCCTTGAAGGTTTTCCTGTTGTTAGTGAAGAGTTGCAGGACCCGAACAAAGACAGGACGCACTACTCTCATAATCGCAGCGTAGTAGCGCAACAGAAGGTGGTCATCAGCACGCAGAAGAGGAGGACTAACCGGCATGAGTGCCATCACCAGGCCCTCCGACCACCTTGCACCACCCATAAACATCTGTAATATAAACAAAAAAATTATTGAGGAATGTTTAGTAATCAAAGTTAGAATGAAACACATATTAAGAGGTCCTGTTAAAAATTCAGATACTATTGATTTTAAATATCTGCAGTTGCATCTTATCTGCTGAATCATTTACTTTTCAACAATGAAAAATTAACGTTCACTAAATATGTACAAACCTTCTTAATTTCTATTATTTAAGTAAAATCGATGTATTTCCTACAAAGGAATCCAGTCCAATAGCGGAAACGTCAAAAGACGACGTTTGTGGGTTAAGGCACCAAAAATCTAAATCAACTCCTATATAAATTTCGATCACTGCAGGATCCTAGAAGCTCAGCCTCGTCTACCTCAATGAACACAAAACATAAGTGAGGCTATAAAATTCTACTGTGGCGAAATATAAAAATTTCTAAGTGAATAACCCCTTAAGGGAGGTTCCTTGACGCTGGTGAGGGGCTCTTGATCTAGGGAATTGGATCTGTGCTCCATTTCCCTGAATTGAGCCCGAATGCTTTCCATTCCCTTCCCCCCCACTTGCGCTGTATAATCCTACGAGGTTACCGCTCCCCTATGATTATAATAATAATCATAATTAAGTAAATATATGTTTGTGTGTTTACACTCCTGCTATTAGTATAGTAAACCTTAAGGGAGCTAGTCCCTTGCTGCCCTCTGCTGTCCCCCTTTGTTTGCTGACCTGATCTATTGTTTTTATTTATAACTTCATGCTGAATGCCTTTTATACATTTACTGTTTCCAACCCTAGTGTTGCAACCTGCTTGTTACCCACACGAATCAACGCAGTTGTCGTTGGAGACATTCCTCCCAATGCTCCATAGCACGGCGGATTTTATGAAAGAATGATTGCTGTTGTAAAACGTTGTTTAAGGAAGACTTAGAAAAATTTCGAACAGTTGTAACTGAAGAAGAAAATAGAGTCAACAACAGAACTCTAACTTATGTTACCGATGACCTGGATAATTTGGAAGTGTTAAGTCTGTCTTATTTACTCCATGGCAGAAGGCTCGAACCAATTCCTCCCATGGATGATAAGGAGATAATGGAAGATCCTACTTATCTCGAACCTGAGCAACTCAGCCGTAAATTCAAGCACCTCAATAAAGTAATTGAACGTTCGGAGACAATTTGGCGAGACTATCTCATCTCACTGAGAGAACGCGTCTATGGAACCGGAGTTCCTGAAAATCATACGTCCTTAAGACCTGATGACATAGTGGTTATTGATAATGATGGTCCAAGGTCTCAATGGCCTCTTGGAAAAATTGTGACCATACATCCTGATGCAAATGGAACCATCAGGACAGTTGAAGTTTTGAGCAAAGGTGCAGTGAATAAGCAGACAATATATCAACTAATGCCGTTAGAATTAGTGTTGAAAACAAACTTAGTGATTCATAAAAAAAGAAAAAAAAATCCCACAGAAAGTTGTTAAGAAAAGACAATCAGCAGTGGTAGTTAGTGAGAAAATAAAAATGATGTATAGAGATGAATAGGTCACCTACAGAAAACGTTCGCCCTCCCATCCCCCCAGTGTGGAGAAAAATCTCCAGTAAATGGGGTATCTTTCAGCCCCCCCTCTGCCCTCTGAGGGACTTAGAACTCTCACAAAGGGCTAGTGGACTCTTCTTACCTCCCACAACATGGTCTACAAGTCAGGGACATTGTAATTTCTGGCCTACAGCTAAATAACAAGAAACCTACCCTCTTGTGTTAAACACTGTTGCACAGACTAGTAACGAGCGTATGTAAAGCTGAGTTCAGCATTTCCTTTGTGCTTAGGAGAAACTCGAGGGCGGACCCTCAGGACGGGGCAGATTCACTTCAGGACTCGGAACATACATAAGTCACGCAGTCTCCCAATGAGATCAAAGACAACAGTGAATTTGTGAAGTAGACCCTGAAATACTATCAATCTCCACTAAGAAATTTAATTAGTGTAAAACTAAAGAAACACGAGTGTATTGATCCGCGGTATAATCCCGATAAAGTGTAAAAGTCTGCCGCAGTATGCACTCAGGTATAATGAAGAAAGGGACAAAATATCTCCCTACCGAGAATAATGAATAATGTCAAAGTGAGTTTGTTGTATACGAGGACAATACAACTACGCATCTGTAGCAGCTTACTCAAGACATCATTCCCGACCTCTATGGCACTGTCAGCGCCATAAGCTCACCATAAGGCCTAATTTTACTGGGAAATAATCTCCCTCTTTCCTACATACTCTAACTTGAGCCTCACTATCCTCGTAAAAACTCTTCACTGCTTTCAGTAACCTACCTCCTACACCATACACCTGCCACATGTGCCACATTGCCCCCCTATCTACTGTGTCATATGCCTTTTCCAAATACATAAATGCAACAAAAAACTTTTAAGCCTTATCTAAATACTCTTCACCTATATGTTTCACTTGGTCTACATGCCCCCTACTTTTCCTAAAGCCTCCTTGTTCATCTGCTATCTTACTTTCCGTCTTACTCTTAAATCTTTCAATAATAACTCTACCATACACTTTACTAGGTATACTCAACAGACTTATTCCTCTATAATTTTTGCACTCTCTTTTATCCCCTTTACTTTTATACAGAGGAACTATGCATGCTCTCTGCCAATCCCTAGGTACCTTACCCTCTTCCATACATTTATTAAATAATTGCACCAACCACTCCAAAACTATATCCCCACCTGCTTTTAACATTTCTATCTTTATCCCATCAATCCCGGATGCCTTACCCCCTTTCATTTTACCTACTGCCTCACGAACTTCCCCCACACTCACAACTGGCTCTTCCTCACTCCTACAAGATGTTATTCCTCCTTGCCCTATACACGAAATCACAGCTTCCCTATCTTCATCAACATTTAACAATTCCTCAAAATATTCCCTCCATCTTCTCGATACCTCTAACTCTCCATTTAATAACTCTCCTCTCCTATTTTTAACTAACAAATCCATTTGATCCCTAGGCTTCCTCAACTTGTTAATCTCACTCCAAAACTTTTTCTTACTTTCAAGAAAATTTGTTGATAACATCTCACCCACTCTCTCATTTGCTCTCTTTTTACATTGCTTCACCACTCTCTTAACCTCTCTCTTTTTCTCCATATACTCTTCCCTCCTTGCATCACTTGTACTTTGTAAAAACTTCTCATATGCTAACTTTTTCTCCCTTACTACTCTCTTTACATCATCATTCCATTATATATATATTTATATATATATATATATATATATATATATATATATATATATATATATATAATATATATATATATTATAATATATTGTCATGCAGAATAAGTAAAACGTGCGATTTTGTCTTAAATAGCAAAGCTCTTCTTGCTGAATAAGGCAATAATTTAGCAAAAATCATTCTGATCCTAACGAATAAAAATATATTTCATTGCTTTCGTTTATTATTATATTATCGTAAACTTATCTAAAATATATTTAGTTGGATTAAGCTAAATTGCACTTGTTATAAGATTAGGTAAATTTTCTAAGGTTCTTTTGGTACAAAATTATTAATTTTTACATTACATTAATGAAAAAAAATATATCGTTAAATGTATAAGAGAAAATTTTAGAAAGGACTTAATTTTAAATGATTTCTTGTTAATTGACCAGTTCTACCTATTCGGCACGACAGCAACCACCCAGGGAGATAGTACCGTCCTGTGGTAGTAAGTTGGTAGACAGCAACCACCCAGGGAGGTACTACCGTTCTGTGGTAGTAAGTTGGTAGACAGCAACCACCCAGGGAGGTACTACCGTTCTGTGGTAGTAAGTTGGTAGACAGCAACCACCCAGGGAGGTACTACCGTTCTGTGGTAGTAAGTTGGTAGACAGCAACCACCCAGGGAGGTACTACCGTCCTGTGGTAGTAGGTTGGTAGACAGCAACCACCCAGGTAGGTACTACCGTCCTGTGGTAGTAGGTTTGTAGACAGCAACCACCCAGGGAGGTACTACCGTCCTGTGGTAGTAGGTTGGTAGACAGCAACCACCCAGGGAGGTACTACCGTCCTGTGGTAGTAGGTTGGTAGACAGCAACCACCCAGGTAGGTACTACCGTCCTGTGGTAGTAGGTTTGTAGACAGCAACCACCCAGGGAGGTACTACCGTCCTGTGGTAGTAGGTTGGTAGACAGCAACCACCCAGGGAGGTACTACCGTCCTGTGGTAGTAGGTTGGTAGACAGCAACCACCCAGGGAGGTACTACCGTCCTGCCAAGTGAGTGTAAAATGAAAGCCTGTAATTGTCTTACATGATGGTAGGATTGCTGGTGTCTTTTGTCTGTCTCATAGATATGCAAGATTACAAGTACGTCTTGCTACTTCTACTTACACTTAGGTCACACTACACATACATGTACACATTTATTTATATAAACTCGTCTGAGTTTTCTTTGATTTTATCTTAATAGTTCTTGGTCTTATTAATTTTCCTTTTATATCCATGGGGAAGTGGAATAAGAATCTTTCCTCCGTAAGCCATGCGTGTTGTAAAAGTCAACTAAAATGCCGGGAACAATGGGCTAGTAACCCCTTTTCCTGTAATAATTACTAAAAAGAATAATAATAAGAAAATTGTCAAAGTGGGAAGTCTGAATGTGCGTGGATGTTGTGCAAATGATAAGAAAGAGATGATTGTGGATGTTATGAATGAGAAGAAGCTGGATGTCCTGGCTTTAAGTGAAACAAAGCTGAAGGGGGTGGGAGAGTTTCAGTGGAGAGGAATAAATGGGATTAGGTCAGGGGTTTCAAATAGAGTTAGAGCTAAAGAAGGAGTAGCAATAATGTTGAAGGATAAGCTATGGCAGGAAAAGAGGGACTACAAATGTATAAATTCAAGGATTATGTGAAATAAAATAAAGGTTGGATGTGAAAAGTGGGTTATAGTAAGTGTATATGCACCTGGAGAAGAGAGAAGTGTAGAGGAGAGAGAGAGAGAGATTTTGGGAAATGTTGAGTGAATGTGTGGCGAGTTTTGAACCAAGTGTGAGAGTGCTTGTGGTTGGGGATTTCAATGCTTAAGTGGGTAAAAATGTTGTGGAGGGAGTAGTAGGTAAATTTGTGGTGCCAGGTGTAAATGCAATTGGGGAGCCTTTAATTGAGCTATGTGTAGAAAGAGATTTTGTAATAAGTAATACATATTTTATGAAAAAGAGGATAAATAAATATACAAGGTATAATGTAGCACGTAATGAAAGTAGTTTGTTAGATTATGTATTGGTGGATAAAAGGTTAATGGGTAGGCTCCAGAATGTACATGTTTATGGAGGGGCAACTGATATATCGATCATTATTTAGTTACAGCTACAGTTAGAGTAAGATTTAGATGGGACAAGAGGAAGGTGGCAACAACAAGTAAGAGGGAAGTGAAAGTGTATAAACTAAGGGAGGAGGAAGTTCGGGTGAGATATAAGCGACTATTGGCAGAAAGGTGGGCTAGTGCAAAGATGAGTAGTGAGAGGGTTGAAGAGGGTTGGAATAGTTTTAAAAATGCAGTATTAAAATGTGGAGCACAAGTTTGTGGTTATAGGAGGGTGGGGGCAGGAGGAAAGAGGAGTGATTGGTGGAATGAAGTAAAGGGTGTGATAAAAGAGAAAAAGGTAGCTTACGAGAGGTTTTTACAAAGCAGAAGTGTTATAAGAAGAGTAGAGTATATGGAGAGTAAAAGAAAGGTGAAGAGAGTGGTGAGAGAGTGCAAAAGGAGAGCAGATGATAGAGTGGGAGAGGCACTGTCAAGAAATTTTAATGAAAATAAGAAAAAAATTTGGAGTGAGTTAAAGAAGTTAACTAGGGAACGTATGGATTTGTCCGTTAAAAACAGAGTAGGGGAGTTAGTAGATGGTGAGAGGGAGGTATTAGGTAGATGGCGAGAATATTTTGAGGAACTTTTAAATGTTGAGGAAGAAAGGGAGGCGGTAATATTATGCACTGGCCAGGGAGGTATACCATCTTTTAGGAGTGAAGAAGAGCAGAATGTAAGTGTGGTGGAGGTACGTGAGGCATTGCGGAGAATGAAAGGGGGTAAAGCAGCTGGAACTGATGGGATCACGACAGAAATGTTAAAAGCAGGGGGGGGGGATATAGTGTTGGAGTGGTTGGTACTTTTGTTTAATAAATGTATGAAAGAGGGGAAGGTACCTAGGGATTGGCGGAGAGCATGTATAGTCCCTTTATATAAAGGAAAGGGGGACAAAAGAGATTGTAAAAATTATAGAGGAATAAGTTTATTGAGTATACCAGGAAAAGTGTACGGTAGGGTTATTATTGAAAGAATTAGAGGTTAGACAGAATGTAGGATTGCGGATGGGCAAGGAGGTTTCAGAGTTTGTAGGGGATGTGTAGATCAAGTGCTTACATTGTAGTATATATGTGAACAGTATTTAGATAAAGGTAGGGAATTTTTTATTGCATTTATGAATTTAGAAAAGGCATATGATAGAGTGGATAGGGGAGCAATGTGGCTGATGTTGCAAGTATATGGAATAGGTGGTAAGTTACTAAATGCTGTAAAGAGTTTTTATGAGGATAGTGAGGCTCAGGTTAGGGTGTGTAGAAGAGAGGGAGACTACTTCCCGGTAAAAGTAGGTCTTAGACAGGGATGTGTAATGTCATCATGGTTGTTTAATATATTTATAGATGGGGTTGTAAAAGAAGTAAATGCTAGGGTGTTCGGGAGAGGGGTGAGATTAAATTACGTGAAATCAAATACAAAAGGTGAATTGACACAGTTACTTTTTGCTGATGATACTGTGCTTATGGGAGATTCTAAAGAAAAATTGCAAAGGTTAGTGGATGAGTTTGGGAGTGTGTGTAAAGGTAGAAAGTTGAAAGTGAACATAGAAAAGAGTAAGGTGATGAGGGTATCAAATGATTTAAAGAAAAATTGGATATCAAATTGGGGAGGAGTATTGAAGAAGTGAATGTTTTCAGATACTTGGGAGTTGACATGTCGGCGGATGAATTTATGAAGGATGAGGTTAATCATAGAACTGATGAAGGAAAAAAGGTGAGTGGTGCATTGAGGTATATGTGGAGTCAAAAAACGTTATCTATGGAGGCAAAGAAGGGAATGTATGAAGGTATAGTAGTACCAACACTCTTATATGGGTGTGAAGCTTGGGTTGTGAATGCAGCAGCGAGGAGACGGTTGGAGGCAGTGGAGATGTCCTGTCTAAGGGCAATGTGTGGTGTAAATATTATGCAGAAAATTCGGAGTGTGGAAATTAGGAGAAGGTGTGGAGTTAATAAAAGTATTAGTGAGAGGGCTGAAGAGGGGTTGTTGAGGTGGTTTGGTCATTTAGAGAGAATGGATCAAAGTAGAATGACATGGAGAGCATTTAAATCTCTAGGAGAAGGAAGGTAGGGTAGGGGTCGTCCTCGAAAAGGTTGGAAGGAAGGGGTAAGGGAGGTTTTGTGGGCGAGGGGCTTGGACTTCCAGGAGGCGTGCATGAGCGTGTTTGATAGGAGTGAATGGAGACGAATGGTATTTGGGACCTGACGATCTATTGGAGTGTGAGCAGGGTAATATTTAGTGAAGGGATTCAGGGAAACCGGTTATTTTTATATAGCCGGACTTAGTCCTGGACATGGGAAGTACAATGCCTGCACTCTAAAGGAGGGGTTTGGGATATTGGCAGTTTGGAGGGATATGTTGTATATCTTAATACGTATATGCTTCTAAACTGTTGTGTTCTGAGCACCTCTGCAAAAACAGTGATTATGTGTGAGTGAGGTGAAAATCTGAATGATGATGAAAGTATTTTATTTTTGGGGATTTTCTTTCTTTTTGGGTCACCCTGCCTCGGTGGGAGACGGCCGACTTGTTGAACAATATATATATTATATATATATATATATATATATATATATATATATATATATATATATATATATATATATATATATTATCACACTGGCCGATTCCCACCAAGGCAGGGTGGCCCGAAAAAGAAAAACTTTCACCATCATTCACTCCATCACTGTCTCGCCAAAAGGGTGCTTTACACTACAGTTTTTAAACTGCAACATTAACACCCCTCCTTAAAAGTGCAGGCACTGTACTTCCCATCTCCAGGACTCAAGTCCGGCCTGCCGGTTTCCCTGAACCCCTTCATAAATGTTACTTTGCTCACACTCCAACAGCACGTCAAGTATTAAAAACCATTTGTCTCCATTCACTCCTATCAAACACACTCACGCATGCCCGCTGGAAGTCCAAGCCCCTCGCACACAAAACCTCCTTTACCCCCTCCCTCCAACCTTTCTTAGGCCGACCCCTACCCCGTCTTCCTTCCACTACAGACTGATACACTCTTGAAGTCATTCTGTTTCGCTCCATTCTCTCTACATGTCCGAACCACCTCAACAACCCTTCCTCAGCCCTCTGGACAACAGTTTTGGTAATCCCACACCTCCTCCTAACTTCCAAACTACGAATTCTCTGCATTATATTCACACCACACATTGCCCTCAGACATGACATCTCCACTGCCTCCAGCCTTCTCCTCGCTGCAACATTCATCACCCATGCTTCACACCCATATAAGAGCGTTGGTAAAACTATACTCTCATACATTCCCCTCTTTGCCTCCAAGGACAAAGTTCTTTGTCTCCACAGACTCCTAAGTGCACCACTCACCCTTTTCCCCTCATCAATTCGATGATTCACCTCATCTTTCATAGACCCATCCGCTGACACGTCCACTCCCAAATATCTGAATACATTCACCTCCTCCATACCCTCTCCCTCCAATCTGATATCCAATCTTTCATCACCTAATCTTTTTATCCTCATAACCTTACTCTTTCCTGTATTCACTTTTAATTTTCTTCTTTTGCATACCTACCAAATTCTTCCACCAATCTCTGCAACTTCTCTTCAGAATCTCCAAAGAGCACAGTGTCATCAGCAAAGAGCAATTGTGACAACTCCCACTTTGTGTGATTCTTTATCTTTTAACTCCACGCCTCTTGCCAAGACCCTCGCATTTACTTCTCTTACAACCCCATCTATAAATATATTAAACAACCACGGTGACATCACACATCCTTGTCTAAGGCCTACTTGAGCCTCACTATCCTCGTAAAAACTCTTCACTGCTTTCAGTAACCTACCTCCTACACCATGCACCTGCAACATCTGCCACATTGTCCCCCTATCCCCCCCGTCATACGCCTTTTCCAAATCCATAAATGCCACAAAGACCTCTTAAGCCTTATCTAAATACTGTTCACTTATGTGTTTCACTGTAAACACCTGGTCCACACACCCCCTACCTTTCCTAAAGCCTCCTTGTTCATCTGCTATCCTATTCTCCGTCTTACTCTTAATTCACTTACTCTTAATACACTTTACCAGGTACACTCAACAAACTTATCCCCCTATAATTCTTGCACTCTCTTTTGTCCCCTTTGCCTTTATACAAAGGAACTAGGCATGCTCTCTGCCAATCCCTAGGTACCTTTCCATTTTCCATACATTTATTAAATAATTGCACCACTTCAAAACTATATCCCCACCTGCTTTTAACATTTCTATCTTTATCTCATCAATCCCGGCTGCCTTACCCCCTTTCATTTTACCTACTGCCTCACGAACTTCCCCAACACTCACAACTGGCTCTTCCTCACTAGTAAGTAAGTAAGTAAGTTTATTCAGGTATACACAAATACAGTTACATAGAATTATCATACATAGCAGCATATGTGTAGAGAACCTGGGATAACCCAAAAAAGTCAGACAGAGTGACTTATTTCCATTGGGGTCCTTTTACCTTATTATTATAATATAAAGGTTATAATATTTTCTTATTATTCTACAATGAAGATAACATCTTATTATCATACTAAAAAGACTATCTACTACACCAAGGTCATTAAGACTATCTACAATACGAGGGTCATTACTAGGAATAAGGTAAAATTTACACGTATTTTAGCTAAAAAATAGAAAATCATTCCCCTCCCTTTCTGTAGCTACATTCATCAGACACCTTTTGGCACTCTTCTTGAACTGGTTCATGCTATGACTGGCTTTGACATGTGCGGGTAGTCTGTTCCATTCCTTTATTGCTGTACAATAAAAGGTGTTTGAAGCCTGGCCAATGACTGTGGGTACTACAAAGTTGTGCTCTCTCCCCTAGTACTATGATTGCTTTGGTTCCCAACCTTGACAAAATTGACAGCAAGATATTCTGGACACTGTTTGTGAGCAATTTTATAAACATGATTTAGCTCCAGTTGTTTTACTCTGTCTTCAACATTTAGCATATCCAACTGCTGTAATTCATCCTGGCCTACATGTTCTCTTGGTCCCAGCCACAGGATGAATCTTACGATTTTGTTCTGGGTGATTTGCAGTCTTTCAGTTTTTTTGTCAAGGCAGAGTACCATGAAGAGCAAGCGTAATCCATATGGCATTGTATAAGGGCTAGACATAGGGTCCTGCGAGCCTCAGTAGGTAGACACTGTGCTTGTCTATACAGGAACTTCAGTCTGGCATTCGCTTTCTTTACTACACTGTTCCCTATCAATTCTCCTGACATGCATGGGTCAAAGGGGATTCCCAGATATTTTACTGATGAAACCAAAGTGATGGGCTCTCCATTACACTGAACATTAAAATTATTTACCCTTCTCAGTTTATGTTTCGTGCCAAAGAGAATGGCTTCAGTTTTCCCTAGGTGTAATGATAGTTTGTTGTCTATTAAGCATTTGCTGCAGGACTCCAGTTCCAGTGTTAAAACATTAGCAATATCTTGTGGGTCTTTACCTGTCACTAACAGAGCACTGTCATCTGCAAACAGTAGGAGTTTGCACTTGACACTGATAGGCATATCATTGACATAACATAAGAATAATAAGGGACCCAGAATACTACCTTGGGGAACTCCGCATGTTATCGGCAGGGGTTCTGATTCCGTTTTGTTGATTTTGACTATTTGTCTCCTGTTGCTAAGGTAGGACTTAAATCAGTCTACAGAACCTATACCGATAGCTTGAAGTTTCTTACATAATATATTGTGGTTGACAGTATCGAAGGCCTTTTGCAGGTCTAAGGTTACCATACCTATGAGGTTCCCTTTTGACATTTCAGTTCTCAGGTAATCCATCAGATTAATAAGGGAGGTATCGGTTGAGTATGATCTTCTAAAGCCCGATTGATAGCTATGGAGAATGCTGTTGTCATTAAGGTACTTAACTACTTGAGAATACACCGCCCTCTCCAGAATTTTAGATATTATACTGAGTATACTAACAGGTCTATAGTTGCTTACATCAGACCTATTATTTTTCTTGAAGATAGGAGTAACTCTGGCCTCCTTGAACCCCTCCGGTACGGTATTAGTGGTGATTGATAGATTTATTATGTGAGCAATAGGGATTGACAGTTCAGAAGCACCATCTTTTAGGAACTTAGACGGGATGTTATCAGGGCCTGTGCTCTTAGTTGGGTTTAACCTGCTTAGTTCTTTTTGAATGAAGTCATGAGATACACTTACTAGTTGACAACTGTTTTTGGTTACCCCTTTATTGGTATAGTATGTTTGAAACTTAGCAGAGTCTGTGTTAAAGGTATTTGATGCAGCTGGTAGTTTACTTACTAGTGTTGATGCAACAGATGTGTAGTAGGAATTAAAGCAATTTGCCATCTTAGATGTTTCGTGGCATACCTCATTATCGATAGTGAGTACTATGTTGGACCTATCTACTGGCTTATGGCTATACCCCAACTGTTTTAATTGTTGCCAGAGCTTTCTGGGGTTATGCTTATACTCTTCAATTTTTGAGCAATAGTGCTTTGCCTTTGCTCCTTTTATAAGTCTCTGTACTCTGTTCCTCACATACAAGATGTTATTCTTCCTTGCCCTATACACGAAATCACAGCTTCCCTATCATACTCAACATTTAACAATTCCTCAAAATATTCCCTCCATCTTCCCAATACCTCTAACTCTCCATTTAATAACTCACTCTCTCTCTCTCTCTCTCTCTCTCTCTCTCTCTCTCTGTATATATATATATATATATATATATATATATATATATATATATATATATATATATATATATATATATATATACATGTGCATCTACCTTGGCTGATACCTATCTCCAATACACCAGGGAAGAAGGAGGGGCAGCTGCCAGCTTCAGGGAGTCCCAAAAGTCTAGAAAATATGGAGAACTTGCCCATCATTATATGTTTGTTCCCATAGGCTCAGAGACCCTGCTCATGGGAAAGAGTGCATCTAAATCCTTAAGGAGCTGGGAAAAAGACTCATCAGGGTAACTAGGATCCAGGGCAGCTAGTTTTCTGTTCCAGCGGCTCAGTGCGGCTGTTCAAAGGGGTAATGCCTGCTGTATTTTGGGCACACGCCCCAGCTCTGAGGAGCTGGATGAGATTTTCGCCTTATAATCGGTGATACACACGTAACATGTACCGTATATATCACCTTTAATATCAATAATATTTATATATATATAATATATATATATATATATATATATATATATATATATATATATATAATATATATATATATATTTGTCACCTTGTTTCTCATATATTTGTCACCTTGTTTCTCATACATTATGTGTAGTAGTGACTATACCCTACATGACCAAAATACTCTAGCTATATACTTGTCCAAACTTCCAACCACTACAGATATCAGTAGTAGAACTCAACACACAACACAGGATATAAATAACCATAATTTTAAACCTAGAAGATGATTGATCACGTTGACCCTGATCTAAACCTCCATAATCTGACACCCAATCAAAACCTATTGGAAAGTAACTGCCTTTATTGCACAGCATCACAAGCCACCACTATCCTAAACAATGCTAAAAGTCTATCAGTACTTAACTACAACATCAGGTCCTTAAGCAAACACTATGATGACCTCCTAGCACTCCTTGAATCACTAAAGACACCCTTCTGCATTATTCTTACTGAGACCTGGCTTAAGCAGGACACAATAGATATCTACCCTCTACCAGGATACACAGCAATTCACAACTGCAGAACAAACCAAGTTGGGGGTGGTATTGCATTCTATTACTCTAACCAATTATCTTGTATTAGCACCACTTGCTTTAGTGATGAATATGGGAAATACATTTTTGCTAATTTTACTGTAAAAAACCTTAAGACGCCTATAACAATCGGTGCCATTTACCGGATACCTCACACAAACATCCCAAATTTCAGTGAGAAATTAAAGTCACTAATAACAAACAGACAAATGAATAAGCACCACCTTCTCTTAGCTGGAGACTTCAACATCAACCTTGGCTTACTAGATGATCAGCCTGTAACTGGTGCTGGTTAGCCATGGTTGCCCATGGCTAACCAGCACCATTCTGAAATCCATTGACAAGAAACACCAATATGAAAAGCAATATAGACAGGGCTTAATACACAAAGATATTCTTAAACACTATTCATCAGCTCTCACCAAAGTATTAAAAAAAGCCAAACAACTATACTACTCCAGTAGATTCACAGACACTAGAGGAGATATAAAAAAGACCTGGAAAACACTCTCTCAGATTCTAGGGACCCACAAACTGAGAAAAACCAAGAATATTGTCCTAACTAAACCTATGAAACACCACACATCCCACTGACACAGCTAACAAGATAAACGACTTCTTCTCAAACATAGGATCTAATCTCGCCAGTAAAATCCCACATACCAATGCCCATGCCGTGGGACTACCTAGATGGAAATTTTCCCTAATTCCTTCTATCTTGCACCAACTGACCCCATGGAAGTCATTGAGATCATAAAGTCACTTAAAAATAACTCGGGGAATCTGTCTCATGTCCCACCATTACTGTACAAGCGAGCAGCCCATGTCCTTTCGCATGCTATTTCATTACTTTTTAACAAGTCAATAGAGACTAGCACCTTCCCGAAACTACTCAAGATGGCAAGGTTACACCCAATACATAAAGGTGGTGACCCTACAGACTTAAACAACTATAGGCCAATATCTAACTTACCATTGCTATCCAAAATCTTTGAGAAACTTGTGCACAGGAGACTGTATTCATTTATAATGGCTCAAAACATACTCAACCCCTGCCAGTTTGGATTCAGGAAAAATAAAAGCACTAATGATGCAATCATAAAAATGCTAGATCTGCTTTACACAGCACTGGAAAATAAGGAATATCCACTAGGAATTTTTATTGACCTAAGAAAAGCTTTTGACACAGTAAACCACGAAATCCTACTCCACAAACTTGACCACTACGGTATAAGAGGCCATGCGCTTGGTTATTTCAAATCTTACATTACTAATAGGTATCAGTACGTCACCATTAAAGACACAGCATCAGCAACACGGCCACTTGATACTGGAGTTTCCGCAGGGAAGTGTCCTTGGTCCCCTGCTCTTCCTCATATACATCAATGACCTACCAAACGTATCCCAACACCTAAAACCCATTCTCTTTGCTGATGACACGACTTATGTCATCTCTCATCCTAATCTTGCCACCCTTAACACCATTGTGAATGAGGAGCTGATTAAAATATCGACTTGGATGACACCCAACAAACTTACGCTTAACACTGACAAAACTTACTATATTATGTTTGGTAGCAGAGCAGGAGATGCACAAATTAACATTAAGATTGACAACACTCTAATTACCAGAAATAATGGGGGAAAATTCTTAGGCTTATACCTTGACAATAACCTGAATTTCAGCACCCATATCCAGCATATAGCCAAAAAAGTATCCAAAATGGTTGGGATCCTCTCCAAGATACGATACTGATACTACGTGCCGCAAAATGCCCTTCTCACACTATACCACTCACTTATTTATCCATACCTCACCTATGCTATTTGTGCTTGGGGATCAACTGCAGCAACACACCTAAAGCCAATAATAACCCAACAAAAAGCTGCAGTAAGAATAATCACTAAATCCCATCCCTGGCAGCACACCCCCCCACTCTTCAAAGATCTAAACTTACTCCCAGTTCAGTACATCCACACTTACTACTGTGCAATCTACATCTACAGGGCCTTAAACTCTAATATCAACCTTGACCTTAAACGCTTTCTTGATAGTTGTGACAGAACCCACAGGCATAACACCAGAAACAAACATCTCTACGACATTCCCCGTGTCCGACTAACCTTTACAAAAATTCAATGTATGTCAAAGGCCCATAAAATCTGGAATACCCTACCTGAGAACTCTAGAACTGCAGACACATTCATCACCTTCAAAACTACCATTAGAAAACATCTTATCTCCCTGATACACCCCGTCAACTAACTTCACGAATACCACCTGTGGTTCACACTTACACTCGCACACTCATTTGACCATAAACAGAAATATTAATCTCAGTCTTAATATAATGAATCCTGTGATACTCCAATACTGAAACTATATACTGTGCCTAAACAAAAGCATTCACACTGCTAAACTCACAAAATAGTATTTAGTCACTTAGCCATAATACCAACTTACCTCATAATTTGTAATATTTTACATTTAAGAATAAAACTAAGTATGCCCGAAATGCCTAGCCATGCTAAGCGTTCTAGTGGTACACTCTGTAATCTCAATTTTACTACATGTTAAACCAAACAATAACCAAATTTCTGTAAACACAGCATTGTAATCCTTATAGAGAATAAACTTTGAATTGAATTGAATTGAATTGTTTCTCATATATTTGCCACCTTGTTTCTTATACATTCGTCACCTTGTTTCTCATACATTCGTCACCTTGTTTCTTATACATTCGTCACCTTGTTTCTCATACATTCGTCACCTTGTTTCTTATATATTTGTCACCTTGTTTCTCATACATTCGTCACCTTGTTTCTCATACATTTGTCACCTTGTTTCTCATACTTGTCACCTTGTTTCTTATATATTTGTCGCCTTGTTTCTCATATGTTTGTCGCCTTGTTTCTCATACATTTGTCACCTTGTTTCTCATACTTGTCACCTTGTTTCTCATATATTTGTCGCCTTGTTTCTCATATGTTTGTCGCCTTGTTTCTCATACATTCGTCACCTTGTTTCTCATACATTTGTCACCTTGTTTCTCATACATTTGTCACCTTGTTTCTTATACATTTGCCACCTTGTTTCTCATACATTTGTCACCTTGTTTCTTATACATTTGCCACCTTGTTTCTCATACATTTGTCACCTTGTTTCTCATACATTTGTCACCTTGTTTCTCATACATTCATCACCTTGTTTCTCATACATTCGTCACCTTGTTTCTCATACATTTGTCACCTTGTTTCTCATACTTGTCACCTTGTTTCTTATATATTTGTCACCTTGTTTCTCATACATTTGCCACCTTGTTTCTTATACATTCGTCACCTTGTTTCTCATACATTCGTCACCTTGTTTCTCATATATTTGTCACCTTGTTTCTCATACATTCGTCACCTTGTTTCTCATATATTTGTCACCTTGTTTCTCATACATTTGCCACCTTGTTTCTTATACATTCGTCACCTTGTTTCTCATACATTCGTCACCTTGTTTCTTATATATTTGTCACCTTGTTTCTTATACATTTGCCACCTTGTTTCTCATATGTTTGTCACCTTGTTTCTCATACATTTGTCACCTTGTTTCTCATACTTGTCACCTTGTTTCTCATACTTGTCACCTTGTTTCTTATACATTTGTCACCTTGTTTCTCATACTTGTCACCTTGTTTCTTATATATTTGTCACCTTGTTTCTTATACATTGCCACCTTGTTTCTCATATGTTTGTCACCTTGTTTCTCATACATTTGTAACCTTGTTTCTCATACTTGTCACCTTGTTTCTTATATATTTGTCACCTTGTTTCTCATACATTCGTCACCTTGTTTCTCATACATTTGTCACCTTGTTTCTCATACTTGTCACCTTGTTTCTTATACATTTGTCACCTTGTTTCTCATACTTGTCACCTTGTTTCTTATATATTTGTCACCTTGTTTCTTATACATTGCCACCTTGTTTCTCATATGTTTGTCACCTTGTTTCTCATACATTTGTAACCTTGTTTCTCATACTTGTCACCTTGTTTCTTATATATTTGTCACCTTGTTTCTCATACATTCGTCACCTTGTTTCTCATACATTCGTCACCTTGTTTCTCATACATTTGTCACCTTGTTTCTCATACTTGTCACCTTGTTTCTTATATATTTGCCACCTTGTTTCTCATATGTTTGTCACCTTGTTTCTCATATGTTTGTCACCTTGTTTCTCATACATTTGTCACCTTGTTTCTCATACATTTGTCACCTTGTTTCTCATACATTTGCCACCTTGTTTCTCATATGTTTGTCACTTTGTTTCTCATATGTTTGTCACCTTGTTTCTCATATATTTGTCACCTTGTTTCTCATACATTTGCCACCTTGTTTCTCATATATTTGTCACCTTGTTTCTCATACATTTGTCACCTTGTTCCTCATACATTTGTCACCTTGTTTCTCATATGTTTGTCACCTTGTTTCTCATACATTTGTCACCTTGTTTCTCATACATTTGTCACCTTGTTTCTCATACATTCGTCACCTTGTTTCTTATACATTCGTCACCTTGTTTCTTATACATTCGTCACCTTGTTTCTTATACATTCGTCACCTTGTTTCTTATATATTTGTCACCTTGTTTCTCATACATTCGTCACCTTGTTTCTTATACATTCGTCACCTTGTTTCTCATACATTTGTCACCTTGTTTCTCATACATTCGTCACCTTGTTTCTTATACATTCGTCACCTTGTTTCTCATACATTCGTCACCTTGTTTCTTATACATTCGTCACCTTGTTTCTTATATATTTGTCACTTTGTTTCTCATACTTTCTCATACCTTGTCTCATACCTTGTCTCTCACACTATGTAAAAACTCAATGCACATAAAAGGCCCTAAAATCTGGAATTCATTACCTGTAAATATAAAAGAAACACTACCTGTTTATAAATTCAAGTCTCTTCTCAAAGATCACTTACTCACCCAAAACCAAATAAATACTGAATAACTGAACCTTATAAATTGTATATCTTAAATGTTTCTCACAATTATATCACATAAATGTTAAACTTAATACCCAATCTAACTTTATTATTTTTTAAATACACTACCTAACAGAATACTCCATTCTACTGAAAGTACAACAATGCATACAACCATATGACCTGTCTTTGTAATACTCACTTGTGCTTTATAGTAACCTGTTTACATTAATGTTTTATCACTGATTTCATCATTGCTTAGTTAATCTTAAGTTAATTTTAAGCCTGCCCGTAATGCTATGCATAGTATAAGTGGCTTTGGCATACTGCTCTTACCTGTATTTGTTGTACCTCTGTATGTGTGCTCAAATTTTTAAATAAATAAATAAATAAATAAATAAATACATTTGTCACCTTGTTTCTCATACATTCGTCACCTTGTTTCTCATACATTTGTCACCTTGTTTCTCATACATTTGTCACCTTGTTTCTCATACATTCGTCACCTTGTTTCTCATACATTTGTCACCTTGTTTCTCATACATTTGTCACCTTGTTTCTTATATATTTGTCACCTTGTTTCTCATACATTCGTCACCTTGTTTCTTATACATTTGTCATCTTGTTTCTCATACATTTGTCACCTTGTTTCTTATACATTTGTCACCTTCTTTCTTGCACATTTGTCACCTTGTTTCTCATACATTTGTCACCTTGTTTCTTATATATTTTTCATCTTGTTTCTCATATATTTGTCACCTTGTTTCTCATACATTTGTCACCTTGTTTCTTATATATTTGTCACCTTGTTTCTCATACATTTATCACCTTGTTTCTCAGAGATTTGTCACCTTGTTTCTCATGCATTTATTACGTCTTTCATCATGTATTGGTTACCTCGGTCGTGTATTTGTTGCATAGGTCTGTATATATCTGCTAACATCACTTACTGTGAGAACGTTATAAGATAAATATCTCATGCACACAACTGGTTACGTTCGCAGACTTAACACTTATCTCTTAGTAAATTAGTTTAGTCACAAAAACAGTAAATTGCATTATTGCCTAGCGTACCTTTTTATGTAGTTGACGTAAAGCTTACGCCATAAGTAGATTATGTCAACGACTATATAAACAATTTAGTTGGGCCATCGGGAGGCGGTGGATTACTGTGCTTGTAACGGAGGAACTAAACACCCACGATGCTTCTCGACTCAGCTTCGCCACTGCCAACGGCGACACAATCTCCTTAGGAAGGTCTAGTTATCCTATCATAACTGATATATTGGGTACATATATTATGCAGGTTGAACTTGCTAAATGAGATGGTTCAACATGTGCTGTACATAAACTATGGAAGTTCGAGTATGTATACGAAATCTGTGACAAACTGAATACTGATGGCAATAAATGGCATCCTTGTATGAGCACGGCGTCATCATCCCGTGGAGCTTCAGAAGCCATTTGCTGTTGCAATGTTTTTTTAATATAATTAAATAGTTTCCTTCAGTACCGAATTCGATGTTCTATCTTATATGTTGAATATCTGCATTTTTTTGTTGTGATTCAGAAATGATAAAAGATATGATAAAACACGAAACAGGAAGGCATCACTGTTTAACCTTGAGGGAGATATCAGGCTTTATGACGCCAGTCATTTTTATAAGTAACAAACATAATGATAGTAAGTTTATTCTGGTATACATAAATACAGTTACATAGATTATCTTACATAGCAGCATATGTGTAGAGAACCTAGAATAACCCAAAAATAAGTCAGATGATTACTTACGTCTTTACAATAGCTATGACTTAGCATCTTACACACACACACACAGTGTTATTGCCACTTCAGTGGCGGCAGCAGAGGTAGCAAGTACTGTCATTTTTTCTCACCTGCAGAGCCCACCAACGCTTCAATGATGGCCTAATTGCAATCATAACTGCACTAACGTACGTAGAACCCAGCATGACCCAAGATAATCAACAGTGATACCTACAAACCGAAAAATTACCGAGTGAAACGAAGACTGCCCCACAAACTCCAAGCACAACCCCGCTGCCAGACGACTACCTACCCCAAGCTCTCAACTATCTTAGTGTCTTCATCTAACCACAGCAACTCCTGCACTACTATGAGACCAACTAATAGAAGAAACATCACTAAGAACAGCAAGGCAGCACCTAGAAATCGACTATTCCATAAGACGACCCAGCAGGACGCCGGTGCATCATCCACCCCCTTACAACCCAGAGCGACGCATCAACAACACCAAACATGACCGACTCACCGTCACCCACCAACCCAGGCGACGCTACAACACAAACCCTGACTGACTCCCTCTCTACCTTACTACCTTCACAGGATTTAACCCAGCTGATATGCTATCAGGTGTGACTAATGATCCTGACCTTTTAAAAACACTTCATCACCCCCCTAACGGCGGATAACTTGAATCTTCGTGCTGAAAATATGTCTCACCGTGCAACAATAACAAAACATGAATCTAAGTTATTCACCTTGAGAAAAAGATCAACAACCTTGAACAACAGCTAACATCAACTGGCATGACTAATTTTGGCAAGATCTTCCAATCAGTCATAGCCAGCCACACAGATCAAATAACTTTCCTAAACACGAAGATTGATAATGCCGCCAAGGACTGGAAAATAAACATGGATTCCCAATTGAACAATTATTTTGCTAACCAAGATGATAAGGCAGAGCAAGACATAGTTATTTGATGCAGTAGTAATTAACACTCCACTCTTCCCCAGCGAATTAAACCATTCAAACTGCAAAGATACAACTCTCCAGATCATACTGACCACCTAATGTTAATGTACAGTGTCGGAAATAAAAGAATCGCGGTTACTAGGGAACCAAAGTAGAAAAGGTGTTATGCTCAGATTTCACACACAAGACAGGAAAAAAGATCTAATAATTTCATATTACAATGAGCTGTATAGTCCTTGTGGCTTAGCGCTTCTTTTTGATTATAATAATAATAATATCTATTACAATGATTCTAAACTTCGTACACTGAAACGGACTGCTCGCAGACTAGGCCTAGCCTATAGAAAACATCGTACCCCTGGAATGCTGAGGCTCTTTCAAATGCCCTTGCTGCTGCCAGAGAGCGTATGACAGAGCTGCGGCAAACAGACTGGGAAAAATTTGTCAACGGTCTCAATGCTCACACTCCACTTAGCCGGGCATGGAGGGACATAAATAGAATTAAGGGGAACAGACCCCTCAAGGAAGGTTCCTTGATGTTGGTGAGGGGCTCTTGATTTAGGGAATTGGATCTGTGCTCCAGTTCCCGAATTAAGCCTGAATGCCTTCCACATCCCCCCCAGGCGCTGTATAATCCTCCGGGTTTAGCGCTTCCCCCTTGTTTATAATAAAAAAGGGGAACAGAACTGGGCAGATCGCATACCCTCATCCCTTACATAGGGCGAATGAGTTAGTGTTTGGGCTGCTACATCTAGCTATGACAATCTTCCCAGTACACACAGGCAAAATTAAATGACAAATATGATGCAAGGGAAGACTTGTTTGCTTTATGCTCAGCAAGGCAGATGATTGCAACATTCCTTTCACTAATTATGAACTTGATGCAGCATTAACTAAGGGCAAACTCCACGTCGCCCTGGTGAGGATGTTATTACTTACAACATAATCAGATTGCTGTGTCGAGTACCAGCTAATCCTTTACTTGAATTATATAACATGAGCTATGTAACTGGGGAGCTCCCTCAATCTTGGACCAACAGCCTCATCATTCCAATTCCTAAGCCCAATCAACAAAATGGATTTCGCCAATATCTCTTACTAGCTGCTTGTGAAAAACATTTGAGAGAATGATTCTTAATCGTCTCATGTACAGAATCAAACAATTTTTGTCTCCCCGGTTGCATGGTTTTATGCATGGAAGGAGCGTGCATCATTGTATAGTCACCTTTCTCACCCTACACACTGACAGCTCATACACTATCTTCCTTGACCTTAAATCCGCTTTCGATGTAGCCAACCGACATGTAATCATTAGTGAACTTGCCAGAATGGATGTTGGAGGATGGCTTCTCCGCAGGATTAAAGGCTACCTGTCCAACAGAAAGTCTTCTGTGTTGTTCCAGGGACATAAAAGTGTAACTAAAGACTTTGAATTAGGAACACCACAGGGAGGTGTGCTCAGTCCCACACTGTTCAATATTCTAATTAATGCCTTACTTAATGCTATGCCTAGTCAGCCCCATCATTATATGATTAGTTTTGCTGATGATATAATGATTCACACCACCGGATTCTCCAACACCCAAAACATTCTTAATCATGTACTAGCCTCGTGTCAGGACCTGGGGTTGATAATCTCTACTGATAAAACAAAGATACTCAATAGGCGTTCTCCTCGACAGAGAAGCACTGTTTGTCAGATTCAATTGCATGATCGGACTGAGTGTGGAGATGACCCGGTTGTTGATAATGGTGTATGTATCACTGGTCATAATGATGAGGGAAGTGATACATGTGATGATAGTGATGAGTGTAATAAAAGCGGAGAGGTGAGTGCGAGAGATAGTGTCACCTTCCATACATTCACAGACAAAGAGCGCAGTGACCTCTGTAAACAAAGACTCCCAAGTGGTCTCACTAATGGAAGCGCACTTAGGAGACTCATGGATAAGGATAATACTGATGATATTGATATTGATTATGTCTTTTTGTTATTTATTTAAGTTTTTTCATTTGCTGAAAAATTTTGAATACTACCCCCTGGACTTTTAAAGGGAACCCAAATCGTATAAACTATCCATTTTAATTTGGGAAATTGCTTTCACTTAAAAAAAAGATTTTCTGACCTGCTAAATAAAGAACCATTTGAACCCATTTTTTTGTGTGTCTAAAAGAGTGCAGATTTCCCTAAAAAATTTCCCCAACCCCCCTAAATTGCCATCGTTTGTTGCATAAAACCCCTAAATCCACAAATTTTTTGTGTTCTATTTATTAAAAAATCACTTCCCCCATCAATTCTTGCACATAAAAAAAACAGGGGGGCTACGGGTTCACAGTGTTGGGGAAATTTATTTTTGGGAAATTTGCTCTCAACATATTTAACTTGTTACGTCCGGGCTGTTTAATTTAAATTTATTGGACCCCAAAAATTGGGGCTCGCCCTAAAACCTACCCCAAATTATTGGGGTTTAATAATGCAAGACACAAAAGCATTGGAAACTCCCCAATTTGGTAATCGAAAGGGAAAATCAAACTTTTGTCACTCTTAAAAATTTAATGATAATGGGGGCAAATTATGGTGACCTTAAAACCCACCCCTATCTAGGGAGGTGCCCCTTTTTCTGTGCCGGGGCTTCAACATTACTTCTGCCGGGCGGAGTCTTCCTTTTGTAACAGATATAGCGTTGATCTTTTCCCCAAGGGGCTAACCACCCCCTGGGGGGGAATTTAAAAGGGAAACGTTTTAAAATGTTTCCCCTGATAAACCATGATTTTTTTGTTGCCATGTGTTTGATTTGGTATAATTCCTATGGTGTACCTCTGTGGACTTTTAACAATGCCCTTTGGGTGAGCATATTCAAAAACTTTTAGAGCCCCCTCTAAAACCTCCTCCCAAACTCAAAATTTTCCAAATTTTGGATTTTCCTTTAATAATAAATTAAGTCTTAAAAAAATTTTCATATATTACAATGATTTTTAAACTTCGAACATTGCAACCCCCTCGCCTGGTTTGAGGTTTGGTTATTCTTACAACATACCAGATTGCGTGTCGAGTACCGGGTTTAATCCTTTATTGAATTATAAAAAATGAGTTTTGTCACGGGGGAGCTCCCTAAATCAGGGACCAATACCTCATTATTCCCATTCCGAAGCCCAATCAAAAAAAAACTCTTTTCCCCCAATTCCCTTACTAGCGGGTTTGGGTTTTAAAAACTTTTCGAAAGGATGTTCTTAATCTTTTCTTAGGCAAAAGAATTAGGAATTTTTGCCCCCCCCGGGTTTTGCTTTGGCTTAAGGGCAGGGAAGGAGTGTGCATCATTGCTTTTACCACCTTTCTCCTCTGCACTGGAGCTCATACACTACGTTCCTTGCCCTTTAAATCCACTTTTGATGAAAGCCAACCGACATGTAATCTTTAGTAAAACTTGCCAGAATGGATGTTGGAGGAGGGGTTCTCCCCTGGTTTAAAGGTTACCTGCCCAACAGAAAACTCGTCTGTGTTGTTCCAGGGAAAAAAGAAGGTAACAAAAGTTTTTTAAAATTAGAAACCCACAGGGGGGTTTGTGCTTAGCCCCACCCTTTTAAAACTTTTTGGTTAAGGCCTTATTTTAATGCCTGCCTACCCAGCCCCTTTATTATTTTTTTAGTTTTGTTGAGGGACATAAGGGGGGAATTTCACACCACGGATTCTACAACACCCAAAAAATTTCTTAATATGAAAACAAACCCTCGTGTCAGGACCTGGGGTTAATAATCTCAGGGGATAAAAACAAAGATACTCACGGCGTCCCCTCGGCGGGAGAGGCAATTTCGTCGATCCAGTTGCTTGAGGGGTCCTTCTAAAATATGTAAGCAGATACAGGTATCTAGGCTTTTGGGGTTTCCCATATTTGGAACCTGTTGAAAGGGAAGGACTTTGTCGCCAATACAAAGAAAGGCTGAGGCATTAAAGAGTTGTGGCGGGTTTTTCATCCCGGGTTTAATGGTGCTAATGTTTAAAATTGTAAAAATGATGAAAAAATTTTTTTCCTTGTTTTAAAATTAGATCATTGGATGATTATGCGGCGCCATTTTTGCACCCCGGTTTTCTGCGGGAAAAGTTGGGGGGGCGGGAAAAAAAGTGAAAACGAAGCAAGGGAGGTTTCATCCTAGGATGCCTCGTACTCCCAAAATTTTTAAAATTATGCGGGGAAAGAACTTAATTTCCCAAAGCTTAGGATCGTGTTATTTGAAAAAAAATTTTTTTTCCCCTTTTTTGGGGGCCAATATGCTTAGGCTAGCCATTAAAAACCCTGACAAAAAGCCCCCCAAAAATTTTTTCCTCGGCATGGTAAACACCCTTTCCCAGATGGATCAAAAAAACTGGAACCGACCTCCGCATAAAACCAGCTACAGGGATTATATCAATTAACAAAAGAGACATTTCCCCCCCTCCAGGGGATATTACCCCATTTCAAACTACCATTCCCTTTTCCCCCCAAAATTTCTTCTTAAACCAAAGTTCGTTTTGAAGCCAAACAGGATGCCTTAAGCTGAAATGAAAAACTTATTTCGCACGAAAACTCTTTCAAAATTATTTACGTTGGGTTTTCTGTTCACCAGTCCACTGGTGCAGCTGGTAGTGCTGGTTGTCACACCAGTGATGGCCTTTAAAAAAGGGAAATTGGGCACGCATCAAAAAACTGGGCCTAAACCCCTTCCAAAACGGGAATTTTGCCTTACCCCTTACACTAAAATGTGCCCATGTATCAAAGGGTTTGGGACATTTTAAATTGTAACTGTTTCTCTGTCTTTCCAAAAATGTCTAAACCCTCTTTAAAGTTTAAATTTTTGACGGGCTTGTGTCAGAAGCCAGCTAGATATGGTAAGATTGTGGTCAGTGGAGGTCAGAGTGAAACATGCTGTGGTTTCCCTTTCTCACTTTGGTTTTTCGGGAAGCATGTTAGAAGGGATAAATTTTTTTAAAGCTTTTATGCTTTCAAAGAGGGGGAGATTAAAAATTTTGGGGGTTGTCAGTTAGCGGGGTTTAGAACAATAATCGAAAAGAACTTCAAATTTTTCTTTTGATTTAAGATTAGGGAGATAGACACAAGCCCGCCCATCTATCATCATTCCATCATGCAGGTGGAGCCACATGTCTAGGGGTTGCACCCAAACAAAAAAAGCCGACTCTTGGATGTAAAAAAACCCCCCGGCTTTCCCGGTGGGTTTTTCAAGTATCTTTGGAAAGGGTTAAAACCCCACCACCAGATGTAGACCAAAAGGAAAAAAAAAACTTTGCAGATGGGTTTTTGTTTACACCTTGGTTTATTATGTATGGGGTGGGATCCCAAATTTTTTTAATTTTTGAAAAAAATCACTCAGAAATTTTTATGAAATAAACCCAAAGTATTTTAAACCACAGTGGTATATTGGGGGGGACCTTCTTTGGGGAAAATACCCTTTACTTTGCTAGCCCGTAAAAAAAAGCATTACCAACATGTGCATGTGTGTGTGTGTGTGTGTGTGGGGTGTGTGTGGTTTTGTGTGTGTGTGTGGTGTTTGTGTGGTTGTGTGTGTGTACTCACCTATTTGTACTCACCTAAAATTTTTTGGTTTTTTTTCAGGGGGGCGGGAAACACAGCTCCTGGCCCCGGCCCTTCCGCTGAATGCTACTAGGTCCTCTCTCTCCCCCGCCCCCTGAGCTTATCATACCCCGTCTTTAAAAAATATGTATGGTTCCTGCCTCCCCCACATTTACTTTTAGGTATTCCCTGGCCTGCCTTTCTCTATGATGAAGAAAAACTTTCCCAACATCCCCTTTTATTCATCTGAGTCTTCAACTTCCAAATTTTGACCTCTTGTTTTCTGTGTCCCTCTCTGGAAAAATCCCGTTTTTTGTCCATTTGTCTATTCCGCGCAGTATTTTATTGTCGTTTTCTGTCTCCCCCGACCCTCCCGGCCTTTAGTGTCGTCAGGCCGATTTCCCCCAACCTTTTTCATAGGACAATCCCCGTAGCTCTGGGACTAGTCTTGTTGCCCAAACCTTTGCACTTTTTTTAAATTTTTTGACGTGCTTGACTAGGTGTGGATTCCAACCTGGTGTGATTCCCCCCAGTTTTGGGCCCCCGACGTAGGGTGGTATTAAAAGAGTCTTAAAGAATTTCCCTTTCTGAGGGATGGAACGTTTTCCCTAGGTTTCCCGGCGCCCTTTTGCTGCACGTTAAACTGAGATGGGGCGCCTCAGGAGGGGTTTGCTCGGTGTTTTTACTCACCCCCCGATCTTTTTCCTTGGGGTGAGGTTTTTCAGTTTTGACCATCTAAAATATTTTGTGTCTGCGGTCTTCTTTGCCCTTCCCCCTTTTTCATGGGTTTGCAAATTTTGGGAGGGTTAAAATTTTAAGGGGGCCAGTTGCTGGGCCCGGCTTGAGCCCGTCCCGGTTTTTGGGAGTCTTTTTCCCCCTCCCCCGATTCGATTTTTCTCATTAATTACTTTTCTGCAAAAAAGGACACTTTGGTCTTAAAAAAAAATTTCCCTTTTCCCTTATGCCTTCAGTTAACAGAACGCACAGGCCTAGGGGCTGACCCCTGTGGAAAACCCCTTGTTTAAAGGCGCCCACTCTGCCCCCTCGTCATTTTCCATGACTCGTTGTTGCCTCCCTGTCCCGTTTTCTCTGTTTCCCTTTTCAGTGCTTTTCCCGTTATTGTGTGCCCGGTCCTCTAGCTTTTGCAGTTTAAACCCCTTGGGGAACTGTGTCGAAGGTTCTGTGTGTGTGTGGTGTGTGGTTTTGTGTGTGTGGTGTGTTTGTGTGTGTGTATGTGGGTTTGGGGTTGTGTATGTGTGTGTGTGTGTGTGTGTTTTGGGAGGGGGGGGGTTTTTTATGTGTCTGAAAAGTAAAGGGGGCTTGTCTTGGAGTGTAATGTGATTCTCAGTTGCGCTTGTGTCCACAACCCAAGTGACCTGACTCCCCCCTTTCAGTGTTGCCCTTTATCGACCTGCTTTTAGTAAGTTTAAACGCCTTGTTTAATGGATTTCCCCTTTTTTCTAAACCCTTTTTGAATACTTGATTTTCCTATTTTTTTATCGTGCTAGGAGTTTGGGCCTTTTTACATTTTAGCTTGGCAGTTTAAATTGGAAATTTAAACCCCCCCCACCCAAAAAAACCCCTCATTTGGGTGATACAGTAATTGTAGTGCAGCTGTAACACTGTAGATTGTCCAGGTCGATGTGACGTCCTGGCTAGATCCACCTCAATTTCTTCTCGTTAATAATGTACCCTATTCACTGTATTTCTTTCACTGGTCACACGATTGTTTCACTTATTACCTTTCTGGGTGACACTTGGCAACGCCGCCTTACACACTAGCCTGCGCCACAACGCTTTTATTTTCCAGATCACTTACAAAATTGTGGCTCTCCCCACACTTATGTGGCTCAGGCAATTAAAAAAAACACTTCTAGGATTGTTGACTACCCTGACACACTTAGCAACCCTTGCAGAACACTTAGGTAGCCCTCAAAAACACTTAAATTCCCGGAGCACTGACGGCGTGACTAGCGTGCTCGCTGTCCCTACTGTGTGTGTGTGTGTGTGTGTGTTGTGTGTGTGTGTGTGTGTGTGTGTGTGTGTGTGTGTGTGTGTGTGTGTGTGTGTGTGTGGGTGTGTGATGGGGTGTGTGTGTGGGTGTGTGTGAGGGTGTGTGTGAGGGTGTGGTGTGAGTGTGTGTTGTGTGTGTGTGTGTGTGTGTGTGTGTGTGTGTGTGTGTGTGTGGGTGTGTGTGTGGGTGTGTGTGTGCGTGTGTGGGTGTGTGTGTGTGTGTGGGTGTGTGTGAGGGCGTGTGTGTGGGTGTGTGTGATGGTGTGTGTGAGGGTGTGTGTACTCACCTATTTGTACTCACCTATTTGTGGTTTCAGGGGTCGAGTCCTAGCTCCTGGCCCCACCTCTTCACCGGTTGCTACTATGCCCTCTCTCTCCCCGCTCCATGAGCTTTATCAAACCTCGTCTTAAAACTGTGTATGGTTCCTGCCTCCACTACGTCATTTTCTAGGCTATTCCACTGCCTTACAACTCTATGACTGAAGAAATACTTCCTACTATCTCTCTGACTCATTTGTGTCTTCAACTTCCAATTGTGGCCTCTTGTTTCTGTGTCCCCTCCCTGGAACATCCTGTCTTTGTCCACCTTGTCTATTTCACGCAGTATTTTATATGTCGTTATCATGTCTCCCTGACCTCCTGTCCTCCAGTGTCGTCAGGCCGATTTCCCTTAATCTTTCTTCATAGGACATTCCCCTTAGCTCTGGAACTAACCTTGTCGCAAAACTTTGTACTTTCTCTAGTTTCTTGACGTGCTTTATCAAGTGCGGGTTCCAAACAGGTGCTGCATACTCCAGTATGGGCCTGACATACACGGTGTACAGTGTCTTGAATGATTCCTTACTAAGGTATCGGAATGCTGTTCTCAGGTTTGCTAGGCGCCCATATGCTGCAGCAGTTTATCTGATTGATGTGTGCTTCCGGAGACATGCTCGGTGTTATACTCACCCCAAGATCTTTCTCCTTGAGTGAGGTTTGCGTCTTTGGCCACCTAGCCTATACTCTGTCTGTGGTCTTCTGTGCCCTTCCCTATCTCATGACTTTGCATTTGGCAGGATTAAATTCGAGAAGCCATTTGCTGGATCCAGGTGTCCAGTCTGTCCAGGTCTCTTTGAAGTCCTGCCTGGTCCTCATCAGATTTAATTCTCCTCATTAACTTCACATCTGCAAACAGGGACACTTCTGAGTCTAACCCTTCCGTCATGTCGTTCACATATACCAAAAATAGCACTGGTCCTAGGACCGACCCCTGTGGGACCCCGCTCGTCACAGGTGCCCACTGTGATACATCATTAGTACCATGACTCGTTGTTGCCTACCTGTCAGGTATTCTCTGATCCATTGCAGTGCCCTTCCTGTTATATGCGCCTGATGCTCTAGCTTCTGCACTAATCTCTTGTGAGGAACTGTGTCAAAGGCCTTCTTGCAGTCCAAGAAGATGCAATCAACCCACCCTCTCTCTCTTGTCTTACTTCTGTTATTTTATCATAAATCTCCAGAAGGTTTGTGACACAGGATTTGCCTTCCGTGAATCCGTGCTGGTTGGCATTTATACTCCTGTTCCGTTCCAGGTGCTCCACCACTCTCCTCCTGATAATCTTCTCCATAATTTTGCATACTATACACGTCAATGACACAGGTCTATAGTTTAGTGCCTCTTTTCTGTCTCCTTTTTTGAAAATGGGAACTACATTTGCCGTCTTCCATACCTCAGGTAGTTGCCCAGTTTCCAGGGATGTGTTGAAGATTGTGGTAAGTGGCACGCACAACATATCTGCTCCCTCTCTAAGGACCCACGGAGAGATGTCCAATCCCATTGCCTTTGAGGTATCGATGTCCCTTAGCAGTTTCTTCACCTCCTCCTCATCTGTGTGTGGGTGTTGGTGTGTGTGGGTGTTGGTGTGTGTGTGTGTGTGTGGGTGTGTGTGTGCGGGTGTGCGTCCTTGTGTGTATGCATATATTTGTACGCTCGTGTGCACATGTCCGTGCGTGAGCCCTCGTGTGTGTATGTGCACGCGCGCACTAGTGTGAGTGTATGATCCACTTAATATTTGTATTTATAACTCATAATTGTGACCAGGTGTGGACGTATCAGTGGTTCATTACTTTGTAATTTGTTCATGACTGTAACCATGTATAGGAGTGAAGCTGATTCATTACATAAGAACATAAGAACATAAGAAAGGAGGAACACTGCAGGAGGCCTGCTGGCCCATACTAGGCAGGTCCTTTACAATTCATCCCACTAACAAAACATTTACCCAACCCAGTTTTCAATGCTACCCAAGAAATAAGCTCTGATGTGAAAGTCCCACTCAAATCCAACCCTTCCCACTCATGTACTTATCCAACCTAGTTTTAAACTACCCCAAAATCCTAGCCTCAATAACCCCCCCTGGTAGCTGTTTCCACTCATCACTACCCCATTTTTCCCAAAACCCAAAACTTTTCCCATGTCCCCTTTTTAAATATAAAATTTTTTAAAATTTAAAACCATTTCTGCGGGGTTTCTCTTGGGGAACATCCCAAGACCTTATTAATATCCCCTTTATTATACCTATCTTCCACTTATCACTTCGATCAGTTCCCCCCATTCTTCGTCTAACAAATGAAAGTAATTAAAAAACTTTAATCTTTTTTCATAAGGAAGATTTCTGGCTATGTATAATTTATCATCCTACCTGAATTTTTCAACGAATTTATGCCCTTTTGTAATACGGAACCAGAATGAGCTCTAATCAAGGTAGGCCTTTCTAATGATGTATAAAGCTGCAGTAGACTCGGACTTCTGTTGCTTAAATTTTGATATAAACCCCGTAATCATTTGCCTTATTACGTCGCTTAGGCATTGTTGTCTTGGTTTAAGGTTGCGCCCCCAAACCCCCAACCCTTTTCAAAATCTGTATGGCTAAGTTCTACATCATTTAATTTTAAGTACAGGGTTAGGGCACCCCCAAGTTTCAAAACCCTTCCCTTATTACTTGAACTGCATTCTGCCACTTTTCTGACCAAGAATAGAGTTTGTTCAAACCTCTTGAAGTTCCCTAACATCACGTTTGAATCAATTATCCTCCCCTATTTTGTGTCATGGGCGAATTTGCTCATATCACAGTAATTCCCCTCAAGATCATTGTATTATTAAAAAAACAAGGGGGCCCCCAAGACTGACCCTGGGGAAAACCCCATTTGTTACAGACCCCCACTCGGATTTAACCCCTTTTGGGGACACTCTTGTTCCCTGTCAGTGAGCCTGACTCGATCCACGAGAGCATTTTCCCCCAATGCCAACTCCCTTTTTTTAACATTTAGACAAGACCGGCCTCTTGTGAATCCATGCTGAGTACTTTAATCAAGCTATGCTTATCGAATGGTTCTTATATCTCCTAAATTGACTCTAGTAATTTCCCCTAAAATTGGGTCGGGTTAGGGGCGGGAAATTTTGACGGTAACGACTTGTCCCCTGTTTTAAAAATAGGAGTTACATTACCCACTTCCACATATCAGACACACACCGTTTGAAAGAAAAAATTAAAATATTGTTAAGGTTCACAGAGTTCCTTTTTGCTTTCCTTAAGAACCCCTTTAAAAAAACCCCTCATAAACCCCGGCGACTTATTTGTTCATCTGTCTATTGCCCCCCAAACCTCTCCTAGTGACTGTGATTTACTAATTATTTTCTTCTACCCACTGAAAAATTAATTACGGGAAAATTTTGTTAGTTTTTTCCCTTTTGGGTAAAAACTGAGGAAAAAAATTTATTTAAAATCAAGCACATTTCATTCTCATTGTCATAAGGTCCCCCAAAGTTTTTTTTAAAAGGGGGACCTACTTACTCAACTTTGTTCATAGACCGGGAAAAAACTTTTGGGTTAGTTTTAAAAATCCCTACAATTTTAAATTTCATAGTCCCTTTTACTTTTTTTATCCCCTTTTAATGCCCCTCTTAATGTCAATATAATGATTCATAAATGACCCTCACCTCTTTTGATACGCCTATAAATTTCCCTTTTTATGCCCTAGTAGATATTTGGCTTTTTATTCACCATTTTGGGTATTTCTATTTGACTAATTTCTTTATATGGGATAAACGCCTTTGAGCAGCATGTATATTTTTTTCAGAAAACTGTCATATTGTAGCTCTCTTCTTTCCCCCCCATCAACAAAAAGGTTCCTAACCCCATCGTAATTGCTAAGCGAAAATCGGGATGTACTGGTTTACGCTACATGTACTTCCATTAAATTTAAAATTAATTGTTTTTTCGCTAAAACCCATTCCTCTAAAATTTTCAAAATTATTACAAGGATTCATTGTTTCCCAAAAACAAAGTCAAGAGGTTTTTTCCCCTTGTAGGTTCTGTCACAAACTGTTCAAAAAAAAACCTGAAAAAACTTTTAAAAAATCGTCGATTCTAAATTCCCGTCGAAATTTTCCCAAACAACATACTAAAGTTAAAGTCCAGAATTCTACATTATGGCCCTTGTGGCCTTAAAAAATTTTTCCCCCCATAAGTTTCCCTTGGGCCCAAACTAAGTTAGGGGGGGCGTTATCACTCCTAAAAACAGTTTTTCATGCCCCCTGAAAATTCTATCCAAAAAGACCTGTATGTGTTACTTCAGACTTAATACCCGTTTTTTGCAAAATTCAAGCGATCTCGGACATACAAAGCCACCCCACCCCCCCCCCCCCAAAACTTCAACTTCTTGGGAAAAATTTAAAACCCCAATATGACATTCCGCAGCATATCCCCACTTTTTGAATTTAAACCCCGTCTCAGTTTTAAAGGGAAAAACCAAATTTTCCTCACTACAATAATCTCAAACCCTCCATCTTATTCCCAGCACTACGGCAATTAGCATAATAAAAATTGAAAGAACTCCTTCTCTTTTTCCCTTCCCGTCTTTCTATTTTTCTCTAAACCTATTACCGTCCTTACACCCAAGGGCCCTGGCTTTTCAATATCTATCTCGTTCTTATAAAACTATTCCCCCAGAACTCGTAAAATTACAACCTGGGACTTCATGTTTTCCTCCAAAAACCCCTACCACTAACATTCCCGTTTTAAAATCCTAATGCTCCCTCCACTGCAGTTGCCCAGGCTCCCACCCCACACCCAGAAAGTGAACCCCCTCCCCAGCAACAGTCTTTTTGCCAAAGAAAGGGCCCTTTCAATGAATGTTTTCCGCATTTTCCCTACAGTATTTGTCCACCCCAATTGACACCAATTGCCCGGACAACCAATTTACTTCCAACTCCCCCCTTGGGGAAAATACCAATATAGAGGGTTCCCACCCTTTCTTCTAAATTATTTAAATTGCGACCTATACCCGCAATCAGGTCCTCCTCCCACGTCTGCCAACATCGTTGCCTCCAGCACTGAGGGCAGATAATGGATTGCCCATTACCTCTATGATGTCATCCAGACGGTAACAAAATCCCCCATCCCGCCCCAGGAAAAACAAACTCTCTGTCTCCACTCCTGTCCCCAAGCAAACGCCCTTTTCCCTATACCTAACTTGGCTTCCCCCAAAAACAACAAAATTCTTTTCCTTCCTTTAATGTCTTTCGTCGTGTCGTTCCCAGTATCAACTCACATTCGTCGGGTACACTGAGAATGTATTGGGTTTTCCACAACAGTTTCCACGGCAGTCTTTTTCTTCTTCAATCGTTTCTACCTTTCCATTTCCCTTTTTGACGCAATTCTTTTCCCCGCTGGCCACCACTGACCATTTCCCTTCTTTACCCAGGTCTAAAAAGGAGGAACTACGAATCTTCTGTTCTCCCCGGGCATCGCCGAATTTCCCAAAATTCGCCAACCCCAATTCTTCCTTTGTGTGGTAAAGTTGCTCGATGGAGGGGTTTTTTGCTTCAATTCTAGAGAGCGCGCAAAAAAGGTCTTTACAGAGCCCAAATACCGTCAACACGCGCAAATGCCAACTCAATCAGGGGCTCGGCGCACGTCCGCACGGCCCAAAGCGATGCGAACACTTGTAAGCCATGATTTTACCAGATCTACCCGGAGTTCATTACCTTTTTAAAATAGTTCAGCTATCAAACTTTGGGGGCCAGTCACTGGACCATTATGTACCTTTGTAATCTTTTGACTTCTGCCCCCAAAGGATGGGTATGGGGTGCATAATAAAACATAAAAACAAAAAAGTGTGTGTGTGTGTGGGGTGTGTGTGTGGGGGTGTGTGTGGTGTGTGTTTGTGTGGGGGTTTGTGTGTTGGTTGTGTGGGGTGTTGGTATTATGTGACTCAACAAACAAAATTTTCACCAATAACTCATTACAGTTGTACCGGGGGTGAAATGTGAATTGCCATTACTCTTTAATTTTTTTCATATTTAGCCATGTATAAACCTAAGTAAACCCTTTACAGAATTCATTACCCTTTTTAACTTGTGAGCTCATTACTTTTGTACCTAGTTCAGCTATCGAAACTTTGGGGGCCCAGTCCCTGGACCCATTACGTACCTCTGTAATCTGTAAATACCTTTGTAACTTGTCATGATTGTGACCAGACCTACCTGGAGTTCATTACCTTTGTAAATTGTGAGTTCATTACCTTTGTAAATTGTGAGTTCATTACCTTTGTAAATTGTGAGTTCATTACCTCTGTAACTTGCTCAGCTATCAAAACTTTGGAGTCCAGTCCCTGGACCAATTATGTACCTCTGTAATCTTTTGACTACCGCCCACAGGATGGGTATGGGGTGCATAATAAACATATTAAACTAACTGATGGGTCTCTTCTAGAATATGTAAGCAGATACAGGTATTTAGGCTTTGAGGTTCCACTAATTGGACCTGTTGTAACAAGACTTTGTCGCCAATACAAAGAAAGACTGAGAGCACTTAGAGTTGTGGCTGGGTTTCACCCCAGGTATCGTGCTAATTGTGAAAATGATGTATCTTGCTTATATTAGGTCATTGGTTGAATGATGTATCTTGCTTATATTAGATCATTGGTTGATTATGCTGCACCACTACTTGCTCTTGTGTCTGACTGGAAGCTTGGAGGGCTGGAAAAACTGCAGAACAAAGCAATGAGGATCATTTTAGGATGGCCTCGTACTGCCAAAATTTTAAATATGCAAAAAGAACTTGATATTCCAAGCATCAGAGATCGTGTTACTGAAAGAAATATCCTAATTCGGGTTAATATGTTCAGGCAAGCCCATTCAAACCCCTACACAGAAGCCCTCCAAACTTTCCTCAGCACTGGTGAACACTCCTCCAGATGGATCGAAAAAACTGGAACCGACCTCCGCATGAATCAGATACATGATCTATGTCAAGTAAGGCAACAGCGGCACTTCTCCGCTCCATGGGGATATTACCCCATTCCAAACTACCATTCCTCCATTTCCCCCCAAACTACTTCTTAAATCACAACCAAAGCTTCGCCTTGAAGCTAGACATGATGCCTTAAGCTGTATTGATAACTTAGTCACACAGCACACACTCTCGCAAATTATTTACGTTGATGGTTCTGTTCACCAATCCACTGGTGCAGCTGGTAGTGCTGCTGTTGTCGTACAGAGTGATGGCTCTCTTAAAGAAATTGGAGCACGCATCAATAATTGGGCCTCTACCCTTCAAACAGAACTGTTTGCCATACTCCTTGCACTGAAATGCATCTTTGTATCTAAGATTGACAGTTTAATTGTATTTTATCCACAGTGGTATATTACAGACCATTCTGGAGAAATACCCTGACTTTGCTAGCTGTAAATAAAGCATTACCATGTGTGTGTGTGTGTGTGTGTGTGTGTGTGTGTGTGTGTACTCACCTATTTGTGGTTGCAGGGGTCGAGTCCTAGCTCCTGGCCCCGTGTGTGTGTGTGTGTGTGGTGTGTGTTTGTGTGTGTGTGTGTGTGTGTGTGTGTGTGTGTGTGTGTGTGCGTGTGTGTGTATGGGTTTGTGTATGAGAGTGTGTGTGTGTGTGTGTGTGTGTGTGTGTGTGTGTGTGTGTGTGTGTGTGTGTGCGCGTGTGTGTGGTATGGGTTTGTGTATGAGTGTGTGTGTGTGTTGTGGTGTGTTGTGTGTGTGTGTGTACTCACCTAGTTGAGGTTGCAGGGGTCGAGTCCAAGCTCCTGTGCGTGTGTGTGCGTTGTGTGTTGTGTGTGTGGTGTGTGTGTGTGTGTGTGGGGTGTGTGTTGTGTGTGTTTGTGTGTGCGTGCGTGTGTGTGTATGAGTTTGTGTATGAGTGTGTGTTGTGTGTGTGTGTGTGTGTGTGTGTGTGTGTGTGTGTGTTGTGTGTGTGTGTGTGTGTGTGTGTGAGTGTGTGAGTGTGTGTGTGTGTGTGTATGTGTGTGTGTGTGTGTATTTTGTGTTGTGTGTGTGTGTGTGTGTGTGTGTGTGTGTTGTGTGTGTGTTACTCACCTAGTTGTACTCACCTAGTTGAGGTTGCGGGGGTCGAGTCCGAGCTCCTGGCCCCGCCTCTTCACCGATCGCTACTAGGTCACCCTCCCTGAGCCGTGAGCTTTATCATACCTCTGCTGTGTGTGTGTGTGTGAGTGTGAGTGTGAGTGTGAGTGTGTGTGTGTGTGTGTGTGTGTGTGTGACTCAACAATCAATATTTGCACCAATAACTCACTACAGTTGTGACCGGGTGTGGAAATGTGAATTGCTCATTACTCTATAATTTGTTCATGATTGTAGCCATGTATAAACGTAAATAACCATTCTACAGAATTCATTACCTTTGTAACTTGTGAGTTCATTACCTTTGTACCTAGTTCAGCTATCAAAACTTTGGGGGCCCAGTCCCTGGACCCATTATGTACCTCTGTAATTTGTAAATACCTTTGTAACTTGTCATGATTGTGACCAGACCTACCTGGAGTTCATTACCTTTGTAATTTGTGAGTTCATTACCTCTGTAACTTGCTCAGCTATCAAAAATTTGGAGTCCAGTCCCTGGACCAATTATGTACCTCTGTAATCTTTTGACTGCCGCCCACAGGATGGGTATGGGGTGCATAATAAACATATTAAACTAAAATCTTAAAGCAAAAAAAGATATATACATAAATGAGTGTCTCACAAGAAACGACAGAACTTCCTGTACAGAGTGAGAAAACTAAAACGTGAGAATAATGATAAAATTCACCAGTGCTTTGTACGTGATGGAGAAATTCTAGTAAGAAAAACTAATGTAGGCCGTGTGTATTACATTACAAATGAAAATTATTCAAACATTACAGAGTCTGACTGATATTAGTGACCAAATCCTTACTACGTTAGTGTATGTTACTATGTCATTATTGAACTAATCCCTGTACTATTACCTCTTAGATAGTATTTACTACCTCACTATCCCAGGTGTCCCACACAGTTCTTTGTGTGACCCAATTTGTGTTATCTTCCCAGATTCCCAATTCACAATTTATTATTTGTTAATAGGATACTTACTCTTTAATAATATCTGTATTACCTTTTTCGTTACTACTTAAACACTGTTAAAATTCTCTTATAATCATACCTAATTTTCCCTTTTCTCCCAAACTACAAATAACAAACTAGTGTATGTTCCTACTACACTACTGTGCAATACCTTGAACCTTCCCTCACTAGCTAGTATCAACTACCTCAAATAATATTGTTCCTACTACACTACTGTGCAATACCTTGAACCATCCCTCACTAGCTAGTATCAACTACCTCAAATAATATTGTTCCTACTACACTACTGTGCAATACCTTGTAACCTTCCTCACTAGCTAGTATCAACTACCTCAAATAATATTGTTCCTACTACACTACTGTGCAATACCATGAACCTTCCCTCACTAGCTAGTATCAACTACCTCAAATAATATTGTTCCTACTACACTACTGTGCAATACCTTGAACCATCCCTCACTAGCTAGTATCAACTACCTCAAATAATATTGTTCCTACTACACTACTGTGCAATACCTTGAACCATCCCTCACTAGCTAGTGTCAACTACCTCAAATAATATTGTTCCTACTACACTACTGTGCAATACCTTGAACCATCCCTCACTAGCTAGTATCAACTACCTCAAATAATATTGTTCCTACTACACTACTGTGCAATACCATGAACCATCCCTCACTAGCTAGTATCAACTACCTCAAATAATATTGTTCCTACTACACTACTGTGCAATACCATGAACACTCCCTCATAGCTAGTATCAACTACCTCAAATAATATTGTTCCTACTACACTACTGTGCAATACCATGAACCATCCCTCACTAGCTAGTATCACTACCTCAAATAATATTGTTCCTACTACACTACTGTGCAATACCATGAACCATCCCTCACTAGCTAGTGTCAACTACCTCAAATAATATTGTTCCTACTACACTACTGTGCAATACCATGAACCATCCCTCACTAGCTAGTATCAACTACCTCAAATAATATTGTTCCTACTACACTACTGTGCAATACCTTGAACCTTCCCTCACTAGCTAGTATCAACTACCTCAAATAATATTGTTCCTACTACACTACTGTGCAATACCTTGAACCATCCCTCACTAGCTAGTATCAACTACCTCAAATAATATTGTTCCTACTACACTACTGTGCAATACCTTGAACCTTCCCTCACTAGCTAGTATCAACTACCTCAAATAATATTGTTCCTACTACACTACTGTGCAATACCTTGAACCATCCCTCACTAGCTAGTATCAACTACCTCAAATATATTGTTCCTACTACACTACTGTGCAATACCTTGAACCATCCCTCACTAGCTAGTATCAACTACCTCAAATAATATTGTTCCTACTACACTACTGTGCAATACCTTGAACCATCCCTCACTAGCTAGTATCAACTACCTCAAATAATATTGTTCCTACTACACTACTGTGCAATACCTTGAACCTTCCCTCACTAGCTAGTATCAACTACCTCAAATAATATTGTTCCTACTACACTACTGTGCAATACCTTGAACCTTCCCTCACTAGCTAGTATCAACTACCTCAAATAATATTGTTCCTACTACACTACTGTGCAATACCTTGAACCTTCCCTCACTAGCTAGTATCAACTACCTCAAATAATATTATTCCTACTACACTACTGTGCAATACCATGAACCTTCCCTCACTAGCTAGTATCAACTACCTCAAATAATATTATTCCTACTACACTACTGTGCAATACCATGAACCTTCCCTCACTAGCTAGTATCAACTACCTCAAATAATATTGTTCTACTACACTACTGTGCAATACCTTGAACCTTCCCTCACTAGCTAGTATCAACTACCTCAAATAATATTGTTCCTACTACACTACTGTGCAATACCTTGAACCTTCCCTCACTAGCTAGTATCAACTACCTCAAATAATATTGTTCCTACTACACTACTGTGCAATACTTGAACCTTCCCTCACTAGCTAGTATCAACTACCTCAAATAATATTGTTCCTACTACACTACTGTGCAATACCATGAACCTTCCCTCACTAGCTAGTATCAACTACCTCAAATAATATTGTTCCTACTACACTACTGTGCAATACCTTGAACCTTCCCTCACTAGCTAGTATCAACTACCTCAAATAATTATTGTTCCTACTACACTACTGTGCAATACCTTGAACCTTCCCTCACTAGCTAGTATCAACTACCTCAAATAATATTGTTCCTACTACACTACTGTGCAATACCTTGAACCTTCCCTCACTAGCTAGTATCAACTACCTCAAATAATATTGTTCCTACTACACTACTGTGCAATACCTTGAACCTTCCCTCACTAGCTAGTATCAACTACCTCAAATAATATTGTTCCTACTACACTACTGTGCAATACCTTGAACCTTCCCTCACTAGCTAGTATCAACTACCTCAAATAATATTGTTCCTACTACACTACTGTGCAATACCTTGAACCTTCCCTCACTAGCTAGTATCAACTACCTCAAATAATATTGTTCCTACTACACTACTGTGCAATACCTTGAACCTTCCCTCACTAGCTAGTATCAACTACCTCAAATAATATTGTTCCTACTACACTACTGTGCAATACCTTGAACCTTCCCTCACTAGCTAGTATCAACTACCTCAAATAATATTGTTCCTACTACACTACTGTGCAATACCTTGACCTTCCCTCACTAGCTAGTATCAACTACCTCAAATAATATTGTTCCTACTACACTACTGTGCAATACCTTGAACCTTCCCTCACTAGCTAGTATCAACTACCTCAAATAATATTGTTCCTACTACACTACTGTGCAATACCTTGAACCTTCCCTCACTAGCTAGTATCAACTACCTCAAATAATATTGTTCCTACTACACTACTGTGCAATACCTTGAACCTTCCCTCACTAGCTAGTATCAACTACCTCAAATAATATTCCTATAGTGATATTAATTGCTCAAACTTTATGCTATAAGGCAAATCCTACTCTCAGATTATTTTCATATCTTAGTGATTATATTGTGTGTGCAATTAGTGTATTTTCAATAACATTATTGTTCAAGGCCCAAAACTATCTTTTGCTGCTACTACCAACTACCTCATATTATTTTTACTTTTTATAGTACAATAAATTGCTCAATTTATTATATATAATAAATCAGATCTTACTCCCAAATCAATATTATATCTTAGTGACTATCTGCCATTTTAACTTTGTTTACCATTATTTAACTTAGTCTCTTATATATTTTCTCCTTTATTTTAGCTTTATATTAGCTTTACATAACAACCTTAGTTCATATATTCACAATTGTTAAAACAAGGTGCTATTCTCAGGTGCTAAAGTGTAATAAGTTCACTATTTTGCCATTATATTCCCTAGCTCATTTATTTGATTACCACTTTATTTGTTCACCATAATTTTTTTTAGTCCCTTTTATATTGTCTCCTTTATTTTAGCTTTAAAGAACTACCTTCAGGTGCTATTTTATAGCTTTAGAATATTTACTTTGTCTTATACTTAATTCTAACTATAGATTCACTATAAATCTTATGATAACTAGCATTGATCCTGATACCAACCTCTTATTGAATGACTTAAATGAATCAAACAGTAACTGTAATTACACAGCAGAACAATCAAAGGCACTTCTCAGAGCCAACAACAACATAACTGTCTTTAACTACAATATCAGATCTTTAAGTAAACATTACGATGACCTCATAACATTACTAAATTCCCTGCATGCCAGTATGTCCATCATTACTCTCACCGAAACCTGGATAAAGCCTGATACTACAGATGTCTATGCCATTCCTGGTTACACAGCCATACACAACTGTAGGCCAGACCAACATGGGGGTGGCACAGCTATATACTACTCAGACCAACTAGAATGTATCACTAATACTTGCACAAGGGATGAACATGGGGAATATATAATAGCTAAATTCAAATCCAAATACCTACAAAAACCTCTCACAGTGATAAACATCTACAGAGTTCCACAGTCAAACATTAGCCGTTTTAGTGACAACCTAGGAAGTATGATAACTGATGCATGCATGAACAAAGATCACTTACTACTCTCAGGTGACTTCAATATAAATCTCCTGCAAGACCAGGACCCACGCGTTACTGAATTCACAAACACAATGAGTAACTGCATGTTGCTACCAACAGTAACAACACCTACAAGAGTTACAGAGACTAGTGTTTCCCTACTAGACCACATCTGGATCAACACCATGTCCCCTTTAAAATCAGACATAATCACAGATAATACCACAGATCACTGCCCTACCTTCCTCATAACAAATCTTGGTAAATTACCTCAAGACACTACTAAAGTCACTTTCAGACTTCACAATGAAGCAGCCATTAATAACTTCAAAGTATCAGTGACAAACATTGACTGGCACACTGAGCTAGAAATCTATACAGATATTGATGAATGTGTTAATAATTTTCTAAAAAAGACCCAATACCTCTATAACAAGCACTGCCCCCAAAAAAACTAAACAGATGGCAGCTAAGAGACTGAACAGTCCCTGGTTAACACCCAGCATCCTCAAATTCATAAGTACAAAGCACGTATACGAAAAACAGTACAGAATGGGTCACATAACCAGACCAAACAAAACGTTACTCGTCAATCCTAACCAGCCTGATAAGAAGGGCTAAAAAATTGTATTATGAGAACAGATTATCCAACTTACGAGGTGATATAGAAAATACCTGGAAAACCCTATCAGAAATTCTAGGAACAAAAAAGATATCACGAAATAGCGAAATTGAATTAACAAAACCAGATGAACCCCAACTCCTACCAACTGAAACAGCAAACAGACTCAATAATTTCTTCTCCACTAAAGGAAAAAACCTTGCCAATAAAATCCCAAGCTCAGATACCCCACCCAATGACTACCTCACTGGCAACTACCCGAACACACTGTTCCTAGCTCCGACTAACCCTACTGAAGTCTCCCTTATTATCAACACACTAAAAAACAAGACAGGAGATTTAAATACCTTACCACCCTTTATATACAAAAAAACGTCACAAGTGCTATCACCAATCATTGCAACACTCTTTAACAAATCCATATAATCCTCTACCTTCCCCACAGTTCTCAAAATAGCAAGGGTCACCCCGATCCATAAAGGAGGAGACCAAACAGACTTGAATAACTATAGGCCAATATCCAACTTACACCCTCTCTCTAAAATCTTCCAAAAATTAATTCATAAGCGAATCTATTCCTACCGCATCTCCCACAACATACTCAACCCCTGTCAATCTGGGTTCAGGACTAATAAAAATACTAATGATGCTATTATACACATGCTAGAACACATACATAGCAATAGAGAAAAAAGAAGTCCCACTGGGGATCTTCATTGACTTACGTAAAGCTTTTGATACAGTTGACCATGACTTGCTCCACGTAAAATTGTCACACTATGGTATAAGAGGGCACTCCCTCAACTACCTCAAGTCTTACCTCAGCAACAGAAGCCAATATGTGTACACAAACGGGGCAAACTCTTCCGCACAACCAATTACAGTTGGTGTCCCACAGGGAAGTGTCCTAGGCCCTCTTCTCTTTCTCATATACATAAATGACCTACCAAATGCATCACAACTACTCAAAGCCACACTATTTGCAGATGACACTACATACGCCTTCTCTCACCCGAGCCCAGTCACGCTAGCCAATACTGTAAATACCGAATTACAGAAAATATCTACCTGGATGAGGACTAACAAGCTTACACTAAACATTGACAAAACCTACTTCATTCAGTTTGGTAACAGAGCTACAGACGTCCCTCTTAACATAATGATAAACAAATCACCTATCACAAAACTCACAGAGGGAAAATTCTTAGGAATCCACCTTGATAATAGACTCAAATTTCAAACACACATACAACAAATTTCCAAAAAAATTTCCAAGACCGTAGGCATACTATCGAAGATACGGTACTATGTTCCACAGTCAGCCCTCCTGGCCGTATATCACTCGCTTATTTACCTCTATCTCACCTATGGAATTTGGGCATGGGGCTCAACAACAATAAACCATCTCAAACCATTAATTACCCAACAAAAGGCTGCAGTCAGAATGATAACAAATTCCAACTACAGGCAACACACTCCACCAATATTCAAAACTCTAAACCTACTCACAATACAAAACACCCATACTTATTACTGCACCTACTACATAGAACACTTAACTCTGATGTAAACCCTCCCCTCAAACATCTCCTTACCAACCTCAACAGAACACATGACCATAACACAAGGCACAGATGTTCCTCGTGTCCATCTCACGCTATGCAAAAACTCAATGCACATTAAAGGCCCTAAAATCTGGAATTCATTACCTGTGAATATAAAAGAAACACTGTCTGTTTATAAATTCAAGTCTCTTCTCAAAAATCACTTTCTCACCCACAACTAAATAAATACTGAATAATTGTATCTCATAAATTGTATCTCATAAATGTTTCTCATTATTGTATCTCATAAATGTCTAACCTGTGACCCAATCAAACTTTGTTATTTTTTAATTACATTACCTAACAGAATACTTCATTCTCCTGAATGTTCAGCAACACAGTAAATGACCATATGACCTGTCTTTGTAATACTCATTTGTGCTAAATTGTTATCTGTTTACAATAATGTTTTTACCACTGAATATATCATAGCTTTGTTAATCTTAAGTTAATTTTAAGCCTGCCCATAATGCTCTGCATACAAGGGGCTTTGGCATGTTGCACTGTAATAATTGTATTCCTATGTACTTCTCTGTATCATGTTCAAATAAATAAATAAATACACATGCACACGCATACACACACACACACACACACACACACACACACACACACACACACACACACACACACACACACACACAGGTAAGAAGCGAGGCTCAAAGACAATATGAAAATGACATAGCAGCGAAAGCCAAATCTTAACCAAAACTGTTGTACAGCCACATCAGGAGGAAAACGACAGTCAAGGATCAGGTACTCAGGCTGAGGAAGGAAGGAGGGAAGGTCACAAAAAACGACTGCAAAGTATGTGAGAAGCTCAACAGGAGATTCAAAGAAGTGTTCACAGAGGAGAAAGAAGGGTCTCCAGAAAGGCAGAAAGGTGGGGTGCACCATCAAGTGCTGGACACAATACATACAACCAAGGAAGAAGTGAAAAGGCTGTTAAGCGAGCTAGACACCTCAAAGGTGATGGGGCCGGATAACATCTCTCCTTGGTCCTGAGAGAGGGAGCAGAGGTGCTTTGAGTACCACTAACAACTATCTTCAACACATATATCAAAACAAGACGACTACCGGAAGTATGGAAGACAGCAAATGTAGTCCCAATTTTTAAAAAAGGAGACAGACACGAAACACTGAGCTGACATGTATAGCATGCAAGGTCATGGAAAAAATTATCAGAAGAGTGGTGGAGCACCTAGAAAGGAATGAGCTTATCAACGACAGCCAGCACGGTTTCAGCGATGGAAAATCCTGCATCACAAACCTACTGGAGTTCTATGACAGGGTGATGGCAGTAAGACAAGAGATAGAGGGGTGGGTAGATTGCATTTTCTTGGACTGTAAAAAGGTGTTTGACACAGTTCCACACAAGAGATTAGTGCGGAAGTTGGAGGACTAAGCAGGGATAACAGGGAAGGCACTACAGTGGATCAGGGAATACCTATTAGGAAGACAACAGCGAGTCATGGTATGTGGCGAGGTGTCAGAGTGGGCGCCGGTAACGAGCGGGGTGCCGCAGGGATCCGTCCTAGGACCGGTGCTGTTTCTTGTATTTGTGAACATGACAGAAGGAATAGACTCCAAAGTGTCCGTGTTTGCAGATGTGAAGTTGATGAGAAGAATTCAATTGGACGAAGACCAGGCAGAACTACAAAGGGATCTGGACAGACTGCAGACCTGGTCCAGAAACTGGCTCCTGGAGCTCAACCCCACCAAGTGCAAAGTCATAAGGATTGGGGAAAGGCAAAGACCACACTCAAGGAAAAGGATCTCTCCTGAGGCGCACATCAACCAAATAACTGCTGCAGCATACAGGCGCCTGGCAAACCTAAGAACAGCAGTCTGACTTCAAAATAAGGAATCATTCAGGACCCTGTACACTGTGTACGTTAGGCCCATATTGGAATATGCAACGCCAGTTTGGAACCCTCAATTAGCCAAGCATGTAAGGAAACTAGAGAAAGTGCAAATGTTTGCAACAAGACCAGTCCCAGAGCTAAAGTGTATGTCCTACGAGGAGAGGTTAGGGGAAATCGATCTGACGACACTGGAAGGCAGGAGAGTTAGGGGGGATATGATAACAACATATAAAATACTGAAAGGTGTAGACAAGGTGCACAGAGACAGGATGTTCCAGAGATGGGATACAGCAACAAGGGGTCACAGTTGGAAGCTGAAGACTCAGATGAACCAGAGGGATGTTAGGAAGTGTTTTTTCAGTCACAGAGTTGTCAGGAAGTGGAATAGCCTGGGTAGTGATGTAGTGGAGACAGGATCCATACATAGCTTTAAGAACAGGTACGATACAGCTCACGGAGTGGGAAGAGTGACCGGGTAGCGGCCAGGTGAAGAGGCGGGGCCAGCAGCTGTGAATCGATCCCCGCAACCACAACTAGGTGAGTACACACACACACGATGTATATATGTATATATATATATATATATATATATATATATATATATATATATATATATATATATATATTATATATATAAAGGCACGATGCAGAGAAAAGCGCGTATACACAAAGAAAGATCGCAGTCAGCAGGATTCCAAACTACTACTGGGGACGGTCAAGATTCCCAGGCAGCACTCTAGTCCACTCGGCCACACAAATGCCACATAGACTGGGCAGCCTGGTTCACAAGTCATGTTTCTTTCCCAGCCCGGGCACGTCAGTCAGCCTCAAGCATGGATTCAAGCTATTTCAATCTCCTCCTGTATGTTCTGACCTCTCAAGCGATTTTTATATCAATGCACCACACAGAAAAGACCAGGTATATACGTGGCCAGTACCACTGTGTGTTGCCACAACCTGGCCAGTATGACTGTGTGTTAATGTTTCCCATACTGTTGTTATGCACTGTGATGTATGAATGTTAACATATATAAGAACATAAGAAAGAAGGAACACTGCAACAGGCCTACTGACCCATGTGGAGCAGGTCCATGTGTCCCCCCCCGGATTAGCCCAATGGCCCACCCAGTCTGGTCACCTCCACTTAAGGAAGGAGCACGGCATCAGACCTAGTAGCATAAGCTAGTCAGGTCCATCTCACACCCACCCACACCCACTCATGTATTTATCTAACCTATTTTTAAAACTACACAACGTTTTAGCCTCTATAACTGCACTCGGGATTTGTTCCACTCATCCACATCTCCATTATCAAACCAGTGCTTTCCTATATCCTTCCTGAATCTGAATTTTTCCCACCTGAAACCATTGCTCCGAGTCCTGTCTTGACTGGAAATTTTCAGCACGCTATTTACACCCCCTTTATTTATTCCTGTTTTCCATTTATACACCTTGATCATATCCTCCCTAATTCTATGCCTTTCGAGAGAGTGCAGATTCAGGGCCCTCAATCTATCCTCATAGGGACGATTTCTGATACATGGGATCATCTTTGTCATCCTCCTCTGTACGTTTTCCAGAGCATTTATATCCATTCTGTAACACGGTGACCAGAACTGAGCTGCATAGTCTAAATGAGACCTAACCAAGGATATATAGAGTTGAAAAACAACCTGAGGACTTCGATTATTTATACCTCTAGATATGAAGCCAAGAATTCTGTTAGCTTTATTGCGAACACTAATGCACTGTTGTTTTGGTTTTAAATTACTGCTAACCAAAACTCCTAAATCCTTTTCGCAATCAGTAGTATTAAGATTTACATTATTTAGTTTATATGTCGCATCGTTATTTTCCTGTCCAACATTCAGAACTTTGCATCTGTCAATATTAAACTGCATCTACCACTTCTCCGACCATTGCATCAGTCTATTCAAATCATCCTGGAGTGCTCTAGTGTCCTCATTAGAATAAACTGGACGGCCTATTTTGGTGTCATCAGCAAATTTGCTTATGTCACTATTTATTCCTTCATCCATGTTGTTTATGTAAATTGTGAACAACACAGGGCCCAACACTGACCCCTGAGGAACACCGCTTGTGACGTGCCCCCATTCTGATTTCTCCCCATTTATGAAAACTCTCTGCTGCCTATTTGTCAGCCACGCCTCTACCCAGGAAAAAATTTCTCTTATTCCGTGTGCCTTAAGTTTCCTCAATAGCCTCTGATGTGGAACTCTATCGGAAACCTTACACAGTATCATATTCATTACCATGATCTACCTCATCAGACACCTTAGTGAAAAAAGTTAGTAAATTTGTAAGAAAGGAATGGCCCTTTGTAAAACCGTGTTGAGATTCATTAATCAATCTATGCCTATCAAGATGGCTACGAATTGCTTCGGCAGTTATTGATTCCATAAATTTTCCCATTATGGAAGTAAGGCTTATTGGTCTATAGTTTGAAGCCAAGGACCTGTCACCTGCCTTGTAAATAGGTATTACATTTGCCATTTTCCACTTATCAGGCACTATGCCAGTTTGTAGCGATATTTTAAAAAGATTAGCCAAAGGTATGCTAAGTTTCTCTTTACATTCCTTTAACACCCTTGCAAACAGTTCATCAGTGCCTGGGGATTTGTTAGGTTTTAGTTTCTTTATTTGTCTGAGGACCATGTCACTAGTTACCGCAATCGTACATAGTTTATTATCGTCCTGTTCTACATAATCTATTATTTCAGGAATATCGCTAGTATTTTCCTGGGTGAAAACTGAGGGGAAGTAGGTATTGAAAATTTCACACATATCCTTATCACTGTCAGTGATCTGACCAGAGTTACTCTTAAGAGGGCGTATCTTATCCTTAATCTTACTTCTGTATACCTGAAAGAACCCTTTTGGGTTAGTCTTCGAATCCCTTGCGACCTTAGCCTCACAACCCCTTTTTGCTTTTCTTATTCCTTTCTTTATTTCTCTTTTTAATAGAATATATTGATTTCTTAACTGCCCATCCCCTCTTTTGACCAATGAGATGTTTTAATCTATTGTTTATCCATTTGGGATCATTTTTGTTAGATCTAATTTCCCTACTCAGAACAAAAATTGTCTGGGCAGCTAGAACTATGCTCTGAAAAACGTCATATTGGCAACCAAGATCACCTACCTGACCCATAGTCAGGACATCCCAATTTAGTCCACCCAGGTAATTTTTCAGTCCCATGAAGTCGGCCAAGCGAAAATCTGGGACAGAGATTTGATTGCAGTTCTTTGGGTAATTCCATGAGATATTGAAACTAAGTGATTTGTGAACACTTTCCCCAAGCTCATCATTAACCTCAAAATTATTAATTAGTGACTCTTTGTTGGCAAGAACCAAGTCAAGCAGATTGTTTCCTCTAGTTGGTTCTGTCAAACTGTTCTAAAAAGCAATCCTGAACCGTATCAAGAAAGTCACTAGACTCAAAATTTCCTGTCATATTTTTCCAATCAGTTAGTCTAAAGTTAAAATCTCCCATTATCACAACATTTTCACATCTTGATACCTTATGAATTTCATCCCATAACAGCTTACTGCACTCCCTATCAAGGTTTGGGGGCCTATAAATCACACCCAAAATTAATTTGTCATGACCCTCGAGAAACTGCAGCCAAACAGATTCTGTGTTCGATGTTTCTAATCTAATATCATGTCTAAGACAAAAATTTAAATTTTCTCTGACACACATCGCCACTCCACCACCCTTCCTGTTGACCCTGTCAGTGTGGAATAGTTTATAACCCTGTATGTTGCATTCAGAAAGCATTTCTCTATCTTTCAGGTTGAACCAGGTCTCTGTTATACCAATAATATCTATATTACCCTAATGCTGCAGCCTGATTGTTTCCCACAAACGCCCATACCTTTATACTCTATCAGTTTAAATTCCTAGAAAAGTCATCAATTACCCTCTCAAACGAATTGCCTAATGCAACCACTCCATCCCCAGCGAGATGGACCCCATCCCTTGCATATATATCACGTTTGCCAAAGAATAGGTTCCAGTTATCAATGAATGGGATTGCAAGTTCCTTGCAGTACTTGTCTAGCCAGCAATTTATACCAATTGCCCTAGACATCCATTCATTGCCCACTCCCTTTCTAGGCAAGATGCTACATATGACTGGGATCCCTCCCACAGACCTAACTACTTCTATGGCTGACCTGTACTTATTCAGCAGCTCCTGTGTCCTACCCTTCCCAATGTCATTAACCCCAGCACTAAGACAGATAATTGGCTTGTTCCCATTACCTGACATAATATTATCTAACCTGCTGACTATGTCACCAACACCAGCTCTTGGAAGGCACACTCTCTGTCTGGCCTTTCTGTCTCTGTTACAAAAATCACAGTCCATATATCTTACCTGAGAATCTCTTACTATTTAAATATTCTTACCTTGATTAGCAGGGGAATCAGTGGTACTTTCAACCTCACTAACCACTGAAGTACACTCGTCTTGCAGAACAGAGAATCGATTTCCTACCTTCACATCTTCTCTGTTAACCCTTCTTATCTTCCTTCTTTCTGAACTGTGAACCACTTGACACTTAAAGCGGCTGCCACTCTCACTGGTAGTGACTATTTCCTCCTTTCCAGCTAAATCCTTCTCACACTCACTCCCCAACTCGTCTATGCGAAGCTTCAGTCTCCTATTTTCCTCCTGAAGAAGTAGAACCTCCTTTTTCAACACTTGAACCTGAGATTCTAAAACACTACAACAAGTCATGGTGCTTGGTAACACCCCACGCTAACTCCCAGAGCTTAGGACAGGTGTGACCGCAGGTGACCACTGACCTCAGCGTACTCAACTGAATGTTGTGGTGCACTATGTTGCAGAGATATATGACACAAAGCTGGTAAATAATGAAAAAAGACAATTTCAGAAGGGAACTATTGAATGAAGAAGTTTGTTTCACACGTGAAAGGTTTCTGCTGGAAATAGTGCTGGCAGGACTCAGTTGGTAAAAGACTTTAGGTAGCGGTTCATTTGTTACGTATAAAATGAACTTTCACGTGTGAAACAGCAGAGAGGAACTTTCACGTGTGAAACAAACTTCTTCATTCAATAGTTCCCTTCTGAAATTGTGTCTTTTTTCACCACCATCGTTGTGTTGTGATGAGTGTAAAGTCTGTCTGCTACACCAGAGTTAATTACACTGTATGTAACCTGTTTGGTAAATACCTGATAGAAGACTTATTTGCAGGATTCTTTTCTTAGCATTCTGTTGGTAGGAATAATACTACTGGTAGGATTGTTACGAGACTATTGGTAGAACACCTCTGGTAGGTTTCTGCTGGAAATAGTGCTGGCAGGACTCAGTTGGTAAAAGACTTTAGGTAGCGGTTCATTTGTTACGTATAAAATGAATCAAGTCAGCTGGTATTATACGTCTGCATGATCGTGGTGTCTCCACGGAGACTATCCTTTCCGCGAATTTTTTTTTTTTCAATTCCTTCCTGGTGGGAAAGAGAATTTTGTCTCTTTTAGTCACATCGCAGATGTAATCGATGCAGATGCTACCTCTAGTGATTAATGATGGACGATTTATATGAGCGAACACAAGAGAGCGTGACCATGAGGATGAACAGAAAGCTCACAAACCTCGAATACAACGTCTAATACATTCCAAGAAGTAAGGAATGGCTCCAGGCCCAGCTTGACACCAACTGCTAATGAAATGGTGACCTATAGAAAATTCGCTGTACCGGACAACCTAGTGTTGGGAGGTAGTGATATTGTTCTTATTTATTTATTTATTTATTTATTTATTTATTTATTATCAATTTGAGCACACATACAGAGGTACAAAAAAATACAGATAAGAGCAGCATGCCAAAGCCACTTATATGCATAGCATTACGGGCTGGCTTAAAATTAACTTAAGATTAACTAAGCAATGATGAAATCAGTGATAAAACATTAATGTAAACAGATTACTATAAAGCACAAGTGAGTATTACAAAGACAGGTCATATGGTTGCATTCAGTCATATGAAGGATTCTGTTAGGTAGTGTATTTAAAAAATAATAAAGTTAGATTCGGTTTTAGGTTTAACATTTATGTGATATAATTGTGAGAAACATTTAAGATATACAATTTATAAGGTTCAGTTATTCAGTATTTATTTGGTTTTGGGTGAGTAAGTGATCTTTGAGTAGAGACTTGAATTTATAAACAGGTAGTGTTTCTTTTATATTTACAGGTAATGAATTCCAAATTTTAGGGCCTTTTATGTGCATTGAGTTTTTGCGTAGTGTGAGATGGACACGAGGAACATCAAAGAGTGATCTGTGCCTTGTGTTATGGTCATGTGTTCTGTTGAGGTCGCAGAACTATATGATTTCCTGGAATGACTGATGTTGTTTGATGTGGGGACATGTGGGGACACTTTTAGGAACAAATAATAGTGAGAGGAAGGTCAAAGGATGATTTTGAAAAATACATTAACTTAATTAAGAAAAACAAGAAAAAAAATAGGGTTAACTGTATTACAGTTAATTGGTCTGAAGAGATATTACAGGACATATGTAAGTCAGATTTTATAGTCCTCAGTGATAATTTTAGCAGTGGCAGAGGCTTGTTGAAATTTTAAGATACTAGTCAAAATCTCAGTGATATAGAACTTGCAAATACATGACTAGTCGAGGAAGGGAAGGTATGGACGATACAGGTAAAGGAAGAGTGAGGGATGAAGCCGTGGTGACAAAGGAGGACGAGACAGACAGTAGGAATGAGTTAGGTCATTCCTCCATCCTGAGCTACTCTTTAACGATCACGTTAAGGATCCACTCATACCCTCTGACATCTGATTTAAAGCTTAATATGATAATTGTCGTAATACGAATTCCAAGGGAGAAATTAGAAGGTATGTTCATTCCGAGTCCCCGGTTATTATATATACAAGTAAAACATTGACTCACACTGAACTGGTAGTTAATGGAAATTGTTTATTAAAGATAACTTATTGAAAAAAATGCATATATAGAAGAAAAATGAAATTACTATTAACGAGGATGATATGGATGATAATAACTCTTCTATGTTGAAGTTCATCATAATGATGTGATTAAATTCTGAGTCATCTACAGACTTTCCAGACAGTCAGGAACATGACAGAAGCTTGTAATGGAGATTTAAGTTCATAATAAATAATATCTATGCAATTATTGTTGGAGACTTCAATAATCTAAAGTTTAACTGGAGCCACCTATCAGATGATTAAAATGTTAATTCATGTATTTTCATGGAGATGAATAGTCATAAGTATTGGACTAGATATACTAAGCAATGTCTTGCTGCGAAAAAGCAAATACAAGAGGATTACCATATTCTTTAGAAAAAATTTCTAACACAAACTTGCAGAAACAGTTGTTGAGAAACTTGAGTGTGTTGCAGAGAAGTGTTTCTAAACTTATTTTCACTCAGAATATGGATGCAACATGGTGACTTCCCACAAACTTTCATGATAATATTACGATGGTAGAATATACCGACACAATGTAAATAAGACAATATACACAAATAACCCGCACATAGAAGAGAGGAGCTTACGACGACGTTTCGGTACGACTTGGACCATTTACAAAGTCACACTAACGAGAAAGATGTATGTACGTATAATGTTCGCCAAGACCGGAGTCCTGGCACGGGTCTTAATCTTGCGATGACCCGTCTCTGGCTCCCGAAGGAGAAAGGGTTCTGCTAACGAAAAAGAGAGAAGGAAAGAGTATAAATAGGCCAGGAGGTGGTAGTAGTAGTGGAGGTAGAAGGTAGTAGTGGTGGAGGTAGTAATGGTAGTGGTGGTGCCAGTGAAATACTAAGAAAGAGGAGCACTGCAAGGGAGCTAGGTGCCCACATAGGGTAGGAGCAAGAACACAGAAGGGAGAAAAATAATGAAGGAACAAATACCCAAGGCAGAAGAAAGCCAACCCAAAGGAGAAAGAGGAAAGGGAAAAGGGGAAGAGGGAGAAGGGAAAAAAAAGAATCAGGTTAAGTCACGGGTGTTTTAAAGTTTGTAGCATTTTACAATGTTATGGGAGAGGAAGGCAAGACTAAGAATCATATAAAGAAAGTTGTGTATTAGGGAGGATTCAACCAGACGGCGACTGTTAAAGTTGTAAGTAGGGAAGACACTTTTAGCAGAAGACCAGTCAATGGGTTGACTGTGATCTCTGACGTGACAGAAAAGAACATTGCTGGTGTCGGCAAGCCTAACACTGCTTTTCTGCTCCCTGAGTCTGTCAGAAAGAGAATGACCAGCTTCTCCAAAGTATTGAAGAGGACAAGAGGAACAAGAAATAGAGTAGACACCAGGAGCATCTATAGAGGGAGGAGAGGTATGAACTAGATTAGTGCGAAGAGTGTTAGTCTGGCGGAAAGTAAGTTTGATGTGTAAGGAAAGGAGAGAGTTGTTGAGATTAGAAAGACAGGAAATATAGGGAAGGCAGAGAAAAGAAGAGTTCCCAGGAGTAGAGAGTTTGGGAGAGAAGAAATTACGTTTAGCACGTGAGACGGCAGTCTATGAAATGGGAAGGGTAGCCAAAACGGGAAAATGAATTATGAAGAGTGGAAATTTCTGCTGGAACGAACTGAGGATCACAGATGCGGAGAACACGGAGAAAGAGGGAGATAAGAACACTTTTCTTGACAGAGGAAGCATGACAGGAAAAGTTGTGAATGTACATGCCACTGTGCATAGGTTTGTGGTAAACGGAAAAGACAAAACCTGTATCTGAGCGGTGGACATAAACATCAAGGAAAGGAAGCAAGGAATTAGATTCCCATTCAACTTTAAACTTAATGGAAGGGGAAAGATTGTTAAGAGCATCTATAAATGGTTGGAAGACACTTGAGTCATGAGGCCACAGAGCGGGTTATTTGTGTATCGTTCCAGTCACGGTATTGTGCCTTATTTTCGTATTTAAGACACAATATGCGAGCTTTCCACTCTACTAATATGAGGTTACTGTAATGATTTCATAATCATGGGGAAGGTCATATTGTAGTAAAAAACTTTTAGTATTGTTTTATATTACACACTCCTAGAAACTGAATAAAGTGTAGCATATAAGTGTGGTTGAATATGTGTATTGTATATATATATATATATATATATATATATATTATATATATATATATATATATATATATATATATATATATATATATATATATATATATATATATATAATGTCGTGCCGAATATGTAAAACTGGTCAATTAGCAAGAACTCATTTAAAATTAAGTCCTTTCTGAAATTTTCTCTTATACGTTTAAAGATATATTTTTTTCATTAATGCTGATGTAAAAATTTTTAATTTTGCACCAAAAGAATCTTAGAAAACTTACCTAATCTTATTATAACAAGAACAATTTATTTTAGCCTAACCCAACTAAATATATTTTAGATTTGTTTACAATAATTTAATACTAAACAAACACAGTGAAATATATTTTTTTCGTTAGGTTCAGAATGATTTTGGCGATATTATTGCATACACAAATTTTCGCTTGTCCTATATGGCAAGATGAGCGTTGCTATTTAAGCCAAGATCGCAAGTTCTGCCTATTCGGCACGACATATATATATATATATATATATATATATATATATATATATATATATATATATATATATATATATATATATATATATATATATATATAAACACATCGGCCGATTCCCACCAAGGCAGGGTGCCCCGAAAAAGAAAAACTTTCATCATCATTCACTCCATCACTGTCTTGCCAGAGGGGTGCTTTATACTACAGTTATAAGACTGCAACATTAACACCCCTTAAGTCCGGCCTGCCGGTTTCCCTGAATCCCTTCATAAATGTTACTTTGCTCACACTCCAACAGCACGTCAAGTAATAAAAATCATTTGTCTCCATTCACTCCTATGAAATACACTCACACACGCTTGCTGAAAGTCCAAGCTCCTCGCACACAAAACTTCCTTTACCCCCTCCCTCAAACCCTCCTAGGCCGACCCCTACCCAGCCTTCCCTCCACTACAGATTTATACACTCTCGAAGTCATTCTGTTTTGTTCCATTCTCTCTACATGTCCAAACCACCTCAAGAACCCCTCCTTAGCCCTCTGGATAATAGTTTTGGTAATGCTACACCTTCTCCTAATTTCCAAACTACGAATTCTCTGCATTATATTCACACCACACATTGCCGCAGACATATCTCCACTGCCTCCAGCCTTCTCCTCGCTGCAACATTCATCACCCATGCTTCACACCCATATAAGAGTGTCGGTACAACTTGCTTCAGTTGAAAAAAAAAACAGCATCTCAGCTTCACCTTAACCTACAGGGAAGAATGACAAATGGCCTTTACTACCTTCTTACAGCCATTACTCTCGACACTGATCTACTTTGGACTTTTGTTATTTCGATCCAATACCTTCCATGTTGTTGGTATCGGATTCATTTGTGAGGTTTTTGAATCTTGATTTAGGGATGATGTTGAGTCTTGTCTTCTTTTCCCCCCAAGATCTGGTTCTTCATTGCTTCCTCTAAGGCTTTTAGTAGTCTTGGTAACGAGCAGGTGAAGTTAGGGCTGCAGGTATACTTCACTGTTTGATTCACAAGTTGTGCGTGCAGTTTGGGCAAAAGCATTTCGTGATCTTGTTGTGCAGTTGTATAGTAAGTAATGTAGGAAGTGGGATCTTCTTTCACTTCCTTATCCTTAGTTTTTCCTTCTTGGCTGATGGTTGGAGCGTTTGGTACCAGGTTACTGATTATTTCATAGTGGAGGAGGGGAGGCGGAAGATGCTTCTGGTGGGAGGGTGCTGACTGGGTAGTTTCTGTGATGGGTGAAGGTAATAGTGGCCATCTTGGATTTTGCCACCTGGCAGATTTAGCCCAGACTTTGGGGAAGGTCAATGATCTCAGCTTATTTTCTTTGAAAATATTCAAACTCTCACTAAAGCTTTGAAATTTTTATCTCAGTGAAGTGATCTCAGATTCGTACAATTTAATTGTACCACTTGAGAACTTATTATCTTTCCTCAAATATATTTTTTAGTTATATGTCATCAGTGATATTTATTTCCCTAAATATTCCGCTTCTCAATCGTTATTATCTTGCAACTGATTCAGTTTCTATTAAGCCTTAAATACACACTATGTCTACATTGCCTAAATTAGTAGTTATTTTATTATAATTCTCATAGTCTCAGCAATAAAATTGTAACTTAATTCAGCAATATATTTATTGAAAATTTTACATTATATTTAAACCTCCTAACTTAACAGCCAAAGAATTTTATTCAACTCACAACTTTGCAACCAGACTATTTAAAATCCCAACTTAATAACCAAACAATTACAGTAAAACATCAACATTAGAACCAACTAGTTACCATCTGTACCTCTGCTGTCACACATTTACTGCTCCTGACTAATTAACCAAACAGTTGTAACTCATAACTTACAAAAAACAAACAATTATAACTAACTTAGCAGCCAAGTTTCAAGATGCCCAAACCTGAGAAGCAGTTCTAGTAGTTATCAGTAAATCGCCACTAGCCAGGTTCTCGCCGTGCTATACAGTGTCCGAGTCCACCTAACCAAGTGTCCACCTAACCAGGTGTCCACCTAACCAAGTGTCCACCTAATCAAGTGTCCACCTAACCAAGTGTCCACTTAACCAAGTGTCCACCTAACCAAGTGTCCACCTAACCAAGTGTCCACCTAACCAAGTGTCCACCTAACCAATTGTCCACCTAACCAAGTATCCACCTAACCAAGAAGGGATTGACGGTGGAGAGCTTCACGAACTGGTCGCATGGCTTAACAGAAAACAAATACAGCGGAGTGATCGACTGGGGTCCTCCACCCTCTCCTACGGAAGAGGTGGAAAGCTGATATCTGCCTGGGTCATAGGTCCCCAGCTGACAGAGAATGGTCCATGAAGCTCAATCCTGGATACAGTTTAGAATTGAGGAATATAATTTGATTAGTATACTTTTCAACAGTGGATAGCACATCCTGACATCCTGACGTCCTACACTCATTATTCTTATATTTGCCAGTTCCTGGTCCAGTTCAAGAATCCTGCCTTGAGCTGCATGAGTGTTGAGATCTAGTTTAATGTTTTGCAGAGTATAAACTATGCTTTCTTTATCGACTTAGCTCTGAAGGTCTCTGTCAGTCCTGGATACTAGGAAGAGGAAGGAAGAATATTTTAAGAGGTCGATCATGTTTGTTATTGCATAGTCAGCTGAGGTGAGAGAGCAGAAGGTGAGGATAAAAGATATAATGTTTACTCCTATAATGGAAATATTTCAGCTCTAGAGATTAACATTACGCATCTGCGCTGTTTACTTGAAACCTAGAAATGAAAAGTGAATCCAAGATGTTATCTAGATTGTCATAGGCAATGTAGCATGCAAAGAGTATGTTACAATTTATTCGGCGTATGTACACACTCCCATATAGGCTGCCACTCAACCAGTGAATCAGGTGCTAAGGGTTTAACGATTTTTAGGGTACCCGTCGTTAAATCAGTACCTTGGTTCATTGTCCAATCACTGGTGAGCCCGGCAAATGCTGAGGCTATGTGGTGTACTTGTGGTCAGCGTTAGCCAGACTTGCCTCTAGCTGGTTGAGTACAGTGCTCTCTCAAAGGCTCCTGTTTTTGTCATTCTTTGTCACTGTGTGGTATACTTATATTCAACTCCTGTACAGAGTGTACTTAAGTGTACATGATTATATATATCTGGTGAAGGAAATACAAATTAAATATTACTGCTGAGTTTATTTTACTCCAAAAAAAGCCATTACGACCAGGATACAGTCCATTCTTTACCTGTGTTTGTAATAGGCAATGTTCCTAGGAAATATTAGGTTAGGTATCTGAGTAAAGTTACAAATTATTTCATCCTAGTGAAACCTTATAATCATAGGCAAAATTTCCTCCCACCTTAATTTCGGCTTCGTTAAGAATGTAAATAATTTAATGTCGGTTCTCCCTACTGACTGCCTCTGTACTGCATAGCTCTAAGAAATACTGAAAGATGATTTATTACTGCTTCTACTAGCATTAAATGTATATTAATGATGTTAATTACGTAAAGTGTATTCACCTAATTTACCCTAATTTGTGTGTGTGTGTGTGTGTGTGTGTGGTGTGTGTGTGTGTGTGTGTGTGTGTGTTGTGTGTGTGTGTGTGTGTGTGTGTGTGTACTCACCTATTTGTGGTTGCAGGCTCGAGTCATAGCTCCTGGCCCCGCCTCTTCACTGATCGCTCCTGGGTCCTCGCTCTCCCTGCTCCATGAGCTTTATCATGCCTCGTCTTCAAACTATGTTACTTCCCAATTTTTACCCCTTGTTTCTGTGTCCCATCTCTTTAACATCCTGTCTCTGTCCACCTTGTCAATTCCTCGCACTATTTTGTATGTCGTTTTCATGTCTCCCCTGACCTTCCTGTCCTCCAATGTCGTCAGTCCGATTTCCATCAACCTTTCCTCGTACGACATTCCCCTGAGCTCTGGAACTAGCCTTGTTGCAAACCTTTGTACTTTCTCTAACTTCTTGACGTGCTTGACCAGGTGTGGGTTCCAGACTGGTGCTGCATACTCCAGTATGGGCCTAACATACACAGTGTACAGTGTCTTGAACGATTTTTTATTAAGGTATCGGAACTCTATTCTCAGGTTTGCCAGGCGCCCGTATGCTGCAACTGTTATCTGGTTGATGTGCGCCTCAGGAGATGTGCTCGGTATTATACTTACCCCAAGATACTTTTCCTTGAGTGAGGTTTGTAGTCTTTGGCCACCTAGCCTGTACTCTGTCTGCGGTCTTATTTGACTTTCCTCAGTCTTCATGACTTTGCACTTGCTTGGGGATAAACTACAGGAGCCAGTTGTTGGACCAGACTTGCAGCCTGTCCAGATCCCTTCATAGATACCTTCGTAGTCTTAGCTGTTCCTCATCCACTTGAATTCTCCGTATTAGCTTCACGTTGTTTGCAAACAAGGTGTGTATTCACTTTATATTACTCACCTAATTGTGGTTGCAGAGGTCGAGCCATAGCTCCTGGCCTCGCCTCTTTACTGGTGGCTACTAGGTTACACCCGGCTTCGTGAGCTTTATCGTACCCCCTCACTTTCCAGACTCTTCTACTTTCTGACAACTCCGTGACTGAAGAAATACTTCCTAACATCTCTGTGACTCATCTGAGTCTTCAGCTTCCAATCGTGACCCCTTGTCACTGGAACATCTTATCTCTTTCCGCCTTGTCGATTCCTCTCAATATTTTATATGTCGTTATCATGTCCACCCCTATCCCTCCTGTCCTCCAGTGTCATCAGGTCGAGATCCCTTAACCTCTCCTCGTAGGACATGCCCTTTAGATCCGGGACTAGTCTCGTTGCAAACTGTATGCCTAGTTGGGCATCAGGCAGTCCTTTATATTTTGGGTCACCAGTGTTGACAATAGGCCTACCCACAGATCACACCGCATCACCTTGCTTTGCTCTCACGCACCCGCCAACCTGGAGACAAGTGCACTCCTCTCTCCCTCACAGCTGGGGTCTGAGTGGCCTCAGAGCACTTACACACACACTGCCTGTGTACTAGAACCAGTAAAACAAAGTCGTTGCCTTCGAAGAGTATCATTCACCGTTACCAGATCAACACACTCCAATTGCGTTAATAAAACCTTAGCACTTTCTCTGGTTTCCTGGCGTGCTTGGCCAGATAAAGGTTCCAAACTGGAGCTGCATACTCCAGTACGGTCCTAAATACACGGTGGACAGGGTCCGGAACGACTCCTTACTGATATACCGGAATGCTGTTCTTAGGTTCGCCGTTGCCTATATGCTGCAGCAGTTATTTGGTTGATGTGCACCTCAGGAGACGTGCTTGGTATAATGCAGACTCCGAGATCCTTTTCCTTGAGTGGAGTTTGTAGTCTTTGGCCCCTCATAGATTGTACTCTGTCTTCGGTCTTCTTTTGCCTTCCTCGATCTTCATGACTTTGCACTTTGTGGGGTTGAACTCCACGAACCTGTTGCTGGACTATGCTTGCAGCCAGTCCAAATCCCTCTGTAGTCCTACCTAGTCCTCCTCTGAGTGAATTCTCCTCAATTTCATATCTGCAAACAGGGACACTTCTGAGTCAATTCCTTCCGTCATGTCATTCACATATACCAGAAACATCACTGGTCCTGGGACTGACCCCTGTGGAACTTCGCTCGTCACAGGCGCCCATTCTGACACCTCATCGCGTAAGATGACTCGCTGTTGCTTTCCCGTCAGGTATTTTCTGATCCATTACAGTGCTTTCCCTTTTACACCTGCCTGGGCCTCCAGCTTTTGCACTGATCTCTTTTGTGGAACTGTGTCAAAAGCCTTCTTGAATTCCCAGAAAATGCAGTCTACCCTGTGTGTGTGTAGAGAGAGAGAGAGAGAGAGAGAGAGAGAGAGAGAGAGTGTACTCACCTATTTGTGGTTGCAGGGGTCGAGTCCTAGCTCCTGGCCCCGCCTCTTCACCGGTTGCTACTAGACACTCTCTCTCCCCGCTCCATGAGCTTTATCAAACCTCGTCTTAAAACTGTGTATGGTTCCTGCCTCCACTACGTCATTTTCTAGGCTATTCCACTGCCTTACAACTCTATGACTGAAGAAATACTTCCTACTATCTCTATGACTCATTTGTGTCTTCAACTTCCAATTGTGGCCTCTTGTTTCTGTGTCCCCTCCCTGGAACATCCTGTCTTTGTCCACCTTGTCTATTCCACGCAGTATTTTATATGTCGTGTATCTGTCACAGCCCCATCGACCCTCATCGCTAGTCCCTGTTGCTCGTCAGGTATTTCTACCTTAATCTTTCCTTTTACGACCTTCCTGCCTCCAGCTTTTGACTAGATCTCTTGTGAATGTGTCAAAAGCCTTTGTATTCCAAATGCATCTACCTTGTTGTGTAGAGACAGAGGAAGGAGAGGAGAGAGAGAGTGTACTCACCTATTTGTGGTTGCAGGGGTCGAGTCCTAGCTCCTGGCCCCGCCTCTTCACCGGTTGCTACTAGACACTCTCTCTCCCCGCTCCATGAGCTTTATCAAACCTCGTCTTAAAACTGTGTATGGTTCCTGCCTCCACTACGTCATTTTCTAGGCTATTCCACTGCCTTACAACTCTATGACTGAAGAAATACTTCCTACTATCTCTATGACTCATTTGTGTCTTCAACTTCCAATTGTGGCCTCTTGTTTCTGTGTCCCCTCCCTGGAACATCCTGTCCTTGTCCACCTTGTCTATTCCACGCAGTATTTTATATGTCGTTATCATGTCTCCCCTGACCCTCCTGTCCTCCAGTGTGTCGTGCGTTTCCTTAATGTTTCTTCATAGGACATTCCCTGTAGCTCTGGAACTAACTTGTTGCAACCTTTGTATTTTGTGTTTTGTGACTGTGTATCACCTATTTGTGGTTGCGGGGTCGGTCCTAGCTCCTGGCCGCTCTTCACGTGTTTGTTAACCTTCTCGTCCCGTCCATGAGTTATCAACTGTTGTACTGTGTATGGTTGTCTGCTCACTGTTTTGTTGTGCTAGTGTCCATGCCTTAGCACTTATGACTGAAGATGTGTCCTACTATCTGCTTGCTATTGTGTGTGCTCATCATTCAATGTGGCTGCTTGGTTCGAGTCCTCCATGACTCCTGTCCTTGTCCACCTGTCTATGTCGATATCTATATGTCACTCTCCCTACCTCCTGCCTCCAGTGTGTGTGTGTTGTGTGTGTGTGTGTGTGTTATGTGTGTGATGTGTTGTGTGTGTTGTACTGTGTGAGTTCAGTGTGTTGTCGTGTGTGTGTGATTGTTGTTGTGTATGGTGTTGTCTATGGTGTGTGTGCTATTGTGTGTTGTGTGTGTGTGATTGTGTGTGGGTGGTGTGGTTGGTGGTGTGGTGCCACTATATGCGGGTCGATCATAGTCGCCGCTTCTGTCTACTAATCATCTTCCTGTCCATGTTTTATCATACTCTCTTAAAGCTATGTATGGAATTTGCCATACTACTTACTCTCCAGATATTCACTTCCTGAAACTATGCTAAAAATCTCCTAACATCCCTTTGACTCAACTGGGTTTTCAGCTTCCAATTGTGGCCCCTTGTTCCATGGATGTAGGGTACACCTGCTGGTGTACCCTACATCCATGGTTTGCTGGAAGCATTTCTGTCTCTATAGTGAATACTTTTCTAAATCTTGTGTTAAGTTCATTACGTACTTCCTGGGCACTCTTTGTGAGCTCCCCTCCTTCTTTCCTCAGCTTGATTACCTGGTCCTTGTCTGTTGTTTGTCTCCTAATGTGACTGTAGTCGTGAATCTCCACGACTACGATGCTCTTTGCACCGTACCCACTCGTTTCGTAGGTACAATAATATTATATACTGCTAGTTGAGCTAGTACACAAACAGGGAGTGTAATGAAATTAGCTCAGAGGCGTCCACACCACCGTATGTCCTTCGATGGTGGGTACAACATCTAGCCTGGCTGGATGTACCATTGTTAAGGATTGTGTGGTCTAGTGGTCTAAAGCATCATGCGTTTTCTCTCACCATGAGGCGGGCCAAAACAGCATTGGTTCGGCTCCTTGGCTAGAGCAGTGTTGATATATATATATATATATATATATATATATATATATATATATATATATATATATATATATATATATATATATATATATATATATATATATATATATAACATACATATGTGTGTGCGTGTGTGTGTGTGTGTGTGTGGTGTGTGTGTGTGTGTGTGTGTGTGAGTGTGTGTCTGTGTGTGTACTCAATTATTTGTGGCTGCAGGGGTCGAGACATATCTCTTGACCCCGCCTCTTCAATGATCGCTACTAGGTTCTCTCCCTGCTCTATGAGCTTTATCATACCTCGTCTTAAAACTATGTATGGTTTCTGCCTCCAATATATCACTTGCCAAACTATTCCACTTCCTGACAACTCTATAACTAAAAAAAATACTTCCTAACTTCTCTTTGACTCATTTGAGTCTTCAGCTTCCAATTGTGACCCCTTGTTTCTGTGTCCCATCTCTGGAACATCATGTCTCTGTCCACCCTGTCAAATCCTCGCAATATTTTGTACGTAGTTATCAGGTCTCCCTTATCCCTCCTGTCCTCCAGTGTCGTCAGGCCGATTTCCCTTAACCTTTCGTCGTAGGACATTTCCCTGAGCTCCGGAAATAACCTTGTTGCAAACCTTTGCACTTTCTCTAATTTCTTGACGTGTTTGACCAGGTATGGGTTCCAAACTGGTGCTGCATACTCCAGTATGGGCCTGACGTACACAACGTACAATGTCTTGAAAGATGCCTTACTAAGGTAACGGAACGCTATTCTCATTTTCGCCAGGCGCCCATATGCTGCAGCAGTTATCTGGTTGTGTGCTTCCGGAGACGTGCTCGGTGTTATGCTCACCCCAAGATCTTTCTCCTTGAGTGAGGTTTACAGTCTTTGGCCACCTAGCTTATACTCTGTCTGCGGTCTTCTTCATGACTTTGCATATGGGGGGGTTGAATTCGAGAAGCTAGTTGTTGGACAACGTGTTCAGCCTGTCTAGGTCTCTTCGTAGTCCTGCCTGATCCTCATCTGATTTAACTTCACATCATCTGCAAACAGGGACACTTGAGAGTCTATCCCTTCCATCATGTCATTCACATATACCAAAAATAGCTCTGGTCCTAGGACATACACCTGTGGGATCCCGCTCGTCACAGGCGCCCACTGTGATACCTCATCACGTACCATGACTCGTTGTTGTCTCTCTGTCAGGTATTCTCTGATCCATTGCACCGCTGTTCCTGGTATATGAGCCGGATCTCCAGCTTCTGGAATAATCTCGTGTGAGAAACTGTGTCAAAGGCCTTCCTGCAGTCCAGGAAAATGTAATCAACCCATCCCTCACTCTCGTATCTTACTTCTATAACCTTGTTATAAAACTCCAGAAGGTTTGTGACACAGGATTTGCCTTCTGTAAATCCATGCTGGTTGTCGTTTATAATCTTGTTCCGTTCCAGGTGCTCCACCACTCTCCTTTCTTAAAAATGGGAACTACATTTGCCGTCTTCCATACCTCAGGTAGTTGCCCAGTTTCAAGGGATGTGTTGAAGATTGTGGTTAGTGGCACACAGCGTCTCTGCTCCTTCTCTAAGGACCCACGGGGAGATGTCCGGTTCTATCGCATTTGAGGTATCAAGGTTACTTAGCAGCTTCTGCAACTTCTCCTCCGTTGTGTGTATGTCATCCAACACTTGTTGGTATATTCCCGGTTGGTGTTCTCCTCTGTGCTGTCTTCCCAGAGTCCTTCCTGTCTCAACTGTAAATATTTCCTTAAATCTCGTGTTGAGCTCCTCGCATATCTCATGATAAGATAAGATTTCGTTCGGACTTTTAACCCCGGAGGGTTAGCCACCCAGGATAACCCAAGAAAGTCAGTGCGTCATCGAGGACTGTCTAACTTATTTCCATTGGGGTCCTTAATCTTGTCCCCCAGGATGCGACCCACACCAGTCGACTAACACCCAGGTACCTATTTGCTGCTAGGTGAACAGGACAACAGGTGTAAGGAAACGTGTCGAAATGTTTCCACCCGCCGGGAATCGAACCCGGGCCCTCCGTGTGTGAAGCGGTAGCTTTAGCCACCAGGCCACCGGGCCACACCGGTTCCTTGTGAGTTCCCGCCTTCTTTCCTCAGCCTGATCACCTGGTCTTTGACTGTTGTCTTCCTCCTGATGTGGCTATACAGCAGTTTCGGGTCAGACTTGACTTTCGATGCTATGTTGTTTTCGTACTGTCGCTGGGCCTCCCTCCTTATCTCTGCATACTTGTTTCTGGCTCGACTAATCTCCTTATTTTCTTGTGTTCTTTGCCTTTTGTACTTTTTTCCATTCTCTAGTGCACTTAGTTTTTGCCTCCCTACTCCTTCGGGTAAACCAGGGGCTCGTTCTGGTCTACCTATTATTTCTGTTTACCTTGGGAACAAACCTTACCTATGCCTCCTTGCATTTTGTTGTTGTTTTGTTATGTGTTTGTGTAAGATGGCAAGTTATAGCTATTGTAAAGACGTAGGTAGTCATCATTATGTTTGTTTCTGATAAAGATAACTGTTATCATAAACCCTGTTCTCTTCCTCAAGGTTAAACAGTGATACGTTCCTGTTTCGTGTTTTATCATATCTTTTATTATTTCTGATTCAAAATCAAAAATGAATATATTCGATTTAAAAGATAGAACATCGAATTAGCTATTGAACGAAACTATTATATAAAAAAAAACATTGCAACAGACAATGGCTTCTGAAGCTCCACGGGAGGATGACGCCGTGCTCATGCAAGGGTGCCATTTATTGCCATCAGTATTCAGTTTGTCACAGATTTCGTATACATACTCGAACTTCCATAGTTTATGTACAGCACATGTTGAACCATCTCATTTAGCAAGTTCAACCTGCATAATATATGTATGGAGTTATGATAGGATAACTAGACCTTCCTAAGGAGATTGTGTCGCCGTTGGCAGTGGCGAAGCTGAGTCGAGAAGCATCGTGGGTGTTTAGTTCCTCCGTTACAAGCACAGTAACCCACCGCCTCCCGATGGCCCAACTAAATTGTTTATATAGTCGTTGACATAATCTACTTATGGCGTAAGCTTTACGTCAACTACATAAAAAGGTACGCTAGGCAATAATGCAATTTACTGTTTTTGTGACTAAACTAATTTACTAAGAGATAAGTGTTAAGTCTGCGAACTTAACCAGTTGTGTGCATGAGATATTTATCATATAACGTTCTCACAGTAAGTGATGTTAGCAGATATATACAGACCTATGCAACAAATACACGGCCGAGGTAACCAATACATGATGAAAGACGTAATAAATGCATTAGAAACAAGGTGACAAATCTCTGAGAAACAAGGTGACAAATCTCTGAGAAACAAGGTGACAAATGTATGAGAAACAAGGTGGCAAAAGTATGAGGAACAAGGTGACAGATACATGAGGAACTAGATGACAAATACATAAGGAACAAAGTGACTATATCATTAACAAGGTGGCAAATACATGAAGGGAGTGAAAGGAACCGATTAGCTGGACTTGAGTCCTGGAGGGGTGGAGTACAGTGTCTGCACTCTGAAGGAGGGGTGATGATATGTTGCAGTTTTTTAACTGTATTGTCGCTTCACCTCTGCCAAGACAGTGATGGAGTGAATGATAATGAAAGTGTTTCTTATTTATTCAGATCACCCTGTTTTGTTGGGAAACGGCAGATTATATATATATATATATATATATATATATATATATATATATATATATATATATATATATATATATATATGTCGGGGGACAGATAGGAGCTGCTGACCACAGGGAGGAGTGCAAGATCAGCAAGTACAGGGACATAAGCCAACAATATCAATATGTCCCAGTGGGATCAGAGACCTTGGGATCATGGGGGAAAAATGCAACACGTTTCCTTAAAGAACTGGATTCCAGACTCATCGACACCACCAGGGACCCAAAGGCAGCCACTTTCATGTTCCAGTTCCTCAGCATGGCCATCCAGAGGGGAAATGCTTGCTGCATACTGGGCTCGCGTCCAGCTTCGGAGGAGCTGGAGGAGATTCATAACCTTTGATATATTGTACCAATGTATTCATGTTTGTGTTTTCTATTAATGTATTCTGTTTATTAATAAAGTTCACATGTAGCTTAAAAATATAGGGGGTGGTAGGAGAAGAAAATATTCAGACACCTCCGGGGAGAACCTTGAGTTTTCCCTGATGTCCGTTTATTGTCTTCTCTGAGGATGAGGCTCCCCAGTCCAGCTATAGAGGTGGTACCTCCCTATATATAATATATATATAATATATATATATATATATATATATATATATATATATATATATATATATATATATATATATATATATAATATATATATATATCGTGCCGAATATGTAAAACTGGTCAATTAGCAAGAACTCATTTAAAATTAAGTCTTTTCTAAAATTTTCTATTATACGTTTAAAGATATATTTTTTTTTCAAAAATACTGATGAAAAAATTTATAATTTTGCACCAAAAGAATCTTTGAAAACTTACCTAACCTTATTATAACAAGAACAATTTATTTTAGCCTAACCCAACTAAATACATTTTATGTAAGTTTACAATAATTTAATGATAAACACAATGAAATATAATATTTTCGTTAGGTTCAGAATGATTTTCCATATTGCATACACAAATTTTCGCTTGTCCTATATGGCAAGATGGGCGTTGCTATTTAAGCCAAGATCGCAAGTTATACATACTCGGCACGACATATATATATATATATATATATATATATATATATATATATATATATATATATATATATATTATATATATATATATATATATATATATATATATATATATATATATTATATATATACAAACACTGATCTCTGGCTGAAGGAGACTCGAACCTACGAACCTTAGAACAAGGTATGCAGTGCTTTACCAATCTACCCACACTGGACAATACCTTGGCGTGTAGCTTGCGCTACACGTTTGATCCAAGGCAGCCAGCTTTCAGGGAGAAGGCTTATAGTTTTTCATCTCATCCCCTGCATGCATCAGCCTTACTAGAGATATTAACAATGCAAGGAATTCGCGAGAGCAGGCGATATATATACACAAACACTGATCTCTTGCTGAAGGAGACTCGAACCTACGAACCTTAGAACAAGGTACGCAGTGCTTTACCAATCTACCCACACTGGACAGGCGAAATTATTTACAAACACTGTCTCTACGTCCACAGCAGGACTCGAACCTGCTAACCTGTATCAGAGTCCACACTACTTTACCACCAGACTAAACCTGCGATAAGTGCTTGGGGGGGGTATGGGGAAACATCGCTTAGCTTCCGCAAAGTAGTATATAAATAAAAAGTGGAAACTTAGAAAGTTTCTAAAGTCACATTTTAATTACATTTTTTAAGATTCAATTTACTGAATTCCAGATCCGGCACAATTTTTAGTGTCCATGTTTTTTATCCAACTTACTATATAAACTGTTTTCGTAATCAAACCATACCCCCGGCCGGGATTGAACCCGCGGTCATAGAGTCTCAAAACTCCAGCCCGTCGCGTTAGCCACTAGACCAGCTAGCCACAATAAGATTCATCCAACTAGGTATATTTCTACACCATAGGAAAGTTAGCACAGGCACCACTGTGACCACAAATGCAAGTTTTTACAGACGAATCTCCAGCTAGCGTGGCCGTGACGAACTCTAGCTCAAGTCCCTTCACTGCCGTGTCATTACGATTTCTTGAGTCATGTTTTCGTAATCTGAGACCGAGGATCGTTTTCAGATTTTCATTACAGCTGTAACTAGAGGAAGGTTAATGTAACTACTTGTCTGTCCAGCCTCAATATAATCAATGTTATTTTTGTCCATTCTTGGACTTTATTTATATGCAATAATTTTGAAGTATCTTGTCATTAGGCTCAGTAATGGTGTATATTACTTAAAATATAATTCAGATTGATGAATTAGACACATGTGCAACTCTTGGGTATCTTTATTGAGGAAGTGTTTCACCACACAGTGGCTTCATCAGTCCTATACAGAGAAGAATGGTGAAGATCAGAAGGAGTTTGAGGTAATCAGTCCCTCAGCCTGGAGTCGATCTCCACTATTCTTCTTTGTATGGACTGATGAAGCCACTGTGTGGCGCAACATTTCCTCAATAAAGGTACCCAAGTGTTGCACATGGAACGGAAATGGTTATAAGTATGACCATAATTTTTAAAGAGATGGACCGGTAAGCCAGCGGAAGGCCTCGGTCAGATGACTAAAAGCTCCAACTGGGCACATCATATGACCAAGACCTGCATCAGGAAACACTTGTTCTGTTTCCTGCCAAACTTTACTAACCAACCAACATGTGTCTAATTTATCAACTTGTCGGTTCTCTGAACCATTTATCAACTTGTCGGTTCTCTGAACCATTTATCAACTTGTCGGTTCTCTGAACTATTTATCGATTTGTCGGTTCTCTGAACCATTTATCAACTTGTCGGTTCTCTGAACAATTTATCAACTTGTCGGTTCTCTGAACCATTTATCAACTTGTCGGTTCTCTGAACCATTTATCAACTTGTCGGTTCTCTGAACCATTTATCAACTTGCCGGTTCTCTGAACCATTTATCAACTTGTCGGTTCTGAACCATTTATCAACTTGCCGGTTCTCTGAACCATTTATCAACTTGCCGGTTCTCTGAACCATTTATCAACTTGCCGGTTCTCTGAACCATTTATCAACTTGCCGGTTCTCTGAACCATTTATCAACTTGCCGGTTCTCTGAACCATTTATCAACTTGTCGGTTCTGAACCATTTATCAACTTGTCGGTTCTGAACCATTTATCAACTTGTCGGTTCTCAGAACCATTTATCAACTTGTTGGTTCTCAGAACCATTTATCAACTTGTCGGTTCTCTGAACCATTTATCAACTTGTTGGTTCTCTGAACCATTTATCAACTTGTTGGTTCTCTGAACCATTTATCAACTTGTCGGTTCTCTGAACCATTTATCAACTTGTTGGTTCTCAGAACCATTTATCAACTTGTTGGTTCTCAGAACCATTTATCAACTTGTCGGTTCTCAGAACCATTTATCAACTTGTCGGTTCTCTGAACCATTTATCAACTTGTTGGTTCTCAGAACCATTTATCAACTTGTTGGTTCTCAGAACCATTTATCAACTTGTCGGTTCTCAGAACCATTTATCAACTTGTCGGTTCTCAGAACAATTTATCAACTTGTCGGTTCTCAGAACCATTTATCAACTTGTCGGTTCTCTGAACCATTTATCAACTTGTTGGTTCTCAGAACCATTTATCAACTTGTTGGTTCTCAGAACCATTTATCAACTTGTTGGTTCTCAGAACCATTTATCAACTTGTTGGTTCTCAGAACCATTTATCAACTTGTCGGTTCTCAGAACCATTTATCAACTTGTCGGTTCTCAGAACCATATATCAACTTGTCGGCTCTCTAAACTATTTATCGATTTGTCGGTTCTCAGAACCATTTATCAGCTTGTCGGTTCTCAAAACCATTTATCAACTTGTTGGTTCTCAGAACCATTTATCAACTTGTTGGTTCTCAGAACCATTTATCAACTTGTCGGTTCTCTGAACCATTTATCAACTTGTCGGTTCTCTGAACCATTTATCAACTTGTCGGTTCTCAGAACCATTTATCAACTTGTTGGTTCTCAGAACCATTTATCAACTTGTCGGTTCTCAGAACCATTTATCAACTTGTCGGTTCTCAGAACCATATATCAACTTGTCGGCTCTCTAAACTATTTATCGATTTGTCGGTTCTCAGAACCATTTATCAGCTTGTCGGTTCTCAAAACCATTTATCAACTTGTCGGTTCTCTGAACCATTTATCAACTTGTTGGTTCTCAGAACCATTTATCAACTTGTTGGTTCTCAGAACCATTTATCAACTTGTTGGTTCTCAAAACCATTTATCAACTTGTCGGTTCTCAGAACCATTTATCAACAATTTAGATCGTTGCTGGAATACGTAGTTTCCAATTTAATATTTAAAACAGTGTATTTTTTCTCTAAAGTATCTTAACTATGACAACACTGAGCCGCTTTAATTATTAATGTCTCATAAATATTATGAGAAGGAAGTGAAGCTATCAATTTATTCTGTGTAAGAATAATTTCAGTTTATTCTGTGTAAGAATAATTTCAATTTATTGTGTAAGAATAATTTCAGTTTATTCTGTGTAAGAATAATTTCAATTTATTGTGTGTAAGAATAATTTCAATTTATTCTGTGTAAGAATAATTTCAATTTATTCTGTGTAAGAATAATTTCAATTTATTCTGTGTAAGAATAATTTCAATTTATTCTGTGTAAGAATAATTTCAATTTATTATGTGTAAGAATAATTTCAGTTTATTCTGTGTAAGAATAATTTCAATTTATTCTCTGTAAGAATAATTTCAGTTTATTCTGTGTAAGAATAATTTCAATTTATTCTGTGTAAGAATAATTTCAGTTTATTCTGTGTAAGAATAATTTCAATTTATTCTGTGTAAGAATAATTTCAATTTATTCTGTGTACGAATAATTTCAATTTATTCTGTGTAAGAATAATTTCAGTTTATTCTGTGTAAGAATAATTTCAATTTATTCTGAGTAAGAATAATTTCAATTTATTCTGTGTAAGAATAATTTCAATTTATTCTGTGTCCGAATAATTTCAATTTATTCTGTGTCCGAATAATTTCAATTTATTCTGCGTACGAATAATTTCAATTTATTCTGTGTAAGAATAATTTTAATTTATTCTGTGTACGAATAATTTCAATTTATTCTCTGTTAGAATAATTTCAATTTATTCTGTGTACGAATAATTTCAATTTATTCTGTGTACGAATAATTTCAATTTATTCTGTGTACGAATAATTTCAATTTATTCTGTGTAAGAATAATTTTAATTTATTCTGTGTAAGAATAATTTAAATTTATTCTGTGTACGAATAATTTCAATTTATTCTGTGTAAGAATAATTTCAATTTATTCTGTGTAAGAATAATTTAAATTTATTCTGTGTAAGAATAATTTCAATTTATTCTGTGTAAGAATAATTTAAATTTATTCTGTGTAAGAATAATTTCAATTTATTCTGTGTAAGAATAATTTCAGTTTATTCTGTGTAAGAATAATTTCAATTTATTCTTTGTAAGAATAATTTCAGTTTATTCTTTGTAAGAATAATTTCAATTTATTCTGTGTAAGAATAATTTCAGTTTATTCTGAATTAAAAACTTGGAATCGTTGGATTCAATACAACCGGTGAATGTTTTTTTTTTTCTGATCGGCTTCAAATTATCAACGTTTGTGTATCTTAGAGAAAAAAATAAAATTTTAGAGAGATTGTAGCCTCTGATTTTTATTATTTTAACAATAAAATAATGAGTATCTTATTATTCTTGACTACTGTAAAAAGCGGCTGTAAAACTGAAACATAAAAACAACCTAGAAATGCACTAAACCCGTAGTGCCCAACCTTACAGTATGAAAGGAGCAATTTGAAAAGTCGAATTTTAATGAAGGCCGCATTTTGTAATGATCAATATTAACATTATACTTATAGATGTATAGACAGCCTTAATTCATTACTGAATATATTGTTATAGTCACTAACCACACAATGGCAAGTGCTGTTGTCACTAACCACACAATGGCAAGTGCTGTTGTCACTAACCACACAATGGCAAGTGCTGTTGTCACTAACCACACAATCACAAGGATTATTGTCACTAACCACACAATCACAAGAGGTTAAGCTCATGAGTACCTTTAGTGTTCATTTCGTTCTTGACATCTAGAAATGTAAATATCTAGAAGAACAATTTCTAACAGTGTAGACATCACCGCAGCGTAGCAAGTGCTGTATGTGCTACTAGGATAAACCAGCACTGACCAGAGGTTAAAGATGGTTGTTAGAGGTGGCTATAAGGTTTTGCTTTAAATATTTTGTAATTGTTGACACTGTGCTGTGTGAACTCATAATTTCATGTGAGGGCCGCATCCATTTCCTAGAAGGGCCACATGTGTGGCCCTCGGGCCACTGGTTAGGGACCCAGCATTAAACCATCACAACGATAATTATTTACGCAGTTTTCAGATATTAGTTTTCATCTACAACCTTTAACGTTTATGAAACAATAAAGTGAATTTAATAAATATTTATTAATATAAACACACACACATACATATGTGAACACACAAACATATATTTATTAGAAATTTTATATATCACTGCAGTAGAATTTTATAGCCTCGCTGCAGTTATGTTTTGTGTGCACTGAGGTAGAGGGGGCTGGGCTTTGAGATACAGGAATCCCTTTCTAGGATCGTGCAGCGATCGAAATTTATATGGGAGTGGATTTAGATTTTAGGTGCCTTAAGCCCACTATTTGACTGGTTTCCTTTGTATAGGAAATACATCGATTTTACTTAAATAATAGAAATTAAGAAGGTTTGTACATATTTAGTGAACGTTAATTTTTCATTGTTGAAAAGTAAATGATTCAGCAGATATTTAAAATCAATAATATCTGAATTTTTAATGGGACCTCTTAATGTGTGTTTCATTCTATGATTACTAAACATTCCTCAGTAATTTTTTTGGTGTTTATATTACAGATGTTTATGGGTGGTGCAAGGTGGTCGGAGGGCCTGGTGATGGCACTCATGCCGGTTAGTCCTCCTCTTCTGCGTGCTGATGACCATCTTCTGTTGCGCTACTACGCTGCGATCATGAGAGTAGTGCGTCCTGTCTTTGTTCGGGTCCTGCAACTCTTCACTAACAACAGAAAAACCTTCAAGGAGCTTCTCTTTGAGCTTCCGGATTACTCCAACAGACAATACAAAAATGACTTCAGCAAAGAAGAGAGACAAAAGCTGGATAATAATGCTTCTAGTAACACTTTTGATATAACATTGCTGTTCTTGTTGCTGCAGCGTGTGTGTGGCCTTCCCAGCATTAACCATCAGAATTGGTCCACGCCGGATACACTGGAAAACAATTTAAAAAGACTGAAAAATCATAGGAATGATTTAGCTCATGAAGACCTAGCATTTTCTCCCGATGATCTGCAACGTTGTTTGTCTAACATAGAGGACCTTTGTCGTGAGGTGTTGAAGGAAACTGGCCGTAGATGCCAATGTACTGTGATAGATGATATTCGGGTGATGGAAGAAAGTTTAGAGGAGATATTAACGGGAGGTATAGATCTTTGGCAACCTTACAGAGAGGCGCTTTATAATCTACAGAAGGAACATTGCAACTTATTGATAAGAGAAGGTAGAAAAGAAATGAAGGAATTGTCAAAGAAACATCGCATTCTTAACCCATTTGTGTGGCTGCTGGAAGACAGATTTGCTCACTTGGATGTTGGTCACATATTTACAAATTTATACATAGAGGGGCAGAGGGAGGTCAGTACACGTGACATTTTCACTATACCTCTTAATTCAGGAAAATATCCTGATGTGTTAATAATGGTTGGACCACCGGGTATAGGGAAAACGAGCCTGACAAAATTTTGTTTACATGACTGGCTGTCAACTTCTTCTTCTATTTGTGGGATGGATAATTATGATATTGTACTGCTAGTGGAATTAAGACATGTTACAAGTGAAAATATCCAGGACCTAGTGTGTGAAGAGCTCCTTCCGCGAACATGTCTTCAGTTGAAGCGCGAAGATGTTCTGACATCACTGAGGCAAGTGTCAACTCTCTGGCTTCTGGATGGCTATGATGAAGCTACTAACAAAACGAAAGATTTAGTTAAGGAAATTATGAAAAAATTTCACAACTCTCAAATCATGATAACTTCTCGGCCTGACAATTCCAATGACCTTCATCTGTTAATTAATGAGGTACATCTTAGTAACACGTTGTATCAGCTGAGAGGATTATCTCCAACTATGTGGAATGTTTATGCTGAGAAACTGTTTTCTGTGTCTGTAGCAGATGAAGACATCCGCCGGGATTCTTGTGAGAAATTTATTAAATTTCTGAAAGAGAAAGAACAAGATATGTTTGAAATATTTAGTGTACCTTTGTTCGTGGTGATGCTGGTGGTGCTATGGCTGGAGAGTCCAGCAGAAGTTACCGGAGCCACCACAGTCACCAGACTCTACCACATCCTCATCAACCTCATCGTCAACACGATGACCAGACGCCCCCAGCTGACAGCTTTAGGATTCACTCAAAGCCAACTTCAGCGCAAGATAAATAATTTTCTTAATTTACTCGGCAAAATGTTCTGGGAAAATTCAAAAATGCTTATATTTGTTCTTCTGAGTGATCAAATTAAACAAATAGAAGAACTGTGTGAGAATTCTGGGTTGCCGTTCAGGGAATGCATGTCACCATTCTTCCTGGTGATAGTGACGGCAACAACTACTGGGACAACTGAAGAATATCATCCACTTCACCGGACAGTGCAAGAGTTCCTCGCTGCCCGAGCATTTTGCAACTGCATGATAACCCAAGGTTGTGATGTGCTTACCCTCGCTGCTCAGTGGATGCTAAAGCACAGGGAAAATCCATACCAACAAATGTCTTATGAAAATGAGTCTTGCAATAAAATAACCAGTGAAACAAATTTTGTTATGGAGAAACTCCATGAAGGAAGTGATGACGTCTATGACGATTACCACTTTGTGTCCACAAATTTTTCTTCTGTAAATTGCTTTTGCTCATTACTCATGTATTTATTTGGTGACACGTTTTATGATCCTGGTGAGATTGAGAGGGAATTCTGCAGCCACTATTTTTTAAATATGACATCTGGTAGCTTGTTGATCCCATTTGTATGTGGATATCTCAAAATGAATGATGCATTAACGCGATCTAGGGCAGAACAGATGATATATGTCGCTATTTGTGGTCAATATAAAATTAGGCAATTTTCTCTTTGGATGAAGCTTATTCATGAAACTGAGGAAGATAAAGAATTTATTCAGGAGTTAAATTCACAATTATTCTCTTACCAGTGGAATCCTAGTCCATTAGAGCTACCAACAGTGGCAAAACTCTTAGAGTTTATTACCCCAGAGTCAGTCCACGTTCATCTCTGTCGTTTAGATGACTACAGTAATAATAAGACATTTATTGATGAACTTCGTATACTTGCCAGATTTCCAATTAGAATTTCTCTCGATTTGCAAAATTCAATGTTGTCGAATATGAGACGCTTCTTAATATATGCTCAAGAGTGTTTGGCAGTACTGTTGGACCCAAGAGCCTCTTGCCACCTAACTGCTCTGTGTTGCCCACTAAACAAGGAAAGTTTATCACTGTTGCGTCATGCTCAACACCTTGAAGATCTGTATGTGAGGGTCGACAACCTGGAAGATCTGCAAACTTTAGCTCAGATTACAGACAGTCTCCAGAACCTTCAGAACCTATCAGCTTTCATAAATTTTACTTTACTAAATATTCGTGTCAAAATGCTTCCAACATTTAGATTAAAACAACACATTCAGCAGAATTATAATTTTGCAGACCTTCAAGGTAGCTATACAGAAATGTCTGGAGAAGATACTTTTCCAGAATATGATCTCATATACCTCAAGCCTCACAAATGCCCGCCACCCAAGGTTCCAAGTCATAAACTGTTGCATAGATTCTCGAAGAAGAAGACAATGAAGAAGAGGAGAAGAAAAATGAATCATTTGAGCGAGCCAACAATAACAGTTATTCCATATCCCACTCACCTTCAAAAACTGAAAACTAGATGGATTTATGAGTCACATCAGAGGATGTGGAACATGCCGTCTGCCCACTGCCACTCCCAGTGTGCTAAACGTAGGTGTGATCCAGATTTGTGCAATGACAAGTGCGCTCACAGAAGCTTCCCTCCTCCAGAGCAAACAAAGCAGGAGTGGTTTGACTGTCACAAAGCAATAAGCTACCATCATGTATGCCTTAAAAAGTTGAGATCATTTTATAAAATAATGTGGAAAATAATAGTTCAAAAATACAAACCCAAGAGACATATGTACACAAAATATTATGACTCGTATATTAAAACTTTTTGTTATGAAATGAAGGATGAGCAGTTCCGTGAGAGTATACATGATATATTTATTGACTCACTTGAGGTGTGTGAATTACTTTTGTTTGAACACAAAGTATGCATCCAGAAACACCGAAAACATCTGACACACTTAAGGGAACCTAAAAATCCAGTTTCTTCTGTTCAGTTTATTTTAATTGATCCTTTCATTGTAGATGAAGCAACGTTTAGTTGTTTGGTGTATAAACTCTGCCCTAATCCACAGAGAATTGCGTTACTGCATACCAAGCCAGTGACTCTTAGTGATACAAGTATTGCTTACCATGTGTTGCATTTATATGAGTCATTCACTAGTGTTAAGCTTATAAACATACACTTTTCTGCCTCTTCTACTCAGGAGATTCTCTCATATGCTGGAAAACGTAATGCCAGTATTGAAAATATAATCAATATTATTAAGAAAAGTGCACCACATTTGACACTTAACGTGTCTTTTACTTTTGATCAAGAAATAAATCCAAAAACTCAAGGTCAAATGACGCATATATCGTTCGTTTGATAAAGAAACATGGTCAGAATCCCTGGCTACATATCTAGAAGTATAAATAATAGAAGTCCTCAGGTTTTTCTTCAACTCTACATATCCTTGGTTAGGCCTCATTTAGATTATGCTGCTCAGTTCTGGTCATCGTATTACAGAATGGATATAAATGCTCTGGAAAACGTATAGAGGAGGATGACGAAGTTGATCCCATGTATCAGAAATCTTCCCTATGAGGATAGACTGAAGGCCCTGAATATGCACTCTCTCGAAAGGCGTAGAATTAGGGGGGATATGATCGAGGTGTATAAATGGAAAACAGGAATAAATAAAGAGGATGTAAGTAGCGTGCTGAAAATTTCCAGCCAAGACAGGACTCGCAGCAATGGTTTCAAGTTGGAAAAATTCAGATTCAGGAAGGATATAGGAAAGTAATGGTTTGGTAATAGAGTTGTGGATGAGTGGAACAAACTCCCCAGTACAGTTATAGAGGCTAAAACGTTGTGTAGTTTTAAAAATAGGTTAGATAAATACATGAATGGGTGTGGGTGGGTGTGAGATGAACCTGACTAGCTTATGCTGCTGGGTCTCATAATGCCTTGCTCCTTCCTTAAGTGAAAGAGACCTGACTAGGTGGACCATTGGGCTAATTGGGGGGTGGAATGAACCTGCTTCGCATGGGTCAGTAGGCCTGCTACAGTGTTCCTTCCTTATGTTATGTACAGTACTCTTGTTAAAGAAATATGATTAGATGATGTATATACAGAACTTTTGATAAAGAAATAAATCCAACATCATATGGTGAGATTATGTATGCAAATGCATTTCAAAAATTTTCATTTAACATTTATTTAGGTATCCCCGAAGGGGGCCTTTAATTTGTTGCCTTATTTTTTCTTCCAACTTTCCCATTTTATTTCGCCTCATCGGATTGTCTTTAAATTTTAAATGTTTTGATCTTTCTAGAAATGCCATGTACAGATGTACGATGATCAAAGTTATTGAAACAATTCCCAATATCTTGGAATGTTTCTGATAACTTGCTAAACGCTCAGCAGTACAACTTCTAACGTACAAAAATGGTGCCTCATAATTAGTAAACAATGAAGAGAGAAACTAAAGTGGGTTGGTGCAGATTTGATTATTTGGTGTGTAAAATGGTACGAAATTTTCATTCCCATTTTATCAAGTTAAAAGTAGTTTAGTTTTCGTCTTCTGAGCCACTTCTTTATTTAACGTCTGATGTATATTATGGTCAGTATAGCAGTCACTCAGTTTGTGGGTCAGCAAACTTGTCAATGTTGAAACTCTTCAGAAAACTTGGAATCAATAATTGGAAATCTTATCATATTAGACTTTTTTTTTAAGAACTGCTAATTTTTTTTTCTTAGAGAAATGAGGAAAAGTTTGAACCTAATACAACTGAAAAAAAAAAACTGACAAACATTAAAATTTATCTTTTGAAATATGATGAATTAAATGAACTCTTAAAAGCTGTGATCTGTCCCATTGTGAGCTGCAATTTTCTCGTCTCATCTAAAGTTTTTGTTATAGCCTCAGAACGCCTTATCCAACTGCCTTCAAGTTTTAGAGTTTATTGAATTATAACAAGATTGAGACTCATAGGGCAGGTAATCTCTGTTCGGTTTTGTTAGACCATTCCCAAAATGGATTTCCACAAGACAGCTATAAGCAGGCTCTACTGACTGGCTTCACAATTTCAGGTATCACAGAGTGATTGACGAAGCTTCATTGTTTCAATAACTTGTGTAAGTTGTTTCTGAAGCTTCATTGTTTCAATAACTTGTGTAAGTTGTTTCTGAAGCTTCATTGTTTCAGTAACTTGTATAAGTTGTTTTTGAAGCTTCATTGTTTCAGTAACTTGTGTAAGTTGTTTCTGAAGCTTCATTGTTTCAGTAACTTGTATAAGTTGTTTCTGAGGCTTCATTGTTTCAGTAACTTGTGTAAGTTGTTTCTGAAGCTTCATTGTTTCAGTAACTTGTATAAGTTGTTTCTGAAGCTTCATTGTTTCAGTAACTTGTGTAAGTTGTTTCTGAAGCTTCATTGTTTCAGTAACTTGTATAAGTTGTTTCTGAAGCTTCATTGTTTCAGTAACTTGTGTAAGTTGTTTCTGAAGCTTCATTGTTTCAGTAACTTGTGTAAGTTGTTTCTGAAGCTTCATTGTTTCAGTAACTTAGGTAAGTTGTTTCTGAAGCTTCATTGTTTCAGTAACTTGTGTAAGTTGTTTCTGAAGCTTCATTGTTTCAGTAACTTGTGTAAGTTGTTTCTGAAGCTTCATTGTTTCAGTAACTTGTGTAAGTTGTTTCTGAAGCTTCATTGTTTCAGTAACTTGTGTAAGTTGTTTCTGAAGCTTCATTGTTTCAGTAACTTGTGTAAGTTGTTTCTGAAGCTTCATTGTTTCAGTAACTTGTGTAAGTTGTTTCTGAAGCTTCATTGTTTCAGTAACTTGTGTAAGTTGTTTCTGAAGCTTCATTGTTTCAATAACTTGTGTAAGTTGTTTCTGAAGCTTCATTGTTTTAGTAACTTGTGTAAGTTGTTTCTGAAGCTTCATTGTTTCAATAACTTGTGTAAGTTGTTTCTGAAGCTTCATTGTTTTAGTAACTTGTGTAAGTTGTTTCTGAAGCTTCATTGTTTCAATAACTTGTGTAAGTTGTTTCTGAAGCTTCATTGTTTCAGTAACTTGTGTAAGTTGTTTCTGAAGCTTCATTGTTTCAATAACTTGTGTAAGTTGTTTCTGAAGCTTCATTGTTTCAGTAACTTGTTTAAGTTGTTTCTGAAGCTTCATTGTTTCAGTAACTTGTGTAAGTTGTTTCTGAAGCTTCATTGTTTCAGTAACTTGTGTAAGTTGTTTCTGAAGCTTCATTGTTTTAGTAACTTGTGTAAGTTGTTTCTGAAGCTTCATTGTTTCACTAACTTGTGTAAGTTGTTTCTGAAGCTTCATTGTTTCAATAACTTGTGTAAGTTGTTTCTGAAGCTTCATTGTTTCAGTAACTTGTGTAAGTTGTTTCTGAAGCTTCATTGTTTCAATAACTTGTGTAAGTTGTTTCTGAAGCTTCATTGTTTCAGTAACTTGTGTAAGTTGTTTCTGAAGCTTCACTGTTTCAGTAACTTGTGTAAGTTGTTTCTGAAGCTTCATTGTTTTAGTAACTTGTGTAAGTTGTTTCTGAAGCTTCATTGTTTCAGTAACTTGTGTAAGTTGTTTCTGAAGCTTCATTGTTTCAATAACTTGTGTAAGTTGTTTCTGAAGCTTCATTGTTTCAGTAACTTGTGTAAGTTGTTTCTGAAGCTTCACTGTTTCAGTAACTTGTGTAAGTTGTTTCTGAAGCTTCATTGTTTTAGTAACTTGTGTAAGTTGTTTCTGAAGCTTCATTGTTTCAGTAACTTGTGTAAGTTGTTTCTGAAGCTTCATTGTTTCAATAACTTGTGTAAGTTGTTTCTGAAGCTTCATTGTTTCAGTAACTTGTGTAAGTTGTTTCTGAAGCTTCATTGTTTCAATAACTTGTGTAAGTTGTTTCTGAAGCTTCATTGTTTCAGTAACTTGTGTAAGTTGTTTCTGAAGCTTCATTGTTTCAGTAACTTGTGTAAGTTGTTTCTGAAGCTTCATTGTTTCAGTAACTTGTGTAAGTTGTTTCTGAAGCTTCATTGTTTCAGTAACTTGTGTAAGTTGTTTCTGAAGCTTCATTGTTTCAGTAACTTGTGTAAGTTGTTTCTGAAGCTTCATTGTTTTAGTAACTTGTGTAAGTTGTTTCTGAAGCTTCATTGTTTCAGTAACTTGTGTAAGTTGTTTCTGAAGCTTCATTGTTTCAATAACTTGTGTAAGTTGTTTCTGAAGCTTCATTGTTTCAGTAACTTGTGTAAGTTGTTTCTGAAGCTTCATTGTTTCAGTAACTTGTGTAAGTTGTTTCTGAAGCTTCAGTTTGATTGTAATAAAATATGTTGGCCAAGACTGTCATCAGTTTTCCAATTATTGGATACCTCAATTTCCTCAATATATTTATTAATTTTTTTTGAGCTTTTCTGTGCATTTTTATTTCTTAATGTTTGAAAGTTACTCATTAAATATTTGTGACACCCTTCATACTTTCTCTTTGAGCTTCTTTTGTAAAAACGTATAAAACATATATAGAAGGTTGGACGGGTGACTAGAACTACGTTCCGTAACTTGCCAGTTGGACGCTCATCCGTCTTAGCTACCCAGGCCTCTTAAAAGGTAGGAATCCCAACTATTATTATTATATTCCGTCAGAGGCACAAACTGTAGCCCAACTGAACTCCTTCCTTCGGCCCTAGAGCTTTAACAGGGGGTAAAAATATTTTTCTTAACACGTAGGCCGTTTCCTACCGAGGCCGGGTGACTCAAAAAGAAAGAAAAAGAAAAATACTTTCATTATTGTTCAACAGTTTCACCATCATTCACACATAATCACTGACTTTGCAGAGGCGCCCGGATATGACAGTTTGGATGTCACTCCAAACAGTTAATATCCTAAACCCAGCCTTTAAAGTGCAGGCAATGTACTTCCTACCTCCAGGACTCAGTTCTAGCGAACCGTTTTCCCTGAATCCCTTCACTAAATATTACCCTGCTCACACTCAAACAGCTTGTCAGGTCCCAAAAACCGTTCGTATCCATTCACTCCTGTCTAATTCACGCACGCTTGCTGGAAGTCCAAGCCCTTCGCCTACGAAACCTCCTTTACCCCCTCCCTCCATCCTTTCCTAGGACGACATCTACCCCAGCTTCCTTCCCCTACAGATACATACGCTTTCCATGTCATTCTACTTTGATCCATTCTCTCTAAATGACCAAACCACCTCAACAACCCCTCTTCAGCCCTCTGACTAATGCTTTTATTAACTAGACACCTTCTCCTAATTTCCACACTCCGAATTCTCTGCATAATATTTACACCACACATTGGCCTTAGACAGGACATCTCCACTGCCTCCAGCCACCTCCTCGCTGCAGCATTCACAACCCAAGCTTCACACCCATATAAGTGTGTTGGTACTACTATACTTTCATACATATCCTTCTTTACCTTCATGGATAACGTTGTCTCCACAGATAACTCAAAGCCTCACTCACCTTTTTTCCTTCATCAATTCAATGGTTAACCTCATCCTTCATAGCTGACAAGTCAACTCCTAAATATCTGTATACATTTACTTCTTCTATACTCCCGCCTTCCAATGTGATATCCAATTTTTCTTTATCTAAATCGTTTGATACCCTCATCATCTTACTCTTATCTATTTACAGTTTCAATTTTCTTCCTTTACACACCCTCCCAAACTCGTCCACTAACCTTTGTAACTTTTCTTTAGAATCTACAACAAACGCGGTATTATCAGCAAAAGCTAATTGTGTCAACTCTCATTTTGTATTTGATTCCCCATAATTTAATCCCACCCCTCTCCCCAACACTCTACTATTTACTTATTTGTCAACCCCATCTATAAATAGGTTAAACAACCATGGTGACCGACATTACACTTCGCAGTCTAGGGCCTATATTTACTAGGAAGTAGTCTCACTCTCTCCTACACTGGCTACACACCCTGACCAGAGCCTCACTATCCTCTTAAAAACTCTTTAAAGCAACATCTGCCACATTGTTCCCCTATCCACCCTATCATATACCTTTTCTAAATCCATAAATGTAATGAAAACTTCCCTACTTTTATGTATATATTGTTCACATATATACTTCATTGTGAGCACTTGATCTACACATACCCTACTCATTCTAAAGCCTCCTTGTTCATCTACAGTCATGCTGTCTTACCTCTAATATTTTCCATAATAACCCTACCACACATTTTGCATGGTATACTCAGCAAATTTATTCCCCTATAATTTTTACAATCTCTTTTGTCACCCTTCCCTTTATATAAAGAAAGTATACACGCTCTCTGCCAATCCCTATGTACCTTCCCCTGGTTCATACATTTATTGAACAAAAATGCCAACCACTCCAACACTATATCTTCTCCTGCTTTTAACATTTCTGACACGATCCCATCAGTTGCAGCTGCTTTAACCCCTTTCATTCTACATAATGCCTCACACACCTCTCCTACGCTCTTCTTCACTCCTAAGAGATGCTGTACCTCCCTGGCCAGTGCATGAAATTACTGCTTCCCTTCATCAACATTTGAAAGTTCCTCAAAATATTCCTGCCATCTTCCCAATATCTTCAACTCCCTATCTACTAGCTCCTGGGCGGAGGGAAGGCGTTCAGATGGGCTACATTAGGTGCCTTTGACTTTCAGTAATACAGCAATACCTCCGAATCTTTCCTGCTAGAGGCCTGGGTAGATGAGATGGTAGAGTCGGACTGTCAATTTACGGACTCCAGTTCGAGCTCCCCGTCCTCCCTTCTGTTTATTCATTGACATTTGTTTATTACAACTTAATTTGAGTCTTGACTCAAGAAATCGTAATGTCAGGATTGCAAACCACGGTATGGGCGGGGATTAAACTCGCGGTGAATCGTAAAACTCCAGACCGACGTGTTAGCCACTGGACCAGCTGGCTGCAATAAGGTTCATCCAACTAGGTATATTTATACACCATAGAAATAATAATAATAATATCTTTATTTTACTACGAGTACATGTACATACTACTATACAGAAAGTCCCTTGTTATGTAGAGCATTTCGGGCAAATTAGGTCAGTGTCCCAGGATGCGACCCACACCAGTCGACTAACACCCAGGTACCCATTTTACTGATGGGGAACATAGACAACAGGTGGAAAGATACACGCCCAATGTTTCTACTCTGGCTGGGAATCGAACCCAGGCCCTCACCGTGTGAAGCGAGAGCGTTAACCACCAGGCCACCAGAGAAGGCTACCAAGAAGGTTAGCATAGGCAACACTGTGACCACAAATGCAAGTTTTTACAGACGAATTTCCCGCCAGTGTGGCCAAGACAAACTCTAGTTCAAGTCATTACGACTCAGTAGTAACTGTGGATGTAATGAAACTAGTTACTTGGACATCTAAGAATTTTCAAAAGGCATCTACACTTACCAAAAAATATTTGCCATCAAACTGCGCCTGTGTAGTCTATATGGACTCTCGACCATGGTTTCCCAGTGTTGGGACAAGATAGTCTATATGGTCTCTCGACCATGGTTTCCCAGTGCTAGGCCAAGATAGTCTATATGGTCTCTCGACCATGGTTTCCCAGTGCTGGGCCAAGATAGTCTATATGGACTCTCGACCATGGTTTCCCAGTGCTGGGCCAAGATAGTCTATATGGACTCTCGACCATGGTTCCCAGTGCTGGGCCAAGATAGTACAGGAGATGAAAATGACTTTAAATTCTTAAAACAAACCGGACAGTTCTTTGTCACTTTCACAATATCTTGGCCAATCTTTGGCCACCAGACCCACTTCCTTGCTTTTATTTTCATACCATTGATACCATTATGACCCATATGTAAATGCTCTAGTATCTTACATCTTAATTCTACCGGCACTACCACTCTGTTCCTGTATCATGAATAATCAGATCTGATTTGATGGAATTATAGTCAGATAAATGAACACTGTATACCACCCATATTTAACATTATTTATTCTTGGAATAATGCAGCATCTATCCCAATTTCCTCTTTGATTTTGTCAAATAAGATATTTTGTATATCTAAAGACTCTACTAATCACACATATTCCGTAGGTGTACCTGACTAAACTAATCTTCAATAGATAATTTACTTAAATCATCTGCAATAACATTTTCCCTGCCAGGTAGGAATAACAATTGATAATCAGAGTGAGTTAATAACACAGCACAACGCTGAATTGTGGCATTTGTATTTACTGGAATGTTTCCCTTATCCAAACAAACTTAGCAGTGGTTTATAATCTGTGCCAGCAACAAACAAACCTGGCAATGGTTTATGATCTGTGCCAACAACAAACAAACCTAGCAATGGTTTATGATCTGTGCCAGCAACAAACAAACCTGGCAATGGTTTATGATCTGTGCCAGCAACAAACCTAGCAATGGTTTATGATCTGTGCCAGCAACAAACCTAGCAATGGTTTATGATCTGTGCCAGCAACAAACAAACCTAGCAATGGTTTATGATCTGTGCCAGCAACAAACCTAGCAATGGTTTATGATCTGTGGGCCAGCAACAAACCTAGCAATGGTTTATGATCTGTGTCAGCAACAAACAAACCTAGCAATGGTTTATGATCTGTGCCAGCAACAAACAATCCTAGCAATGGTTTATGATCTGTGCCAGCAACAAACAAACCTAGCAATGGTTTATGATCTGTGCCAGCAACAAACAAACCTAGCAATGGTTTATAATCTGTGCCAGCAACAAACAAACCTAGCAGTGGTTTATGATCTGTGTCAGCAACAAACAAACCTAGCAATGGTTTACGATCTGTGCCAGCAACAAACAAACCTAGCAATGGTTTATGATCTGTGCCAGCAACAAACAAACCTAGCAGTGGTTTATGACCTGTGTCAGTAACAAACACACCTAGCAATGGTTTATGATCTGTGTCAGTAACAAACAAACCTAGCAATGGTTTATGATCTGTGCCAGCAACAAACAAACCTAGCAGTGGTTTATGATCTGTGTCAGTAACAAACAAACCTAGCAATGGTTTATGATCTGTGCCAGCAACAAACAAACCTAGCAATGGTTTATGATCTGTGCCAGCAACAAACAAACCTAGCAATGGTTTATGATCTGTGCCAGCACAAACAAACCTAGCAATGGTTTATGATCTGTGTCAGCAATAAACAAACCTGGCAATGGTTTATGATCTGTGCCAGCAACAAACAAACCTAGCAATGGTTTATGATCTGTGCCAGCAACAAACCTAGCAATGGTTTATAATCTGTGTCAGCAACAAACCTAGCAATGGTTTATGATCTGTGTCAGCAATAAACAAACCTGGCAATGGTTTATGATCTGTGCCAGCAACAAACAAACCTAGCAATGGTTTATGATCTGTGCCTGCAACAAACCTAGCAATGGTTTATAATCTGTGTCAGCAACAAACAAACCTAGAAATGGTTTATGATCTGTGTCAGCAACAAACCTAGCAATGGTTTATGATGTGCCAGCAACAAACAAACCTGGCAATGGTTTATAATCTGTGTCAGCAACAAACAAACCTAGCAATGGTTTATGATCTGTGCCAGCAACAAACAAACCTAGCAATGGTTTATAATCTGTGCCAGCAACAAACAAACCTAGCAATGGTTTATGATCTGTGCCAGCAACAAACAAACCTGGCAATGGTTTATAATCTGTGTCAGCAACAAACAAACCTAGCAATGGTTTATGATCTGTGCCAGCAACAAACCTAGCAATGGTTTATGATGTGCCAGCAACAAACAAACCTGGCAATGGTTTATAATCTGTGTCAGCAACAAACAAACCTAGCAATGGTTTATGATCTGTGCCAGCAACAAACAAACCTAGCAATGGTTTATAATCTGTGCCAGCAACAAACAAACCTAGCAATGGTTTATGATCTGTGCCAGCAACAAACAAACCTGGCAATGGTTTATAATCTGTGTCAGCAACAAACAAACCTAGCAATGGTTTATGATCTGTGCCAGCAACAAACCTAGCAATGGTTTATGATGTGCCAGCAACAAACAAACCTGGCAATGGTTTATAATCTGTGTCAGCAACAAACAAACCTAGCAATGGTTTATGATCTGTGCCAGCAACAAACAAACCTGGCAATGGTTTATAATCTGTGCCAGCAACAAACAAACCTAGCAATGGTTTATGATCTGTGCCAGCAACAAACCTAGCAATGGTTTATGGTCTGTGCCAGCAGCATGTAGACAGCCTGTACTGTCTGCACAGACAGCCCATGCTGTCTGCCAGCTTAGTTCATATTTCGTGCCACTCAGATGCTGCCCTCTGTAGCCAGGCCTCTCGGTGGGCACGCCAGCCTGCAGGCCCTTGCCACGCTCTCACTCACACAGTGGCCTAGCAGGAAGACACAAGGCCTACTCCTAGCTCTCGTGGGATGGCCCTGCCGGGGCCATGGGCACAACACACAAACCTGTGTACCCACCACGACTTAACAATAAAGTAAGAAGCCTCCGAAGACGTATCATTTACTCCCCGCTACCAGAACACCAAACAAACCCATTAAACATTTGAACTACTGAGTTTTCAATGTCCTGTTTGAGAGTATGGAAAGCGGCTTCTGCTTCCTTTGTCACAGGAAATGTGGTGGCACTCAATGGGCGGACTTTACTTGAATAGTTGTAGATCCATTGTGAGTAATATGCAAAGAGACCAAGAGTTCTTCGGAGTGACTTTTTGTCTTGAGGCATTGGAAGTTCCCTTAGAGGTCGTAGTCGTTCAGGGTCTAGGAATATTGAACCTCCTTCCACTACATAACCAAGGATGCTAAGCCTTTTAGTTGAAAAGGTGCACTTTTCCTCATTGTAACTGATATTTTTCTTCTTGGCTGCTTCCAAAAACTTATCAAGGTTTGCATCATGTTCCTCCTGGGTCTTGCCACAAATGGTAACATTATCTAAATACGCATAAGTTCCCATGAGTTGCTCTTCCTGAATGAGTGAATCCATAATTCGTTGGAAGCAGGCTACCCCGTTGGTGACTCCAAAAGGGACTCTGGTAAACTGATACAGGCCATCACTAGCCTGAAACGCTGTGTATGGTTTATCTTCATTCCTTATAGGGACTTGATGATAGGCACTCTGTAGATCAATTGTGCTAAATACATAGTACTGAGCAATTTTGTTCACTGTATCATCAATTCGAGGTAGAGGGTATCCTCAAGAAGTGTAAATTTGTTGATTGTCTCAGAGTAATCGATAGCCAGTCTCCGTTTCCTATAATCATTCTTAACAACAACAACCTGTGGACGCCAAGGGGAATTACTCGGTTCTATAATACCCTCCTTCAGCAGCCTCTGAGTTTCTTTCTCAATGAACATCCGATCCTCATAAGAATAGCGGCGTGACTTAGCTGATATAGGATGGCAATCCGCGGTAAGATTTGCAAACAGCTTTGGAGGGTCTACCCTTAAAGTGCTAAGTCCACAGACAACAAGAGGAGGTAGTTCACCTCCATATGTTAAGGTGACACTATCATGCAGCTTCTGAAAGTCCTGACCAAGGATAACATCAGAGCACAGTTGTGGCAGAATAGCTAAATGTACATCTTGATAATCCTTTCCATTAACTCTGAGATTTACCTTACAAAACCCTAAGGTCTGAATAGAGAGAGATGTTGATGCCATGGAAACGGTACCTGATGAGTGATGTAGAGTCAAGGAGAGCCGTTTAACTAAGTCAAGGTTGATGAAACTCTCTGAGCTGCCACTATCAATAAGACCATCTACTTCTGTTCCTTTAATGAATACTTTCACAACTGCCTTTGACAGTGAATTTGGAGTAGCCGCAAAAGTCACTGTTGCTAGAGTTGCATGATTACTGGAATGTGTGGAGGCACTAGCTCTTGTTGATGCATTAGCACGACATACTTTAGCGAAATGACCTTTCTTGTGGCATTTATGGCACATTGCTTCACGAGCAGGACACTTTGGACGTGAATGTCTTGAAAAACCACAAAAGAAACACACTGTATCTGCTGCTGCTGTCACTGAGACAGGTTCCACAGTAACTTCATTGCAAGAGTCTTGGTCAGGAATTGCAGCACTTACCACTCGAGAAGGCTGAGTGGTACTGTATACTTCAGAATTCTTCTGGGCTGAATGTAGAGCTCTTGCCTGGTCAAAGGCAGTGGCTAAGTCGAGAGTTTTATTCTCCAATAAACGCTGCCTTATTATTGGTGATTGCAGGCCACTGATAAAAGCATCCCTGATGGACTCTTCACAATACTGAGCAGATGTCACTGCTTGGAAGTGACAGTCCTTACCTAAAATTTTCAGTGCTTGAAGGTATTCCTCTAAGGACTCATCAATCTGCTGGCGGCGAGTTGCAAGGCGATAGCGTGCAAAGATTTCATTTGTAGGTTTAATATACTGAGACTTGAGGGTTTTGATAGCATCTTCATAGGTATTACACTCAGAAATAGCCTCATATATCTTAGGTGACACAAAATTGATGAGCAGACTTAGTTTATCTAGATCTGTTTTAAGAAGGGCTCGCAAGAAGTTTTCGAGTCTTAAACCAGTGCTTCCATTCCTGAGCAGCCGTTGATAAGCTGGGGTCACAGTCTAGCTTCTCAGATTTCAGTAAACGCTCCATGTTGTGATGTAGTCTAGCGCAGGATCACCACTAGGTAGCCCAGGATTCTATGTTCAATAAACTGTTGTGATAGAAACACAGGCCTTATCTCTAGGCTTTATTGAACATAGAATCTTCATAGTAATTCTGCAACAACAAAATATAATGACTAGTACATCTAATAACTGCTTCTACAGGGATGGTGATGTCTTACATATGTCAAGAGAAAAGTTATAACTACAGGCCACATATTTAAACTCACCATGTAATCTGCATCACTAATATATGGATATAAGAGATGAGAATCACACACCATGTTTTGGCGCCCATGACACACACCAAGCTGTTGTTGTTGTTAAGGGCCCCCAGAGGTGGTGCAGTATTATCCTGCTGGTGCTCCCCACAGGAGCAGTATCACTACACTTACTCTTATGTTGATGTAGCACTGTTTTGTACATTAGTGTCACCTTCTTTAGAGGCTCTATTGTGTCACCTTTTGATGGTGTCACCTTTTGATGGTGTCACCCCTTGATGGTGTCACTCCTTAATGGTGTCATCCCTTGATGGTGTCACCACTTGATGGTGTCACCCGGAGCGACCCCCTCCTTACGACGCCACTGGGTTTTTCCTGGTCATTTACTTTCTGGATTAACACACATCCCACTCCACGGTCCCTCACAAATGCCAAATAAATTGTGCTAGTGCCAAAATGTTTTCAGCAGTTTGTAAAACATTCATTGTTGAACACTTATGAAAATCCTTTCAGTTCCTTCATTAATAATGTAGCAATAATATTTTTTTTTTTTTGGGGGGGGGGAGTAAATCGCACTATTTATGAATCTTTTATACAAGAGAAGCGTTTCAGTATAGTCTGCGCTGTGATACAGTTTTCTGTACTATTAGTAACCCAGAGAAAGCGGAGCATTATATCCTTGATCCTAAACTACTAGTTTAGCTTAATATCTTCATTATGCATCCCATACCCATCCTGTGGGCGGTAGTCAAAATATTACAGAGGTACATAGTGGGTCCAGGGACTGGACTCCAAAGTTTTGATAGCTGAAAATGTTACGAAGGTGATGAACTCCAGGTAGATCTTCTTTACTATAACTGTGGCCAGGGGAAAATGGTGGGTTTGGGGGGAACACTCGACCTGGTGGGGGCCCACAGGGGGTTGCTGTGGGGGTGGGGTCTGTTGAGTGGGGGTGGGGGCAGAGGGTCTATGGGAGGTTTCAGTGGGAGTGGGAGTTGTGATGAGGGGGATGGGGTGAGAGCCTATTGGGGATTACAATGGGGGAGGGGGTTGTGTTGAGGGGGATGGGGAAAGAGGGTACAGGGTGTTGATTGCTGTGGATTACTGTTGGGGTGGGGTTTGTGGTGAGGGGGATGGAGGAAGAGGGCGCAGTGTGTGGGTTACTGCAGGGGTTGGGATTGTGCTGAGGTATGTGTGCGTGTACTCACCTATTTGTGGTTGCAGGGGTCGAGTCATAGCTCCTGGCCCCGCCTCTTCGCTGATTGCTACTAGGTCCTCTCTCTTCCTGCCCCATGAGCTTTATCATACCTCGCCTTAAAACTATGTATGGTTCCCGCCTCCACTACGTCACTTTCTAGGCTATTCCACGGTCTGACTATTCCATGATTGAAGAAATACTTCCTAACATCCCTTTGATTCATCTGAGTCTTCAACTTCCAACTGTGACCTCTTGTGTCTGTGTCCCCTCTCTGGAACATCCCCATCTTTGTCCACCTTGTCTATTCCGTGCAGTATTTTATATGTCGTTATCATGTCTCCCATGACCCTCCTGTCCTCCAGTGTCGTCCGGCCGATTCCCCTTAACCTTTCTTCGTAGGACAATCCCCGTAGCTCTGGGACTAGCCTTGTTGCAAACCTTTGCACTTTCTCCAATTTCTTGACGTGCTTGACTAGGTGTGGATTCCAAACTGGTGCTGCATACTCCAGTATGGGCCTGACGTAAATGGTATACAGAGTCTTGAACGAATCCTTACTGAGGTATCGGAACGCTATCCGTAGGTTTGCCAGGCGTCTGTATGCTGCAGCAGTTATCTGATTGATGTGCGCCTCAGGAGATATGCTCGGTGTTATACTCACCCCCAGATCTTTTTCTTGAGTGAGGTTTGCAGTCTTTGGCCATCTAAACTATATTGTGTCTGCGGTCTTCTTTGCCCTTCCCCAATCTTCATGACTTTGCATTTGGCAGGGTTAAATTCAAGGAGCCAGTTGCTGGACCAGGCTTGTAGCCTCTCCAGGTCTCTTTGTAGTCCTGCCTGATCCTCATCCGATTTGATTCTTCTCATTAACTTCGCATCATCTGCAAACAAGGACACTTCTGAGTCTATCCCTTCCGTTATGTCGTTCACATATACCAAGAACAGCACAGGTCCTAGGACTGACACCTGTGGAACCCCGCTTGTCACAAGCACCCACTCTGACACCTCGTCACGTACCATGACTCGTTGTTGCCTACCTGTCAGGTATTCTCTGATCCATTGCAGTGCCTTTCCTGTTATGTGTGCCTGATCCTCTAGCTTTTGCAGTAACCTCTTGTGAGGGACTGTGTCGAAGACCTTCTTGCAGTCCAAAAAAATGCAGTCGATCCACCCCTCTCGCTCTTGTCTTACTTCTGTCACCTTGTCATAAAACTCTAGTACGTTTGTGACACAGGATTTTCCTTCCCTGAAACCGTGCTGGTTGTCAATTATACACTTGTTTCTTTCCAGGTGCTCCACCACTCTCCTCCTGATGATCTTCTCCATGACCTTGCATACTATACACGTTAGCGATACAGGTCTGTAGTTTAGTGCCTCATGTCTGTCTCCCTTTTTAAAAATTGGGACTACATTTGCCATCTTCCATACCTCAGGGAGTTGCCCATTTTGAAATAATGTGTTGAAGATCTTTGTTAATGGCACACACAATATCTCTGCTCCCTCTTTAAGGACCCACGGAGAGATGTTGTCTGGTCCCACCGCCTTTGAGGTGTCAAGTTCGCATAGCAGCTTCTTCACTTCCTCCTTGGTTATATGTACCTCATCCAGCACTTGCTGGTGTATCCACCTGTTCTGATTCCTGAAGTCCTACTGGTTTCCACTGTAAATACTTCTTTAAATCTGGTGTTGAGCTCCTCACATACCTCTCGGTCGTTTCTTGTGAATTCCCCATCACCCTTCCTCAGTCTGATTACTTGGTCATTGACTGTTGTTTTCCTCCTGATGTGGCTGTACAACAGCTTCGGGTCAGTCTTGTATGCTGCAGCAGTTATCTGATTGATGTGCGCCTCAGGAGATATGCTCGGTGTTATACTCACCCCCAGATCTTTTTCCTTGAGTGAGGTTTGCAGTCTTTGGCCATCTAAACTATATTGTGTCTGCGGTCTTCTTTGCCCTTCCCCAATCTTCATGACTTTGCATTTGGCAGGGTTAAACTCAAGGAGCCAGTTGCTGGACCAGGCTTGTAGCCTGCCCAGGTCTCTTTGTAGTCCTGCCTGATCCTCATCCGATTTGATTCTTCTCATTAACTTCACATCATCTGCAAACAAGGACACTTCTGAGTCTATCCCTTCCATCATGTTATTCACATATACCAAAAATAGCACTGGTCCTAGGACCGACCCCTTTGGGACCCCGCTCGTCACAGGTGCCCATTGTGATACCTCATCCCGTACCATGACTCGTTGTTGCCTCCCTGTCAGGTATTCTCTGATCCATTGCAGTGCCTTTCCTGTTATATGCGCCTGATCCTCTAGCTTCTGCACTAGTCTCTTGTGAGGAACTGTGTTGAAGGCCTTCTTGCAGTCCAAGAAAATGCAATCAACCCACCCCTCTTTCTCGTGTCGCACTGCTGTAACTTTGTCATAGAACTCCAGAAGGTTTGTGACACAGGATTTGCCTTCCATGAATCCGTACTGGTTATCGTTTATAATGTTATTCCGTTCCAGGTGTTCCACCACTCTCTTCCTGATAATCTTTTCCATGACTTTGCATACTATATAGGTCAGTGACACTGGTCTGTAATTTAGTGCCTCTTTTCTGTCTCTTTTTTTTAAAAATGGGACCTGCCTAGTATGGGTCAACAGGCCTGCTGCAGTGTTCCTCCTTTCTTATGTTCTTATGACAGTGTTAATCCTGCGTCTGTAACTGAACGCCATGTTGACTAATGGTAGTTCTCCTGGGCTGACGACAGAGGCGCGACAAGCACCACCTCACACTACTGCAGTCAGGGAACTGAAGTGCGTTTGCGCAGGAGGTCTACACGGCCCAATAGCGATGCAGACAATATAAACAGTGTTACTGTACAGAGATCTGTACAGCAACACACAAGTAACACAGAACAATACAGAAACACTCAAGTACCATACAACATCATACAGCAACACACAAGTAACACAGAACAATACAGAAACACTCAAGTACCATACAACATCATACAGTAATAATGCAGTACAGTAAGATAAGATAAGATAAGATAAGATTTCGTTCGGATTTTTAACCCCGGAGGGTTAGCCACCCAGGATAACCCAAGAAAGTCAGTGCGTCATCGAGGACTGTCTAACTTATTTCCATTGGGGTCCTTAATCTTGTCCCCCAGGATGCGACCCACACCAGTCGACTAACACCCAGGTACCTATTTGCTGCTAGGTGAACAGGACAATAGGTGTAAGGAAACGTGTCAGAATTTCCACCCGCCGGGAATCGAACCCGGGCCCTCCGTGTGTGAAGCGGGAGTTTTAGCCACCAGACCACCGGGCCACGTAGAGGAACATACTAGAAAATAAAAGAACAGTGTTAGAGACAATAATAAGAAGACTTGCCAGGTGAGTTATACGTCAAGAAGCTGAAATTATTGTTGTCAACACCTCGAATCTCTGAGTTTGAAGATTTTTTTTTCATTACTGGAGATTTATTTGTGTGTGTGTGTGTACTCACCTATTTGTACTCATCTATTTGTGGTTGCAGGGGTTGAGTCTTAGCTCCTGGCCCCGCCTCTTCACCGGTTGCTACTGGGCCCTCTCTCTCCCTGCTCCATGAGCTTTATCAAACCTCGTCTTAAAACTGTGTATCGTTCCTGCCTCCACTACGTCATTTTCTAGGCTATTCCACTGCCTGACAACTCTATGACTGAAGAAATGCTTCCTAATATCTCTCTGACTCATTTGTGTCTTCAAAATCCAATTGTGGCCTCTTGTTTCTGTGTCCCCTCCCTGGAACATCCTGTCTTTGTCCACCTTGTCTATTCTGCGCAGTATTTTATATGTCGTTATCGTGTCTCCCCTGACCCTCCTGTCCTCCAGTGTCGTCAGGCCGATTTCCCTTAACCTTTCTTCATAGGACATTCCCCTTAGCTCTGGAACTAACCTTGTCGCAAACCTTTGTACTTTCTCTAGTTTCTTGACGTGCTTTATCAAGTGCGGGTTCCAAACAGGTGCTGCATACTCCAGTATGGGCCTGACATACACGGTGTATAGTGTCTTGAACGATTCCTTACTAAGGTATCGGAATGCTGTTCTCAGGTTTGCCAGGCGCCCATATGCTGCAGCAGTTATCTGGTGGATGTGTGCTTCCGGAGACATGCTCGGTGTTATACTCACCCCAAGATCTTTCCCCTTGAGTGAGGTTTGCAGTCATTGGCCACCTAGCCTATACTCTGTCTGTGGTCTTCTGTGCCCTTCCCCTATCTTCATGACTTTGCATTTGGCAGGATTAAATTCGAGAAGCCATTTGCTGGACCAGGTGTCCAGTCTGTCCAGGTCTCTTTGAAGTCCTGCCTGGTCCTCATCTGATTTAATTCTCCTCATTAATTTCAAATCATCTGCAAACAGGGACACTTCTGAGTCTAACCCTTCCATCATGTCGTTCACATATACCAAAAATAGCACTGGTCCTAGGACCTACCCCTGTGGGACGCCGCTCGTCACAGGTGCCCACTGTGATACATCATTACGTACCATGACTCGTTGTTGCCTCCCTGTCAGGTATTCTCTGATCCATTGCAGTGCCCTTCCTGTTATATGCGCCTGATCCTCTAGCTTCTGCACTAATCTCTTGTGAGGAACTGTGTCAAAGGCCTTCTTGCAGTCCAAGAAGATGCAATCAACCCACCCCTCTCTCTCTCGTGTCTTACTTCTGTTACTTTATCATAAAACTCCAGAAGGTTTGTGACACAGGATTTGCCTTCCATGAATCCGTGCTGGTTGGCATTTATACTCTTGTTCCATTCCAGGTGTTCCACCACTCTCCTCCTGATAATCTTCTCCATAACTTTGCATACTATACACGTCAATGACACTGGTCTATAGTTTAGTGCCTCTTTTCTGTCTCCTTTTTTAAAAATGGGAACTACATTTGCCGTCTTCCATACCTCAGGTAGTTGCCCAGTTTCCAGGGACGTGTTGAAGATTGTGGTAAGTGGCACGCACAGCATATCTGCTCCCTCTCTAAGGACCCACCGGGAGATGTGTGTGTGTGTGTGTGTGTGTGTGTGTGTGTGTGTGTTAATATTTTATATTAACAAAGAGGACATTAGAGAAATGAAGACATGAAAATTAACATGAGACAAAGACTTTAATTGTTGAATAGTTTCTTCTAACAACTCTTTACCTCTCATACAATACAAGTGTCTCTCATACAAGTGTCTCTCATACAAGTGTCTCATACAAGTGTCTCTCATACAAGTGTCTCTCATACAAGTGTCCCTTATACAATACAAGTGTCTAATAAAAATGTCTCATCCAATACAAGTGTCTCTCATACAAGTGTCTCTCATACAAGTGTCTCATACAAGTGTGTCTCATACAATACAAGTGTCTCTCATACAAGTGTCTCTCATACAATACAAGTGTCTCTCATACAAGTGTGTCTCATACTAGTGTCTCTCATACAAGTGTCTCTCATACAAGTGTCTCTCATACAATACAAGCGTCTCTCATACAAGTGTCTCTCATACAATACAAGTGTCTCTCATGCAAGTGTCTCTCATACAATACAAGTGTCTCTCATACAATACAAGTGTCTCTCATACAATACAAGTGTCTCTCATACAAGTGTCTCTCATACAATACAAGTGTCTCTCATACAAGTGTCTCATACAACACAAGTGTCTCTCATACAAGTGTCTCTCATACAAGTGTCTCTTCCAATACAAGTGTCTCTCTTACAATACAAGTGTCTCTCATGCAATACAAGTGTCTCTTCCAATACAAGTGTCTCTCTTCCAATACAAGTGTCTCTCATACAATACAAATGTCTCTCATACAGTACAAGTGTCTCTCATACAAGTGTCTCTCAAACAAGTCTCTCTCATACAAGTGTCTCTCATGCAATACAAGTGTCTCTCATACAAGTGTCTCTCATACAATACAAGTGTCTCTCATACAATACAAGTGTTTCACATACAAGTGTCTCTCTTCCAATACAAGTGCCTCTCATCCAATACAAGTGTCTCTCAAAAAATACAAGTGTCTCTTATGCAAGTCTCATGCAAGTCTCTCTCATCCAATACACGTGTTTGTACACGTAATGTACATATGTATGTGTACATGGAAGTGTGTGTATCGTAGAGGTAGAAGTGTGAGGTGCGGGTTCGTGTGTATTTGTTTACATACCAGTAATACTACAAGGAGAGGATTATAAGTATTGTTGAATTAATGTATGTGTATGTTAGTTACAGAGGATTGTATGTATGTGTTGCTTTATTCCTGAGTCTGCGTGTGTGATGTGTGTGTATGATGTGTATGTGGAAATACAGAATTGAGTGTATAGAAGAGTGCGCGCTTGTAAACCTTTGTGTATCAAACAAATAAAAAAAACATCAATAACAAGATAAAACATATAACTGATAACAAATAATAACAGTTATCATGCAGGGAACATAATGCTTCACACACTAACACTATTCTGTGCACATAAAACGTTCACAAATGCACTTACACAGGTATATAATTGAATAAGCTAATAATTGACAAGGGTACAATATTAAATATAAATATACGTTCCAAATTTCTATTGAGTGGCCAGTTCTTGGTGGACTAACTGTGATAGAGATCTCTCTTGTCTCAGGTAGTCGACGTTCGAGTCTGTCCAGGAGGATGTTATTACAGAGCGCAGATTATGTGTGTGTCCTCCTCTGTAATAACATCTACCTTCGTATACTGATATTAATACACTTGTGTAGTAATATCATATATGGACAGTATTTCAAGGCTGGCTAAAACTGCTGACCTCAGGGAAGTGGTGAAGGGTGTATACTTGGATCCACGGACCTGGGGTGGGACTTGCTGACCTCAGGGAAGTGGTGAAAGGTGTATACCTGGAACCACGGACCTGGGATGGGACTTGCTGACCTCAGGGAAGTGGTGAAGGGTGTATACCTGGAACCACGGACCTGGGGTTGGACTTGCTGACCTCAGGGAAGTGGTGAAGGATGTATACCTGGAACCACGGACCTGGGGTGGGACTGCTGACCTTAGGGAAGTGGTGAAGGGTGTGTGGATGAACACTTGGAACCACAGACCTAGGGTAGGACTGGGGAGGCACCAAAAATAACGAGAAGAATTTCCAGAACTTCATGGAAGGAGAGACATCCGGGGGCCCACGGATGAATTCCTGTACACATAAACTTGGGAAAGGCGAGGTTACCTTAGGGAAGTGGGAAAGGGAGGATATCTGAAGGCGGACAGATGGACTCCTGGTCACATAGACCTGGGAAAGAGGGGGGGGGGATGATACTGGCTGTTGAGGCAGACCTTGGGGAAGTGAGGAAGGGAGAATATCTGAAGGGGACACAGATGGATCCCTGGACACATGGACCTGGGAAAAAGGGGAGGGGGGATACTGGTTGCTGAGGCAGACCTTGGGGAAGTGAGGAAGGGAGAATATCTGAAGGGGACACAGATGGACTCCTGGACACATGGACCTGGGAAAGACATGGGGTGATACTGGTTGTTGAGGCAGACCTTGGGGAAGTGAGGAAGGGAGAATATCTGAAGGGGACACAGATGGATCCCTGGACACATGGACCTGGGAAAAAGGGGAGGGGGGATACTGGTTGCTGAGGCAGACCTTGGGGAAGTGAGGAAGGGAGAATATCTGAAGGGGACACAGGTGGACTCCTGGACACATGGACCTGGGAAAGACATGGGGTGATACTGGTTGTTGAGGCAGGCCTTGGGGAAGTGAGGGAGAATATCTGAAGGGCACACAGATGGACTCCTGGACACATGGACCAGGAAAAGACGGGGGGGGGGGACTGGTTGTTGAGGCAGACCTTGGGGAAGTGAGGAAGGGAGAATATCTGAAGGGGACACAGATGGACTCCTGGACACATGGACCTGGGAAAGACATGGGGGATACTGGTTGTTGAGGCAGGCCTTGGGGAAGTGAGGAAGGGAGAATATCTGAAGGGGACACAGATGGACTCCTGGACACATGGACCTGGGAAAGACATGGGGGGATACTGGTTGTTGAAGCAGGCCTTGGGGAAGTGAGGAAGGGAGAATATCTGAAGGGCACACAGATGGACTCCTGGACACATGGACCAGGAAAAGACGGGGGGGGGGGGAACTGGTTGTTGAGGCAGACCTTGGGGAAGTGAGGAAGGGAGAATATCTGAAGGGAACACAGATCGACTCCTGGACACATGGACCTGGGAAAGACGGGGGGGGGGGGGGAATACTGGTTGTTGAGGCAGACCTTGGGGAAGTGAGGAAGGGAGAATATCTGATGGGGACAATAATGCCAGCTATGTTTGTATTTATTATTATTATTATTATTATTATTATTATTATACTTACAGAGCTTTATCAAGGTAAGCTGATAAGATGTATTTTGAGCGGCACCTGGGCTATACATTCATACATTCTTGTCTAAGACCCATGGTGACATCACACTTCCTTATATAAGACTCACAGTGACATCACATATCATTTTCTTAAACTCACAGTGACATCAGATCATCGTTGCCTAAAATTCACCGTGACATCACACATCTAAGAGTCACAGTGACATCACTCATCGTTATCACAGTGACTTCACACACATTCATCTAAGACTCACAGTGACATCACACATCGTTATCCAAGACTCAGAGACATCACACCTCATTATCTTAGACTCACAGTGACATCACTTATCTAAGACTCACAGTGACATCACATCTCGTTATCTTAGACTCACAGTGACAGTGACATCACTTATCGTTGTCTAAGACTCACAGTGACATCACTCATCATTGTCTGAATATATCAGAAGAGTTATTCTTTAGTTATGGAATTAATCCCAACGATTCCAAATTTTTTAACTATTTAACCATTACGTATTGACGCAGTTCAAAAGAGATAGACTCCATTATATTTAACGTTAAAACACCCAAAGGTTTCCCCTCAGGAACTCCTCACAGAGTAAGTGGGTGAGTGGACCGTAAAGACGAACCACTGACCTCCAGGTGGCCGGGTCTGGTAACTCAGAACTAACTCTGAGACTAACAGTGGCCGTACAAACTATTAATTTATGCTACATTGTGGCCTTATATCTCATAATAGCAACATGTATCAAAACTACTGTGAGTAAATTATGTATCATTACTCTCACGCAAATAACATCAGCCTGAATGACAATAAAAATATATATTAGAAGTATTCCAGGGAGACTTGACTTAGTGACTCAACACACTTGGCCACAAAGCTTCCTGCATTCTTCTATACTGATATTTTTTCTAGGGAGGGAGGGTTGATTTGCTATATCAGTGGTTCCCAAACTGGGGGTAAATTACCCCCTGGGGGTAATTTAACCATTTTTGGGGGGGTAATGGAGGGGTGACAGAAAAAAAGTTATGAATTCTGAAAATCAAGAAAACAATGCGGTACCCGGTATGAGGATTATTGTTAACTTTGTCTTAGTATATAAAGTTGTAAAGTAAACCTATTATAAGTAAGTAATAAAGTTAAACCAAATAACAATAAACATCAAAAACTAATATACAGTATTAGAAAAGAAGAAATATATAGCTAAGTGTGTGGAAACCCAAAAGTATTTTGACAAGTATGCTTCAGGACAAAAGTAGCCCAGATCGACCTGTCCAGTACGCGTCACTCACTTCCTGAGGCTGCCTCTATTTCACACTGTCAGTTTATCTGTGAGCATCAGCCGAGGTAGACATAAGCTGGTATGTATGTGTACTGCCCTGTGCAGTATATAGTTAGTATTTACCCACTGTTACTGTCAATTTGTAGCTATTATTAATTTTATATATAATGTATGTGTGGTTCTTACGTTTTCAATGGTTTTGCTAGGATTAGCAGAGTATGCGAGGCTGTATACGTTCACGTTTAGCCATATATATCAATAATAACAACATTTTGTGAAAGGGGTAACATGCTTTATGTGGCATGTTAAATTGGGTAACAAGCTGAAAAAGTTTGGGAACCACTATGCTATATTATGTTTTGTCATATTATATTTTATTATGGAGATAAATGGTATACAGTACCGACATGATGGAAAGGTGGATACATATGCGGAAAATTGCAATCCTTTACTGACAACGTTTCGCACACATAGTGGGCTGTATCAGTCACAAACAGATCTGAACATTAAAATGGTATAAAATACCGACAGGTTGTTAGGTAAGACACATATGCAACAGTTAGGTATCTTTATTTCGAAACGTTTCGCCTACACAGTAGGCTTCTTCAGTCGAGTACAGAAAAGTTGATAGAAGCAGAAGAGACTTGAAGACGATGTAATCAGTCCATCACCCTTAAAGTTTTGAGGTGGTCAGTCCCTCAGTCTGGAGAAGAGCATTGTTCCGTAGTTTGAAACAATATGGAGTTGAAGAGACAGGATGGAGCCTTATATAGCGCCAAGAGGTGAGACGTAGGTCACTTTGGGAGGTCAGGTCCCTCTCAAATCCAGCCGTTCTCACTAGTAGAGGTTGTCGAAGTTGATTTCAAACAGATCTACCTGAGCAGAGTACGTGAGTATATATAGGAATCAAGGTGACTCGAAGGGTCACGTGGGGAATGTTGAAGTTGACTGCTGAGAAGAGGTTAGATTTGAGAAGGACCTGCCCAGCTTGGGCCAATAGTTTTGATGATATGTTGCAAAAGTTTATTTTTAAATACTACAGAAAACCGACCAATCAAGACGATCTTCTTCACTTCTACTCTCACCACAACACTAAAACTAAACGTGATGTAATCATAAGCTTCCTTCGTTTCCTCCGAATCTGTAGTATTGAATTCCTTGAGGAAGAATGATCCTTCATCTAATAAGTATTTTCTAAACTTCACTTTTCTCGTCACTTCATTAGAGACTGCAAACTCCAGACAAGATACCACAGAGATGAGATACATAGTTCTCCCTACTAACTCCGCTACCAAACACGTCTCCAACATGTTTTCCAGTACCACATTACTAGTATCTACCCCCACATCCACCCAATCCTCTGCCGGGATATATGTAATCCTTTGCAAAGATTATAATCAATTATACGTGGGCGAAATATCTAGAGACCTTCAAACACTTATTTCAGAACACCAGTCTGCCAGGAGAATGAACGACTTGAGGAACACCTGTGTTTTACACCGAAATTCCCACAACCATTTAATTATCTACAGAGACACAAGATTTATCGCCAGGTAAGAAGACACTCAGAGTCGCAGGATCTTGAAATTATCCTTCATATGTATATCCAAGAATTTCAGCCAGAAAAACGACTTTTACAACATAGCTGAAGCCCTTCCCAAGAAACTTCATCATCGTTATCCTACATAGCAAGAAACCTAGCGGCCCATGCCGGGCAGGTCATTCTCAGATTCAACCTCTTCTCAGCAACCAACTTCAACATTCCTCACTTGAATCTTCACATCACTCTGCTCCCTATACATACATACGCACTCTCTGCTCAGGTAGATCTGTTGGATAAAGCTCACTGTATGGGCGAAACGTAGTCAAAGGATTGCATTATACTGCATGTGTGTACACTTTTTCTTAACATAAAACATCAGTATGCACAAGTACTTTTTCATTCTTAGGATGTTAAGTGGACTGCACTTGATCAAGTGGTGGCGGAGACAAACACTGTACACAGGTTTAAGTGGTCTTCAGTCCCTCCAGACCAAAAATCAACAAAGCAGTTAATAGAGTGTTATGAGGTGGGTTCAGGAGCTATGAATCAACCACTGTAAACACAACTGGATGTTAGTTTAACATGTTTATTATGCACCCCATACCCATCCTGTGGGTGGTAGTCAAAAGATTACAAAGGTACATAATGGGTTCAGGGACTGGACTCCAAAGTTTTGATAGCTGAACTAGTTACAAAGGTAATGAACTCCAGGTAGATCTGGTCACAATCATGGCAAGTTACAGAGGTAATGAATCAGCTTCACTCCTATACTTGGTTACAGTCATGAACAAATTACAAAGTTATGAACCACTGATACGTCCACACCTGGTCACAATTGTAATGAGTTATAAATACAAATATTAAGTGGGTCATACACCCACACGAGCGCGAGCGCGCACACATATGCACACGAGGGCGCACGCACGGACATGTGCACACGAGCGTACAAATATATGCATACACACAAGCACGCACGCACGCACACACACACACACACACACACACACACACACACACACACACACACACACCCACACGCACACACACACCCACACGCACACACACACGCACACACACACGCACACACACACACACACACACCCACACGCACACACACACGCGCACACACACGCACACACACGCACACACACACGCACACACACACATGCAAGAAGGCCTTCGACACAGTTCCTCACAAGAGATTAGTACAGAAGCTAGAGGAACAGGCACATATAACAGGAAGGGCACTGCAATGGATCAGAGAATACCTAACAGGGAGACAACAGCGAGTCATGGTCCGTGATGAGGTATCACAGTGGGCGCCAGTGACGAGCGGGGTCCCACAGGGGTCAGTCCTGTGACCAGTGCTATTCTTGGTATATGTGAACGACATGACGGAAGGAATAGACTCAGAAGTGTCCCTGTTTGCAGATGACGTGAAGTTAATGATGAGAATTAAATCAGACGCGGACCAGACAGGTCTACAAAGAGACCTGGACAGGCTGGATGTGTGGTCCAGAAACTGGCTCCTAGAATTCAACCCCGCCAAATGCTAAGTCATGAAGATCGGAGGAGGGCAAAGAAGACTGCAGACAGAGTATAGGCTAGGTGGCCAAAGGCTGCAAACTTCACTCAAGGAGAAAGACCTAGGAGTGAGTATAATACCGAGTACATAGCCAGAAGCACACATTAACCAGATAACTGCTACGGCATATGGGCGCTTGGCAAACCTGAGAATAGCGTTCCTGTACCTCAGTAAGGAATCGTTCAAGACTTTATACACTGTGTACGTCAGGCCCATACTGGAGTACGCAGCACCAGTTCGGAACCCACACCTGGCCAAACACGTCAAGAAATTAGAGAAAGTGCAAAGGTTTGTAACAAGGCTAGTTCCAGAGCTAAGGGGAATGTCCTATGAAGAAAGGTTAAGGGAAATCGGTCTGTCAACACTGGAGGACAGGACGGTCAGGGGAGACATGATAACGACATACAAAATACTGCGTGGAATAGACAAGGTGGACAGAGACAGGATGTTCAAGAGATGGGACACAGAAACAAGGGGTCACAATTGGAAGCTGAAGACTCAGATGTGTCAAAGGGATGTTAGGAAGTATTTGTTCAGTCATAGAGTAGTTAGGAAGTGGAATAGTCTGGCAAGCGATGTAGTGGAGGCAGGAACTATACATAGTTTTAAGACGAGGTATGGTAAAGCTCATTGAGCAGGGGGAGAGAGAACCTAGTAGCGGTCGGTGAAGAGGCGGGGCCAGGAGCTGAGTCTCGACCCCTGCAACCACAATTAGGTGAGTACAATTAGGCGAGTACATACGCGCGCGCGCGCGCACACACACACACACACACACACACACACACACACACACACACCTGTGACGAGCGGGGTCCCACAGGGGTCGGTCTTAGGACCAGTGCTATTTTTGGTATATGTGAACGACATGACGGAAGGGTTAGACTCAGAAGTGTCCCTGTTTGCAGATGATGTGAAGTTAATGAGGAGAATTAAATCTGATGAGGACCAGGCAGGACTTCAAAGAGACCTGGACAGACTGGACACCTGGTCCAGCAAATGGCTTCTCGAATTTAATCCTGCCAAATGCAAAGTCATGAAGATAGGGGAAGGGCACAGAAGACCGCAGACAGAGTATAGGCTAGGTGGACAAAGACTGCAAACCTCACTCAAGGAGAAAGATCTTGGGGTGAGTATAACACCGAGCATGTCTCCGGAAGCACACATCAATCAGATAACTGCTGCAGCATATGGGCGCCTGGCAAACCCGAGAACAGCATTCCGATACCTTAGTAAGGAATCATTCAAGACACTGTACACCGTGTATGTCAGGCCCATACTGGAGTATGCAGCACCTGTTTGGAACCCGCACTTGATAAAGCACGTCAAGAAACTAGAGAAAGTACAAAGGTTTGCAACAAGGTTAGTTCCAGAGCTAAGGGGAATGTCCTATGAAGAAAGATTAAGGGAAATCGGCCTGACGACACTGGAGGACAGGAGGGTCAGGGGAGACATGATAACGACATATAAAATACTGCGTGGAATAGACAAGGTGGACAAGGACAGGATGTTCCAGGGAGGGGACACAGAAACAAGAGGCCACAATTGGAAGTTGAAGACACAAATGAGTCAGAGAGATAGTAGGAAGTATTTCTTCAGTCATAGAGTTGTAAGGCAGTGGAATAGCCTAGGAAATGACGTAGTGGAGGCAGGAACCATACACAGTTTTAAGACGAGGTTTGATAAAGCTCATGGAGCGGGGAGAGAGAGGGCCTAGTAGCAACCGGTGAAGAGGCGGGGCCAGGAGCTAGGACTCGACCCCTGCAACCACAAATAGGTGAGTACAAATAGGTGAGTACACACACACACACACACACACACACACACACACACACACACGCACGCACCCCCCCACACACACGTCGTAATGCATTATTTACAGCTAGCAAAGTCAGGGTATTTCTCCAGAGTTAGTTGTCTCTAAATTCATTAATTTTATTGCACTCCAGTACATAATGACGCAGGGTGTGACGCACTCCAATACATAATGACGCAGGGTGTGACAATAGTCCAACTGGCAAAGTTTACATTTCGTTTGGTCTACATCTGGTGGTGGTGATTTAACCTGCCAAAGATACTTGTAACCCAGCCGGAGCCGGGCAGTAGTGACATCCAGGAGTCTGCTTATTTTATTGGATGCACCATAGACATATGGCTCCTGCATGATAGAATGATGATAGATGGAGTGACTGGTGTCAGTCTCCCTAAGTCTTAAGTCAATAAAATTCATTTGAAGTTCTTTTCGTATTATTGTTTTCAAACTATTACCTGACAAGCCAAGATTATAATCTACTCCACCTTTGAAAGCATACAGCTTAGCCAATTTATCAGTTCTATCATGCATTTGAAGACCAATGTGAGATGGAACCCACAGCATGTGCACTCTGACTCCACTGTCCACAATCCTACCATTCCTGTGTCTGGCTTCTGACACAAGCATGCCACAATTTATGCTTAATGAGTTGAGAGCATTTAATTATATTAATAATAATAATGTTTATTTACTACAAGTACATGTACATGGTATACAGTCCTAGCTGACAACAATAACATATTACTACATAGAAAGCCACTTGTTATGCTGCGCATCTAGGGCAAATTAGGTCAGTGTCCCAGGATGCGACCCACACCAGTCGACTAACACCCAGGTACCCATTTTACTGATGGGGAACATAGACAACAGGTGGAAAGAAACACGCCCAATGTTTCTACTCTGGCTGGGAATCGAACCCAGACCCTCGCCGTGTGAAGCGAGAGCGTTAACCACCAGGCCACCAGAGAATCAGTTACAATAAAACTGTCAATCTTAGATACATAGATGCATTTCAGTGCAAGGAGTATGGCAAACAGTTCTGTTTGAAGGGTAGAGGCCCAGTTATTGATGCGTGCTCCAATTTCTTTATGAGAGCCATCACTCTGTGTGACAACAGCAGCACTACCAGCTGCACCAGTGTACGACAACAGCAGCACTACCAGCTGCACCAGTGTACGACAGCAGCACTACCAGCTGCACCAGTGTACGACAACAGCAGCACTACCAGCTGCACCAGTGTACGACAACAGCAGCACTACCAGCTGCACCAGTGTACGACAACAGCAGCACTACCAGCTGCACCAGTGTACGACAACAGCAGCACTACCAGCTGCACCAGTGTACGACAACAGCAGCACTACCAGCTGCACCAGTGTACGACAGCAGCACTACCAGCTGCACCAGTGTACGACAACAGCAGCACTACCAGCTGCACCAGTGTACGACAACAGCAGCACTACCAGCTGCACCAGTGTACGACAACAGCAGCACTACCAGCTGCACCAGTGTACGACAACAGCAGCACTACCAGCTGCACCAGTGTACGACAACAGCAGCACTACCAGCTGCACCAGTGGACTGGTGCTTAAGGCATCAGACAAAGCTTTGGTACAACTAGATGGTAACTTGACTATCTTTCCTGCGTTCTTGTTTATTTTCACTCACTACAGAAGACCAGTGTTGTTCATATGAGTGTTCCTGCACAACACTGAAATTGTTCTTGGATTGTTCTCTCAAGACAGTAAATAGAAATATTGTTCTTGTTTATTGTTCATCATGGTGAACATTGATGATGTTCTTATATATGTTCATTCACAGTTGTTTAAGCAATGATCATGTAAACACCGTCTCAGTTTTTCTTATTTATATTTACACGTGTTACTTTCTTAATAATTTACAGGTGAATGTTTATTAATAATTAGAGGTGAACATGCTAGGTGAATATGAAGGGGTAAGAGGGAACTACAGGTGAAAGTGAAAGGTGAACTACAGGTGAATGTCAAACTACAGATGAAGGTGCACAGGTGAAGGTGCACAGGTGAAGATGCACAGGTGAAGGTGCACAGGTGAAGGTACACAGGTGAAGGTACACAGGTGAAGGTGCACAGGTGAAGGTGCACAGGTGAAGGTGCACAGGTGAAGGTACACAAGTGACGGTGCACAGGTGAAGGTGCACAGGTGAAGGTACACAAGTGACGGTGCACAGGTGAAGGTGCACAGGTGAAGGTACACAGGTGAAGGTACACAGGTGAAGGTGCACAGGTGAAGGTGCACAGGTGAAGGTGCACAGGTGAAGGTACACAAGTGACGGTGCACAGGTGAAGGTGCACAGGTGAAGGTACACAGGTGAAGGTACACAGGTGAAGGTGCACAGGTGAAGGTGCACAGGTGAAGGTACACAGGTGAAGGTACACAAGTGAAGGTGCACAGGTGAAGGTGCACAGGTGAAGGTACACAGGTGAAGGTACACAGGTGAAGGTGCACAGGTGAAGGTGCACAGGTGAAGGTACACAGGTGAAGGTACACAGGTGAAGGCACACAGGTAAAGGTACACAGGTGAAGGTACACAGGTGAAGGTACACAGGTGAAGGTGCACAGGTGAAGGTGCACAGGTGAAGATACACAGGTGAAGGTGCACAGGTGAAGGTGCACAGGGTCACGTCCTGGACACTGAACAACTCTTGACAGTCAAATCATGTTCTAATATTTAATATATCTCTAATAAAAGTTTTGTAAATAATTTTACAATTGGGACTTTCAGCGGTTGGAAATAAATTGTCTAAAATATATTTAATTTAGTGTGGCACTTAAGCTTACATATATATACAGTGAGAATACACGTCATATTTACTGTTTACAGAGCAGCTTCTCCGTAGCATTTCTGGAAATTTTTCTCAGACAAGTTTCACATAATGGGATCACATTTTTAATTTCTTACCGCAAAATGAAGTATATATTTTCATTATTAATTCTTATACAAATGTTGGACTTGAGATTCAAGAAGCGGAATCTCTGCTTGTACTTGTAAAAGTTACGAAAATCAATTATTTCTACCCGTGTTTGTAGCTCCATATCCACAAGCGATTTAGATACATGATTATTAAATAATTTCATACTGTTAATTAAGTGCGGAACATCAAGTCTCAGTAATATTATTCTCTGTCGTTGTAAGAGTTTTATTGAAAAAATATATTCTCTTTATAAGTGAAAATGGGTGTCAAAATAGGCTCTGCAGTGCGCAGTTTATAATGGTAAAAAAATGATAATTTGCTGAACAAACTATTACTAGAACATCGTTTTTATAGGTGTTGATCATTATTAAATTATGACCTAGTCAGTCTTAACACTCTTTAACAATGTGTAATAATGTGCAGTACAGTCACACTCTCAGCACTCTCTTACAATGTGTAATAATGTGCAGTACAGTCACTCTCAGCACTCTCTTACAATGTGTAACAATGTGCAGTACAGTCACACTCTCAGCACTCTCTTACAATGTGTAATAATGTGCAGTACAGTCACACTCTCAGCACTCTCTTACAATGTGTAATAATGTGCAGTACAGTCACTCTCAGCACTCTCTTACAATGTGTAACAATGTGCAGTACAGTCACACTCTCAGCACTCTTTACAATGTGTAACAATGTGCAGTACAGTCACACTCTCAGCACTCTCTTACAATGTGTAATAATGTGCAGTACAGTCACACTCTCAGCACTCTCTTACAATGTGTAATAATGTGCAGTACAGTCACACTCTCAGCACTCTCTTACAATGTGTAACTAATGTGCAGTACAGTCACACTCTCAGCACTCTCTTACAATGTGTAATAATGTGCAGTACAGTCACTCTCAGCACTCTCTTACAATGTGTAACAATGTGCAGTACAGTCACACTCTCAGCACTCTCTTACAATGTGTAATAATGTGCAGTACAGTCACACTCTCAGCACTCTCTTACAATGTGTAACAATGTGCAGTACAGTCACACTCTCAGCACTCTCTTACAATGTGTAATAATGTGCAGTACAGTCACACTCTCAGCACTCTCTTACAATGTGTAACAATGTGCAGTACAGTCACACTCTCAGCACTCTCTTACAATGTGTAATAATGTGCAGTACAGTCACACTCTCAGCACTCTCTTACAATGTGTAACAATGTGCAGTACAGTCACTCTCAGCACTCTCTTACAATGTGTAACAATGTGCAGTACAGTCACTCTCAGCACTCTCTTACAATGTGTAACAATGTGCAGTACAGTCACTCTCAGCACTCTCTTACAATGTGTAACAATGTGCAGTACAGTCACTCTCAGCACTCTCTTACAATGTGTAACAATGTGCAGTACAGTCACAATCTCAGCACTCTCTTACAATGTGTAACAATGTGCAGTACAGTCACTCTCAGCACTCTCTTACAATGTGTAACATGTGCAGTACAGTCACACTCTCAGCACTCTCTTACAATGTGTAACAATGTGCAGTACAGTCACTCTCAGCACTCTCTTACAATGTGTAACAATGTGCAGTACAGTCACACTCTCAGCACTCTCTTACAATGTGTAACAATGTGCAGTACAGTCACACTCTCAGCACTCTCTTACAATGTGTAACAATGTGCAGTACAGTCACACTCTCAGCACTCTCTTACAATGTGTAACAATGTGCAGTACAGTCACTCTCAGCACTCTCTTACAATGTGTAATAATGTGCAGTACAGTCACACTCTCAGCACTCTCTTACAATGTGTAATAATGTGCAGTACAGTCACACTCTCAGCACTCTCTTACAATGTGTAATAATGTGCAGTACAGTCACACTCTCAGCACTCTCTTACAATGTGTAATAATGAGCAGTACAGTCACACTTTCAGCACTCTCTTACAATGTGTAATAATGAGCAGTACACTCTCTTACAATGTGTAACAATGAGCAGTACAGTCACTCTCTTACAATGTGTAACAATGAGCAGTACAGTCACTCTCTTACAATGTGTAATAATGTGCTCTGCTCTCATATGCACTCTCAACACTATGATAATGAGCAATAATGTGTTCGACATTCACATAAACTCTCAATGCACTACAATAATGTGTAATAATGTACTCTACACTAACATACACTCTCAGTACTATTGAACAGTGTGTAATAAGGTACTCTACACTCACATACACTCTCAGTACTCTTTAGTAGTGTGTAATAATGCACTCTACACTCACATACACTCTCAGTACTCTTTAATAGTGTGTAATAGGGTACTCTACACTCATATACACTCTCAGTACTTTTTAACAGTGCTTAATAATGTACTCTGCACTCACACTCTCAGTACTCTTTAACAGTGTGTAATAATGTACTCTACACTCACATACACTCTCAGTACTCTTTAACAGTGTGTAGTAATGTACTCTACACTCACATACACTCTCAGTACTCTTTAACAGTGTGTAATAATGTACTCTACACTCACATACACTCTCAGTACTCTTTAACAGTGTGTAATAATGTACTCTACACTCACATACACTCTCAGTACTCTTTAACAGTGTGTAGTAATGTACTCTACACTCACATACACTCTCAGTACTCTTTAACAGTGTGTAATAATGTACTCTACACTCACATACACTCTCAGTACTCTTTAACAGTGTGTAATAATGTACTCTACACTCACATACACTCTCAGTACTCTTTAACAGTGTGTAATAATGTACTCTACACTCACATACACTCTCAGTACTCTTTAACAGTGTGTAGTAATGTACTCTACACTCACATACACTCTCAGTACTCTTTAACAGTGTGTAATAATGTGAACTTCACTCATATCACTCTCGGCTAAAATCTAGTGTCATATCATGAAAAAAAAAATGACCATGAACTCTTACAGTTGAGGGGACGTTGAGAGCTGTGAAGCCCAAACACAGCATTTCCTCAGAGGGGACGTTGAGAGCTGTGAAGCCCAAACACAGCATTTCCTCAGAGGGGACGTTGAGAGCTGTGAAGCCCAAACACAGCATTTCCTCAGAGGGGACGTTGAGAGCTGTGAAGCTCAAACGCAGCATTTCCTCAGAGGGGACGTTGAGAGCTGTGAAGCTCAAATGCAGCATTTCCTCAGAGGGGACGTTGAGAGCTGTGAAGCCCAAACACAGCATTTCCTCAGAGGGGACGTTGAGAGCTGTGAAGCTCAAACGCAGCATTTCCTCAGAGGGGACGTTGAGAGCTGTGAAGCCCAAACACAGCATTTCCTCAGAGGGTAACTTAACTCGTCAAATATGGCAACTCCACGCAGCACTGCCCATATATAACAACACAAGTGTTATAATATCAGTATATACAGATAGACGTAATAACAGGAGACAGAACTCTGCGCCCTGTAAATACATCCACCCGGGTAGCTTGGAAACCTGGTCCAGCCAGAAGAGAACACTCGGGTAGCCTGGAAACCTGGTCCAGCCAGAAAAGAACACCCGGGTAGCCTGGAAATCTGGTCCAGCCAGAAGAGAACACTCGGGTAGCTTGGAAACCTGGTCCAGCCAGAAGAGAACACTCGGGTAGCTTGGAAACCTGGTCCAGCCAGAAGAGAACACTCGGGTAGCTTGGAAACCTGGTCCAGCCAGAAGAGAACACTCGGGTAGCTTGGAAACCTGGTCCAGCCAGAAGAGAACACTCGGGTAGCCTAGAAACCTGGTCCAGCCAGAAGAGAACACTCGGGTAGCCTGGAAACCTGGTCCAGCCAGAAGAGAACACTCGGGTAGCCTGGAAACCTGGTCCAGCCAGAAAAGAACACCCAGGTAGCCTGGAAACCTGGTCCAGCCAGAAGAGAAGAGCTTCCTTTCCATCCTGACCACCATGGTGAGGCCACAATTTTTTTAATTTATTTCTTTATGTACCATAGTTATTTAATTCATCATTTGAGTTTTCTGCATATTACAGTGTTATAACAGGTTTTTTTTTGTATCTCTAGTGTCACAGTGTTAAACAATGTTATATTTGTGCCTTTGGTGTTACAGTCTATAACAGTGTGATCTTGTATGATTATTCCATTACAGTAAGACAACACCAGCCACGTTGCTTCTAAATGCACCCTCTCACATGCCTGGAGTAAATCCAGAAATTCAACAAACTCACTCAATTTCTTTACACAAAATTTACAATTAATCCATTTTGAAACTCATGATTTCCAAGACGTTTCGTTTCGTCATGAACCATTATAAAGTCGAGTACAATGATACGGAGCAGAACAAATAATTATCCATCTAAATTCCAGCCACAGTATTGTGACATTCTTTCAATAAGTATTCATCACTTATGTGTTCAATGTATGAACTTGATCCACACATATTTATCCCTTTCTAAATCATCTTTGTTTTGGCTAATCATACTTATCTTACCCACAGCCCTGGATTAACCATTAAATAACCATTATATAAGCATATGCTTAGGGCACCAAGGGATGAGGGCAGCCACAGAGCACTGGTACTATAACTGTAGTTATCGAATTTAAAAGGCATTCCAGATACATACTGTTACAAAAAAACGCGATTCTAAAAGCTTAGAGATCTCCAGTGAATACTAGAAAGGACTGCCCTTCTAGCATCCAGCCTGTTACTGGGTTTTCGTAACAAGTAGTCAGTATCCTTGTCCAATTATCCATTAAAATTCAGTATGGTTCAATAGTGTTTAGGATTAAACGGGTTTGGCTACTAACTAGAAAAATTAAAAAATTTAAAAAATTTTTTATTAAGTAGTAAGTTGTTAGAGGTATATTTTAAAATTTAAAATTTAATTACGCAATCAAAATAAAATCAATCTTTTCGATTTAAATATTATTGTGTGAAAGCACTATCACATTTATAATTCTTAAGTCCCTTTCAGGTAAAAATTAAAATTTAAAAAAAATTTTTACAAATATGTACAAGTGGTGTATGGTGTAAGTGTTTCTTAAGTAGTTAGCTATGTCTCAAGACTCGAATAAGATTTAAAAACAAGTAAAGACAAAGCCCTTTCAAATAAACAACTTCTTGGGGGGATGGAAACCCGAACGTCTGTTTGAACAAACCAAAAAAAAGCAAAGCCCAATAGCAATGCAATATAAAGCGCCCGGGGACCAGAATCGGGAAAACTGGGGAAATAATACAATGACATTTATTTGGGGACCATCAGGACCCTTTTCCAAAAGTTAAAAAACCTCCCTAATATTAAAATTCTATGTTCGAAAAAAAAAAACGGGGGCTGTGCCCAATACACAGGAACCAGTACAAAATTAGGTCAAAAGGGGCTATAGCTAAGGACCTGAGTTTCTCGGGAGTGTCTTTGTGACCAAAACCCTTTCAGTACAAGGGTCGAAAACCCACTAAGTCTTTTACAATGTTCTGTGAAAAAATTCACAGAACTAACAAAAAATTAATGGACGACAATCTTTTCCAACCAGCTAGCGGGGTCTCTGGGCAAAACTGATTTACTTCACGAGAGGGAGGACACCCCCCCCCCGATCACGTGAAGCTCGTGGACAGCGCAGCTCAAAAGCCGGCAGTAAAAACGACGACAAGCGAAAATTAACGTGTTTGACAATCATGACTAACTGAGACATTTTATAAAACACCCTAACAACTTAAGCTAAATAAAAATATAACGTCAAATAATAATTTTAAAGTATAATTTCCCGTTTTAGTTTTTATCGCAAATAAAAAGAATATAAAATTAAAATAAAAAGGAAATTTATCATATATATACAAAATTAACCCATTTTTAACCCATTGGGGTTTTTGGCAACACCCCCCAAAACACGACAGAGGGTCGCATAGGTGTTGCTTTAAATTGTCTTTCACATTGTCGCCCACTGGAAATGCCCCTAGTACTGGGGCAGTAACAGTATCGATCGTACTCGGGGGTTTATGTACTCAGTGTAGAGACAGGATAGCGCTGACAAGGAGGGCAGGGTTGAGGCTCGATCATAGTAGAGGGAGACTGCTTTTCCACTTTTAAAGTTTTTGGTTTGTGGAAATGCGGGGGCGTATAAAAATTCTGAGTATGAAACGGCCTTAAGGTGTGTAGTGGGGGGGGTTTGGGGGCAGGGACAGTGTTGGGTCACGCGGGTACATCACCCGAACCACTACTCACTAAACACTCAGTTTGGTCTCCTCCTCAAAACATTACTGTGAATATTTTAAATATAATAATTAGACATGACATGAGTTTTTATATAGTTAATAGGGGCTGGGGGAATTAAGTTTACTTTCAATTTGGGCTAGAAGTAAAAAAAGGGTTTATTTGGGCATAAAATTAGGGTTAAATTTAATGTAATTGATAATTTTTAAAGGGACGGACAGGGGTCAGAAATTACATTCCCAATGCCCACTTATGTGTTTTATCTAATAGAAAAAGGGTTTGGATTCTGGGGGGCCCCCCTTTTTGGATCCTAGCATTTTTACTTTTCTAGTGTTTATGTGGTGGGGGGATTGTGGTCAAAAAAACTTTTTAATTTTTTAAAGGGGGGGAAGTGCCCAAATAACTTTAAAAAGGGTTCCCCAAGGACACCACAAGAGCTAAAAGCTTCTTTCTAAATTTGGGGGCAAAATTTTTTCGGGTTGTTTTTTAAAGCTTAGATGATAGTAAATTTGGATGGGAATGTCAGGGATGTTGACTTTTGGGAGCAACACAGCGCCCACTGCAAAAACCACTGGGTTTCTATATGTAAAAAAAAGGGGAAGATTGAAATTAGGACTCTTCAACACAGGGCAGGGTTTGCAAGCCTTCAACCTTTTGAACGAGTCTGAACAATCTCTAGTCCTTTTGAACTGAACTTTGCTACTAGAAAGTCAGTGAGAGGAGCTGCAACTGAGAAAAGTTTGGACGGCCCCCTCCCGATAATATCCTGCCATCCCCGGGAAATTCTTGTATTTCCCCTTCCTATCCTGTGGAAATGGAAATTCAAAAAATTGCCCAAAACCCTTAGCCTAAATTTGGAGCAACCTCCCCTTTGGGGGCCCCGGATACAAAACCCTAGATAGGTTTTCTTGGCTTGCCCCCAAAACTCCCTTTAGCAAAAGGTTAACGTGAAGTTGTAGTGCCCCCAGTCTCTCAACAATGCTCTGGACGCTTTAAAGGGTGCTTTTCCCCACTCGTCACTGTCCCCAAAAAAAAGTCGTAAAGGGTAGGCTTTACCCCTTCCATGTTGGGGGTTTTCAATCGTTTCATTATACGTTTGGAAATGAAGAAAGGCCGCTTTAAAATTGGGCCCGGGAAGGGGGTGCCCGAGGTAGTAAAAAAACCACCCTTGAACAGAAAAAAGCAGTATTTCTTGGCCTTTCCCAGAAAGGGGGGATTTTGAATTGGCTCGCGGGATTCAAAAGGGGCTGACTCTGTATCTCTTTCAATTTATAGAAATACTCTCTAGTATGTCCTTTTCTGTTAAAATTTAGGTTTACATTTAATTTTTTTTCTCGATTCAGTTTTCTTTTTTACCCAAACAGGGGACAGTTTCAGGATTGTGAGCTTTCCTGGTAAAGTTACGAGAATTACAGTGCAGGTACATCGGGGCCCCAATTTGGCAGCTGTTTTTAGGTTCCCAAAATTCTAGGAAAAATTTTTTAGTTCCCTGGTTTTTTTGTTTTTTTAGAAAGTAAAAGTTTGTGAGAAATCTCTTTTAATTTTTGGGCTAATGCTGCAGTTTCCAAAATATTTTGAGGTGTATGATCGATCAGAAAATTCTTGTTGTCAGCAGACTTTCAGTTTTTTAAAATCTTCAGGTAGTATAAAAACTGAAACAAGGCTGCCATGTTGTTACCCTTGGCAGTTTCTAGTCCATCTCTCCCAAAAAAAACTTTTTTCTCACGAGCAAACTCGACACAAGTTTTTATCTTGTCGTCGTTGTAACATTCGAAAAACTTTTTTTGGGGTAACTTTCAGGTAAAAAAATTTTTATGTCTCTAGAAAAAGTTTGCGCGTATAAATAAAGTTTCTTAGGAAATTTGGGAAAGCTTTCAGTACAGGGTTTTAGCTTTTCCCCTTTAAAGCGTATGTTGCAAAGTTTCCCCGTTTTCTTACGTGGCCAAATTTATAGCCGTGCCTTTGGGTTTTCAAAAAACATTTAAAATATGTGTCTAAGTCACTTTTAAAAAACTTAAAGGCCCTAGATGCCCGCTTTTTGACATTAAAGGGGTTTTTGATCTATCAGTCTGTTGTCTTCCCCGACGAACATTTTCTCTTTGGAAAACTTTTCGTTCAATCTCTCTGTGCCCCCATTTGTGCAGTCTGCAAATAAAAGGGGGCGTTTTAAACCCCTCAAAACTGTTCCCGAGGATTTGGAATAGGTAATGGAGGAGTTGGGGGGAAAATTTCCCTGGTCGGGCGGTTCCTTTTGGTCGGAACCCTTTGTCCAGCCGTCTCTAGAGTGGCTAGATCTGGTCTAGGATAAGTAATACAGGAGTTACACTGTACTAGTTTTTAAGGGTGTTTTCATACTACCCATACTCGTACTATAGTGTCCGTGAAGGAAGGGGGCGAGCGAGAATGAGCTACATAGGCTCAGACACTAGGCCACTTCGCTCTGTTGCTCTTTTTCTTATCAAAAAGAAATTATAAAATTTCCCAAATGTGCACTAGCTTTTTAAACCCGAATCATAATCAAAACATTCTGTTTTGGGGGCAGGGAAAAAATTAAACTTTAATTAATGGGTCTGCAAATTTTGCTTTTTGTAATTTCCCGTTATTCGTCACACCGAGGGTATTTGGCTACTTGGGAAAAACCGGGCTGAAGTTTTAAAAGTAAATTAAAATCAAAGTAGAGTTCAATTAACTGTTTCACTTTGGCTACATCCAAAAATAATTGTATACGAAATGATTATGGGAAAAATAAATCCCAATTTGGGAAAAATTGTGTTTGGGTTTTCTTAGAGCTAGGCCATAAGAAATATTTCCAATTTTCCCTTTGGTCAAGAGACTCGCCAAGTACATACATCCCCCTGGGGATGTTTGTACAAAGGGGCAATTTAAAGTCTTTTTGATTAGGGAAAATATCAAAAATGTTTTTTAGATTTTACTTTGGGTGTCAAACTGGCAATTTCTCCAAACCCTTGGATCAAGAGCTCCCGGACCGGGGCCCCCTTTTTTACAAAAAACGCCCATTTTAAAAGCTTAGAGTCTCCAGTGAATACTAGAAAGGATGCCCCCCTTTCATCCAGCCGTTACTGGGTTTTGTAAAAAGTTGTCAGTAACCTTTTCCCAAATTTTCCCTTTTTAAAATTTTTAAGTAGGTTTTTAAAAGGGGCTTTAGGATACAAGGGGAGGGTACCCAAATAGGAAATTAAAAATTTACTAAAATTTTTTAAAAAAGTAAGTTTTTAGAGGTTTATTATCAAATTATATTTTAAATTTCAGCAATTTAAAATTTAAAACAATTTTCTCGAGTTCAAAATTTTTGGGCTGAAAGCCCTTCACCCTTTATAAAATTTTTAAGTACCGTCAGGTTACTTAAAATTTAAAAAGATATTTTCAATTGTACAAGTAAAATGGGGTGTATGCGGTAAGTGCCCCTTAAGTAGTTAAACATGGGCTCAAGACCGAATTTAAAACCCTTAAAAAAGGGACTGACAAAATCCTCAAATAAACTAACTTTTTGGGCCCCCCTGGCAAACCCCAACAGTTGCTTTGAAAAAAACAAAGAATGTAAGCCCAAAAGCAAAGAATTCAAGCGACTGCGGGCCAACAGGATAATGAGAAATAATACAATGACACTAAAATAGGGACCCAGCAGATCCTCCAAAAAGTTACAAAAAACCCCAAAAATATGGGAATTTTAAGTTTGCTTGGAAAAAGCGACTGTGACCAAAACACAGGAACCAGGGACAAAAATTTGGTCAGAAAATTAGCTAAGGACCTGAGATAAACAGGTGTCTATGTGACCAACCTCAGTACAAAGGGCGGGAAAAACCTAAGTCTTTACAATGTTCTTTGGGAAAAAAGTTCTACAGAACTAAAAAAGAAATTAAAAAGAGACGGGCAATCTGTCCAAACCCGCAAGCGAAATCTTAGCAGACCCGATACTTCCCAGAGGTGAGGGGCACCCCCCCCCCGTCACGTTGGAAGCAAGGGGACAACGCGCTCAGAAGCCGGCCGGGATAACGAGCGACAAGCGATAAATTTCAGTGTTTGGGCAATCAAGCTAACTGAGCACATTTTTATACATCCTAACCCCCTAAGCTAAATAACAATATAACAGTCAAATAATATAAAGTCTTTCATTTACGATTTAGCTATTATCGCAAATATAAGCAATATAAAATTAAATGAAAAGGTAATATACATTATATATACATAATAATCATTGTAACCCATTCAGAGGTTGCAACACATACATATGGCCTAGTGCCATATTCTAAGAGCAGAATTTTTTTATTATTATTTTCATTTTATTACAAGCAGTTAACCAGCTTCAGGGAGTGTCCCACGACGTCATCTGACATCTGATACACCACAATGCAAATTTTCCTCACATGTTGCTGAAAGAGAAGTGTTCATTGACTGGCGAAATACTATTCTAACTGATCATCATGAAAGAAGTTCTACCCACCGAGACTCTTACTAACACTAAACTCACAATGTTTAGGCTTGAGACAAAATTTGGAAAAATAAATTAAAGACGAGTGCAGTTACAGTGAATATATCTTGGATGATGTAATACCTGTTATTCGTACGTTAGTAGAACTTGACCTGGCTCTTCCAGGCACAGATGAAAGATTTTATTCATTGTAAAATGGGATTTTCTTTTTTTTCGGGCTGCTCGAGTTCTTAAGTCAGTTTGATCAAATTATAGCCTTGCAGATTTCAAAATATTTAAAATTCTGGAAAAGGAAATCCTTCTGATCAGTCCAAAATCTGGTAGGCTAAAGTGCTGTTGACTGTAGTCAAATGACAGTAATTATTTCTCTACAGTGAAGTTGTTCTATAATTTTCTCAGCGTCAACCAGCTGGAATCTTAAGACTGATCAGACACGAGAAGACGACACTATAAGAGAAACAGACAATACTGCAAATAAGATGCAAATACGATGAAATTTTGCAAAACAATCATAGAACTAGTCAAGTTCTGCAAAATAAGGACGTGAACTTAAAAAACATGTGCAGATCTGTACGAGCATTACCTGACCAATTATGTACTTTAAGAGATGCTTTGAAAGATTTGAAACATTTGCAAAGGAAATACTACCAGATGTTGATTACAGTGCAGCTCAAACACACAAACGTATCAGAAAGAAGGTATCCAATGATAACGATCCACCAGAAGTAGATCTGAATCAAACCATACCACGGGTGGGGGTAGAACCCGCGATCAGAGTCTCATGAAGCTCCAGACCGACGCGTTAGCCACTGGACCAGCTGGCTACAATAAGATTCATCCTAGTTGGATGAATCTTACTATAGCCAGCTGGTCCAGTGGCTAGCGCATCAGTCTGGAAGTTTACGACTCTGATTGCGGGTTCTAACCCCACCCGTGGTATGACTTGTTTGCAACCGTGTCATTACGATTTCGTGAGTCAAGTTAGATCTGAATGTCAGAGATAAATTTCCTATCAACATCTTTTACACAATTCTTGAGAAACTGGAGAAGACGAGGAGGAGGAGGAGAGGTGTAGAAAGAAATAGCGAACAGATTTTCTTTTCTAAATTTCGTAGTAAATAATATAACTTTATCTACTGAAACTAAAAGGAACTTTGTGGTATGAGAAGCTAACTGATGCTAACCCAGAAAACTTGGACACTAATATCTATGCTGAGTTTCAGCAGTTTCACTTATACGTGCAGAATAAATTCAGTGAAAAAAAAACAAAAAAACTCTTAAAACGAGATTCAGTCATGAATATCAAAATGGTAAACAATATCAACAGGTTGGTAGGTCAGACACATGGGCAACAAATAGGCAACTTTATTCCGAAACGTTTCACCTACACAGTAGGCTTCCTGAGTAGGCGAATCGTTTCAGAATAAAGTTGCCTAACTGCTGCCTATGTGTCTTACCTACCACCAGATTCAGTCATCCTGAATTTGATCAAATAATTTCAAAAGACAAACTTAAATGTGGGATTCGAAGTGAAGACATTATCTTGCGTATATTTTTAACATTAATGGTCACAAATTGCACATCTGAACGTTAGTTTTCTCAGCTCAAGCGTATTAAAAACCCCAACCGAACAACTATGCGTCAGGACAGGCTGGATGTCTTGTCTCTGCTAAATACAGAAGATGAATTGTCATGCAAGATTTGTCATGCAAGATTTGTCATGCAAGATTTGCCATGCAAGATTTGTCATGCAAGATTTGTCATGCAAGATTTGTCATACAAGATTGATTTTGAAGACTTAAGCAAAACTTTGTGATTTAAAAAATTAAGAAGGAACTTTGTTAGTAATAAATAAAGTTATAAGTAGGTAACAATAAGCACAACTTTGTATCCTTAGATTCATGTTTGTTGAAATGTTAAAATATAGCATTTACATTATTATTATAATCAGAGAGAAGCGCTAAACCACAAGGGTTATACAGCGATAGCATTTACAAATATTTCTCAATTCGTACTTCCCATACGAAGCCATACTTATTTCCATACTAGGCCATCCTTATTTTCCGTACCAGGCCATCCTTATTTCCCGTCCCAGGTCATCCTTATTTCCCATCCCAGGTCATCCTTGCTTATTATACCAGTTCATTGTTTTATGTTGCTTTTTTTCAGTTTCTTCTGCAACTTAAGATTGAAGTTTCTCTAAGATTGTAAGTGAATAATGAATCAGTACAACTGTTAAGAAAGTAAGACAGAGACGTAGTGACCAGCGAGTACGAACCCCATCTGAAATATTTCTCAATGGATCTAACATCGGCGGCTTCTAGTTTTTTATTTTTATCTCATACATATATATATATATTATATATATATATATATATATATATAATATATATATATATATATATATATATATATATATATATATATATTTATATATATTGACACAATTCTCAGGAAGAAATTGGAAGAGTTAAGGAGAATGTAACAACGAATAGGCAATCTTGACACCCACGATGCCTTGTACCTTCTCACAAAGTGCTTGAGTCTGCCCAGGTTGACATTTCCTAAGATGTGCACCTTCATATGATAACCCTATACTGCACGAATATGACAGTATCCTGAGGCAGATTTTAAGTACTTAACCTTACTCCAGAAGACGGGCAGTGGAGCCAAGCTACACTTCCAGTCAGACTAGGAGGCATTGGTGTCCGCAAGTCATCACATATTGCGTTACCTGCTTTTCTGTCCTCATGTATTGCATCCAGAGGGCTTGTAGCAGCGATTCTCCCTGAACATCTTAGAGACAAGATTGGAGTCCAGGACCAAAAGTTCATTGACGGAGCCATGATCTGGGATAATCTAACTGGCTCTGAAACCAGACCTGCTCCCCCCAACAACTACAAACAATCACACTGGGATGGTCGAATAGTGGAAAATATAGCCTCAACAATGCTTCAGAGTGTGTCAGGGAAGGATAGAGCCCACCTCCTGGCAGTGAGAGCACCTCATGCAGGGGATTTTCTGTTGGCTGTTCCCAACTCCAGCCTTGGCACACGCCTCGACCTACAGACCATCCGCATCGGTGTTGCCCTTCGACTTGCCGCCCCTATTCTCGCCGAACACAGGTGTATTTGTTGCAGTGAAGCAGCAGACCGATTCGGGTACCACGGTCTTGTGTGCCGTAAATCCGAGGGAAAGATGCAAAGACATGAGGAGGTTAATAACATTATCAAGAGGAGCCTCACAACAGCCGAATGCCCAGCAGTAAGGGAGCCACCCCAGCTATGCAGATCTGATGGCAGCCAGAAGCGTCCAGATGGTATCACCCTTCAAGCCTGGACAGATGGGAAGCAGGTGGTGTGGGACTATACATGTGTATCTAAACCGTACCCCCGGCCGGGATTGAACCCGCGGTCATAGAGTCTCAAAACTCCAGCCCGTCGCGTTAGCCACTAGACCAGCTAGCCACAATAAGATTCATCCAACTAGGTATATTTCTACACCATAGGAAAGTTAGCACAGGCACCTCTGTGACCACAAATGCAAGTTTTTACAGACGAATCTCCAGCTAGCGTGGCCGTGACGAACTCTAGCTCAAGTCCCTTCACTGCCGTCAACATGACTCAAGAAATCGTAATGATACGATTGCAAATAAACCATATTTGCAATCGTGTCATTACGATTTCTTGAGTCATGTGCATCTACCTTGGCTGATACCTATCTCCAATACACCAGGGAGGAAGAAGGGGCAGCTGCCAGCTTCAGGGAGACCCAAAAGTCTAGAAAATATGGAGAACTTGCCCATCATTATATGTTTGTTCCCATAGGCTCAGAGACCCCTCGGCCCATGGGGAAAGAATGCACCTAAATTCCTTAAGGAGCTAAGAAAAAGACTCATCAGGGTAACTAGGGATCCCAGGGCAGCTAGTTTTCTGTTCCAGCGGCTCAGTGCGGCTGTTCAAAGGGGTAATGCCTGCTGTATTTTGGGCACACGCCCCAGCTCTGAGGAGCTGGATGAGATTTTCGCCTTATAATCGGTGATACACACGTAACAACATGTACCGTATATGCCACCTTTATATCAATAATGTATCTCTTAAATCTTTTGTACAATATTATGTAATATAAATATATATATATATATATATATATATATATATATATTATATATATATATATATATTATATATATATATATATATGCGCACCTTGTTCCAAGGTTCGTAGGTTCGAGTCTCCTTCGGCCAGAGATCAGTGTTTGTGAATATTTCGCATGTTCTTGCGAATTCCTAGCATATATATATATCGTGCCGAATAGGCAGAACTTGCGATCTTGGCTTAAATAGCAACGCTCATCTTGCCATATAGGACAAGTGAAAATTTGTGTATGCAATAATTTCGCCAAAATCATTCTGAACCTAAAGAAAAAAATATATTTCACTGGGTTTGTTTAGTATTAAATTATTGTAAACAAATCTAAAATATATTTAGTTGGGTTAGGCTAAAATAAATTGCTCTTGTTATAGTAAGGTTAGGTAAGTTTTCTAAGATTCTTTTGGTGCAAAATTAAAAAAATTTACATTAACATTAATGAAAAAAATATATCTTTAAACGTATAAGAGAAAATTTCAGAAAGGACTTAATTTTAAATGAGTTCCTGCTAATTGACCAGTTTTACATATTCGGCACGACATGCATATATATATATATATATATATATATATATATATATATATATATATATATATATATATATATATAATATATATGTCGTGCCGAATATGTGAAACTGGTCAATTAGCAGGAACTCATTTAAAATTAAGTCCTTTCTAAAAAATTCTCTTATACGTTTAAAGATATATTTTTTTTCATTAATGTTAATGTAAAAAATTTTAATTTTACTCCAAAAGAATCTTAGAAAACTTACCTAACCTTATTATAACAAGAACAATTTATTTTAGCCTAACCCAACTAAATATATTTTAGATTTGTTTACAATAATTTAATACTAAACAAACACAGTGAAATATATTGTTTTCGTTAGGTTCAGAATGATTTTGGCAGTAACCTCTTGTGAGGAACTGTATCGAAGGCCTTCTTGCAGTCCAAAAAATGCAGTCGATCCACCCCTCTCTTGTCTTACTTCTGTCACCTTGTCATAAAACTCCAGTAGGTTTGTGACATAGGATTTTCCTTCCCTGAAACCGTGCTGGTTGTCAATTATACACTTGTTTCTTTCCATGTGCTCCACCACTCTCCTCCTGATGATCTTCTCCATGACTTTGCATACTATACACGTTAGTGATACAGGTCTGTAGTTTAGTCCCTCATGTCTGTCTTCCTTTTTAAAAATTGGGACTACATTTGCCATCTTCCATACCTCAGAGAGTTGCCCAGTTTCAATTGATGTGTTGAAGATCTTTGTTAATGGCACACACAGTATCTCTGCTTCCTTTTTAAGGACCCACGGAGAGATGCTGTCTGGTCCCACCGCCTTTGAGGTGTCAAGTTCACATAGCAGCTTCTTCACCTCCTCCTGGTTACATGCATCTCATCCAGCACTGGTGTACCCCCCTGTTCTGATTTCCTGGAGTCCTACTGGTTTCCACTGTAAATACTTCTTTAAATCTCGTGTTGAGCTCCTGTCATACCTCTCGGTCGTTTCTTGTGAACTCCCCATCGCCCTTCCTCAGTCTGATTACCTGGTCCTTGACTGTTGTTTTCCTCCTGATGTGGCTATACAACAGCTTCGGGTCAGACTTGACTTTCGATGCTATGTCATTTTCATATTGTTGCTGAGCCTCCCTTCTTATCTGTGCATATTCGTTTCTGGTTGTTCGGCTAATATCTTTATTTTCCTGAGTTGTCTGTCTTTTGTACCTTTTCCATTCTCTAGTACACCTAGTTTTTGCCTCCCTACACCTTTGGGTGAACCAAGGACTCGTTCTGTTCTTTCCATTATTTCTGTTTCCCTTGGGAACAAACCTCTCCTCTGCCTCCTTGCATTTTGTTGCCACATAGTCCATCATTTCTTGTACTGGTTTTCCTGTCAGTTCCCTTTCCCAGTGAATGTCTTGCAGGAAGTTCCTCATGCCTGAGTAGTTCCCCCTTGTGTAGTTTGGTTTTTCCCAACCTATTCCTGCTACTCTCTCCACTTGAAGCTCAACTATGTAGTCGAAGCACAGAACCACATGATCACTAGCTCCCAGGGGCCTTTCATACATGATATCCTCGATGTCCGAACTACTCAAGGTGAATACAAGGTCCAGTCTTGCTGGTTCATCCTCTCCTCTCTCTCTGGTAGTGTCTCTAACATGTTGATGCATGAGGTTTTCCAGTACCACATCCATCATTTTGGCTTTCCATGTTTCGGGACCCCCATGGGGCTCCAGGTTTTCCCAGTCAATCTCCTTGTGACTGAAGTCACCCATAACTAGTAACTTTGCTCCCCCCATGTGTGCTCTTCTGGCCACCTCGGTTAGTGAATAGAGCTGTAAAATAACTTTTGGACTTCTGTTACTTATACTTCTTGAGATAAATCCAAGTAATCTGTTGGCCTTGTTGCGCACACTAAGGCACTGCTGTCTTGGCTTTAGATTTCTGCTTACCATGACTCCCAAGTCCTTTTCGCATTCTGTTTGATCAAGCTCTACTTCACCTAGATTATAACTTCGAGGATTATTTTCATTGCCAAGGGCTAGTACCTTACACTTACCCACATTGAACTTCATCTGCCATTTTTCAGACCAAGACATTAATTTATCCAAATCCTCCTGGAGTTCATTGCTATCCTCCTCAGAGTGAATTATATGGCCTATCTTTGTATCATCAGCAAACTTACTCATGTCACTCGTAATCCCTTCATCAAGGTCATTAATGTAAATTATAAACAAGAGAGGGCATAAAACTGATCCTCGTGAAACGCCACTAGTGACTAAACCCCATTCAGATATCACTCCATTAATGGTAACTCTGCTTTCTATTGGTAAGCCATGCCTCAATCCATGCTAGAACTTTACCTCCTATACCATGAGCTGCCACTTTTCTTAAGAGTCACTTGTGAGGTACTCTATCGAAGGCTTTACTAAAATAAAAATAAACAACAACATATTCCTTATCACTGTCAACTGCCTCAAATGTTCTATTGAAGAACGTCAGTAAGTTTGACAGGCAGGAACGACCTCTCGTGAATCCATGCTGAGATTCATTTATCAAGTTATGCTCTTCAAGGTGACTTCTAATAATGTCAGCTATAATTGATTCGAATAACTTGCCCACTATAGATGTCAGGTTTATTGGACGGTAATTTGAAGGAACGGACTTATCCCCTGATTTCAATATAGGAACCACATTACCCATCTTCCACAACTCTGGCACAACACCGGTAAGGATGGACGCATTAAACACACTCGTTAATGGCTGACTAAGTTCCATCTTGCATTCCTTAAGTACTCTCGAAAACAGCTCATCGGGTCCCGGGGACTTATTTTGCTTCAGTTTGTCTATCTGTTTAATAACCATGTCCCTCGTGACAGCAATATTAGTTAATTTAAATTCATCAGGAACTAAATAATTGTTAATTACTGGAATCTCATTTACGTCTTCCTGTGTAAAAACTGACAAAAAATAGTCATTAAATAAGGAATACATTTCCAGTTCGTTATCCGTCAGCTGTCCATTCCCAATTTTCAGAGGTCCTACTTTTTCCTTCATCTTCGTCCTATACACTTGAAAGAACCCCTTTGGATTAGTCTTTGATTCATTAGCAACTCTAATTTCATAGTCACCTTTAGCCTTTCTAATCCCCTTTTTTACTTCTATTTTAAGCTGAACATATTGGTCAGTAAGGTTAACCTCTCCTCTTCTGATGCGCCTATAAATTCCCCTTTTCTCCACTAATAGATGCTTTAGCCTACTGTTAACCTATTTGGGATCGTTATTATTAGACCTAATTTCTCTCTGGGGAATGTATACACTCTGGGCACGGTGTACATTATTAAGATAAAAATCATAAAAGCAGATCCCTTCATAATCATAAGTATGATCATCGTCAATAAAATCATTAGCTAGATAACCCCTATCAAGATTAGACAGGTGTTCCCTAAGTCCATTATAATCGGCAGAACGGAAATCAGGGATTTTTACTGTATTATCATTATTCTTGCATTCCCAGTTAATGCTAAAAGTGATGGATTTGTGATCACTTGCACCAAGCTCTTCAGTGATCTCCAGATTATTTACGAGTGTTTCCTTATTTGACAAGACTCGGTCTAGCAAATTATTACCCCTGGTAGGCTCTGTTACGCACTGCTTCAGAAAACAGTCCTGAACTGTTTCCATAAAGTCACTGGACTCTAGATTACCTGTCAAAGAATTCCAGTCAATTTGACTAACGTTAAAGTCCCCTACTATCACTATGTTATTGTGTCTAAAAGCCCTAACAATTTCGTCTCAAAGAAGTCTCCCTCTATCGTGATCCAAGCCTGGAGGTCGGTAGATTACACCTAGAATTAGTTTTTCTTGACCCTCTACAAACTCTACCCAAACAGATTCTGTTACTGTTCCATCTATTTTTATACCTGTTTTTATGCAACAATTAATATTTTCTCGAACATATAATGCAACTCCTCCCCCCTTCCCATTACATCTATCCACATGGAACAACTTAAACCCTTGAATATTACACTCAGCAATCATATCCCGACTCTTTAAATCATACCACGTTTCAGTTAATGCAATGATATCAAAGTTCCCAGCACATGCTACCAAACGTAGTTCATTAATTTTATTTCTTGCACTTCGACCATTAGCATAAAATATCATCATATGTTTTTTCTTCTGCACATTTTTCCTATTCATCTTTGTTTTTACACAATTTCTGAAATTATCATTACCCAGAGTTACTCCATGACAGTTACTATTAAGATTCTTAATATCATAAGTCAATATACCCATACTCATTATTTATCATTTCTAAACCCATACCTCTAACTAATCCTAGTTTAAAGTCCTAACAACCCCCTCAACTGAGCTAGCAAGAAAACCCACACCTGCCCTGGATAAGTGAACCCCATCCCTGGCATACATGTTATTTCGGCCATAGAAGTTGTCCCAGTTGTCAATAAATGGTACTGCTTTATCCTTACAGTGTTTATCCAGCCAACAATTAGTACCAATTACTCTGAACAATCATTCATTACCAACACCTCTTCTTGGCAAAATGCCACATATAACAGGGCGCCCCCCCTTCTTCCTAATTATGTCTATAGCTGTCCTGAACTTTCTAACTAAATCCTCACTTCTACGCTTGCTTGCATCATTGCCTCCAGCACTGAGGCAAATAATAGGATTGATCCCATTACCGTTCACGATGTTGTCAAGCCGGCTAACAATGTCCTCCATCCCAGACCCAGGAAAGCAAACCCTCTGTCTCCTACTCCTGTCCTTCAAGCAGAACGCCCTATCCATGTATCTAACCTGGCTATCCCCAACAACAACAACAATATTCTTACCTTCCTTGGTGTCGTTCGTCATGACGTTCCCAGTAGTTGACTCACATTCTTCGGGTACATAACATAAGAACATAACATAAGGAGGAACACTGCAGGCCTGTTGGCCCATACTAGGCAGGTCCTTTACAATTCACCTCACTAACAAAACATTTGCCCAACCCAATTTTCAATGCTACCCAAGAAATAAGCTCTGATGTGCTAGTCCCACTCAAATCCAACCCCTCCCACTCATGTACTTATCCAACCTAAATTTGAAACTACCCAAAGTCCCAGCCTCAATAACCCAACTAGGTAGACTGTTCCACTCATCAACTACCCTATTTCCAAACCAATACTTTCCTATGTCCTTTCTAAATCTAAACTTATCTAATTTAAATCCATTACTGTGGGTTCTCTCTTGGAGAGATATCCTAAAGACCTTATTAATATCCCCTTTATTAATACCTATCTTCCACTTATACCCTTCGATCAGGTCTCCCCTCATTCTTCGTCTAACAAGTGAATGTAATTTAATAGTCTTCAATCTTTCTTCATAAGGAAGATTTCTAATGCTATGTATTAATTTGGTCATCCTATGCTGAATGTTTTCTAACAAATTTATATCCATTCTGTAATATGGAGACCAGAATTGAGCTGCATAATCTAAGTGAGGCCTTACTAATGATGTATAAAGCTGCAGTATGACCTCTGGACTTCTGTTGCTTACAGTGTTTGATATAAATCCCAGTAATCTATTTGCCTTATTATGTATGCTTAGGCATTGCTGTCTTGGTTTAGGTTGCTGCTCACCATAACCCCCAAGTCCTTTTCGCAATCTGTATGGCTAAGTTCTACATCATTTAACTTATAAGTGCTAGGGTTATGGACACTCCCGAGCTTCAGAACCTTGCATTTATCTACATTGAACTGCATCTGCCACTTTTCTGACCAAGAATAGAGTTTGTTTAAATCTTTCCGAAGTTCCCTAACATCTACGTTTGAATCAATTATCCTACCTATCTTTGTGTCATCGGCGAATTTGCTCATATCACTAGTAATTCCCTCATCAAGATCATTGACATATATTATAAACAACAACGGCCCCAAGACTGAACCCTGTGGAACGCCACTTGTTACAGATCCCCACTCGAATTTAACCCCATTTATGGACACACACTGCTTCCTGTCTGTGAGCCATGACTCGATCCACGAGAGCACTTTTCCCCCAATGCCATGAGCTGCCACTTTATTTAACAGTCTTTGGTGCGGAACTCTATCAAAAGCCTTACTAAAATCTAAGTAAATAATATCAAATTCTTTATCGTGGTCATCAGCCTCGAAAGCTTTACTGAAGAAAGTTAATAAATTAGACAGACAAGACCGGCGTCTTGTGAATCCATGCTGAGTATCATTAATCAAGCTATGCTTATCGAGATGTCTTCTTATAATCTCAGCTATAATTGACTCTAGTAATTTGCCTACAATTGAGGTCAGGCTTATTGGGCGGTAATTTGACGGTAACGACTTGTCCCCTGTTTTAAAAATAGGAATTACATTAGCCATCTTCCACATATCAGACACTACACCTGTTTGAAGAGATAAATTAAAAATATTAGTTAATGGTTCACAGAGTTCCATTTTGCATTCCTTAAGAACCCTTGAAAAGACCTCATCACGACCCGGTGACTCATTTTGCTTCAGTCTGTCTATCTGCTTCACAACCATTTCACTAGTGACTGTGATGTTACATAATTTATCTTCTAGCCCACTATAAAAATTAATTACTGGAATATTGTTAGTGTCTTCCTGTGTAAAAACTGAGAGAAAATAACTATTTAAAATCGAGCACATTTCATTCTCTTTGTCAGTACGATGCCCATAGTTATTTTTGAGGGGACCTATCTTATCTCTAACTTTTGTTCTATAGACCTGGAAAAAACTTTTTGGGTTAGTTTTCGAATCCCTAGCAACTTTAATTTCATAGTCCCTTTTAGCTTTTCTTATCCCCTGTTTAATGTCCCTCTTAATGTCAATATACTGATTCATAAGATGACCCTCACCTCTTTTGATACGCCTATAAATTCCTTTCTTATGCCCTAGTAGATATTTCAGCATATTATTCATCCATTTTGGGTCATTTCTATTTGATCTAATTTCTTTATACGGGATAAACGTTCTTTCAGCAGCATGTATAGTGTTCAGAAAACTGTCATGTTGATAGCTCTCTTCGTTATCCCAGTCAACAGATGATAAGTGTTCTCTAAGCCCATTGTAATCTGCTAAGCGAAAATCTGGAATTGTTATTGAGTTGTCCCTACTATCATACTTCCATTCTATGCTAAAGGTAATTGATTTGTGATCGCTTGTGCCAAGTTCCTCATTAATTTCTAAATTATTAACATGGGTTTCCTTGTTCGGCAGAACCAAATCAAGTAGGTTATTTCCCCTTGTAGGTTCTGTCACAAACTGCTTCAAAGAACATTCCTTAACTACTTCTAAGAAGTCATTTGATTCTAAATTCCCAGTCAAGAAATTCCAATCAATGTGACTAAAGTTAAAGTCCCCTAGAATTACTACATTATCGTGCCTTGTGGCCTTAACAATTTCCTCCCACAGTAATTTCCCTTGGTCCCTATCTAAGTTTGGGGGACGGTATATCACTCCTAGAATCAATTTTTTATGCCCCTCTGAAAATTCTATCCAGACAGATTCTGTATGTGTTACCTCAGACTTGATACCCATTTTTATGCAACAGTTCAAGTGATCTCGGACATACAGTGCCACCCCACCTCCCTTACCGATATTTTTATCTACTTGGAACAATTTAAAACCCTGAATGTGACATTCCGAAGGCATGTCCCGACTTTTGGAATTAAACCATGTCTCAGTGATTGCAAATACATCAATGTTACCTGCACTAGCAACTAATCTCAACTCATCCATCTTATTCCTAGCACTACAGCAATTAGCATAATGTAATTTTAAAGACCCTCCTTTCTCTTTACCCTTCCTGTTTTTTCACTAAACCTATTACTGTCCTTGTCGCCTAGTGCCATTGGCTTTCCAATATCCACCTCATTCTGCCTATTACTAGTTCCCCTAGAACTCATAGTATTACTACACTGGGACTTCACTGTATTCATGCCAAAACCCATACCACTAACTATTCCTAGTTTAAAGACCTAACAGCTCCCTCCACTGCGTTGGCCAGTGCTCCCACCCCACACCTAGATAAGTGAACCCCATCCCTGGCATACATGTCATTTCTGCCATAAAAGAGTTCCCAGTTGTCAATGAATGTTACCGCATTTTCCTTACAGTATTTGTCCAGCCAGCAATTGACACCAATTGCCCTGGACAACCCCAACTCCTCTCCTTGGCAAAATACCACATATGACAGGGTTCCCACCCTTCTTCCTAATTATCTCTATTGCTGACCTATACCTGCTAATCAGGTCCTCACTCCTACGTCTGCCAACATCGTTGCCTCCCACACTGAGGCAGATAATATGATTGCTCCCATTACCTTTCATGATGTCGTCCAGACGGCTAACAATGTCCCCCATCCCAGCCCCAGGAAACCATACCCTGTGCCTCCTCTTCCTGTCCCTTAGACAAAAGGCCCTATCCATAAACTTAACCTGTCTCCAACTAAAACAATGTTCTTACCTTCATTTGTAGAATTTGTCGTGATGTTCTTGATGGTCTTCATTGGGGTATCTAGGGATGTCTCACTCACGTCTGCCAATGCTCCCTTGGTGCTCGGTGTGACGTTCTCAGTAGACAATCCACATTCGTCTGGTAACACCGAAAATGGGTTGGAAGTCTCCACAGCAATCTTCTGGATCTTCGTTGTTTCCGCCACTCCAACAGACTTCTTGATTTTCAGCTTTGTTCCACGTTGGACGGATACTGACCAAGTTCCTCTCTTGACTTGAGGACTCACAACAGGATTACTTCGAATCCTCTTGTTTTCCTCCGTCAGTCGCTGTATCTCAAGCTTAGAAACCCTAAGCTCCTCTTTCAGCTGCTGGTACAGTTGCTCAAGAGAGGACATCTTGTGCAGATTCATGGAGAACACACTGAACAGAACTTCACAGAGCTAAGTACACGTCACCACACGCATGGAGAATGCATTAGATGTTTCCACAGCCGTCTCTTTCTTCTTCATTGTTTCTGTCTTTCCATTCTTTTTGATTTTCAACTTTGTTCCATGCTGTCCAGCCACTGACCACGTTACCTTCTTGACCTGAGGGCTCAAAACAGGAGGACTACTACGAATCCTCTTTTCCTCAGTCAATCGCCGTATTTCCATCTTCGCTACTCTCAATTCTTCCTTAAGCTGCTGGTAAAGTTACTAGACGGAGGGCATCTTGGTTCAGTCTACGGAGAGCACACAAGACACTTCTTCACTGAGTTAAGTACAGGTCTCCACTACCGCTTATGTGTTTATTTTTGCACATCCAGTATCCTCTCCAACGCCCAATTCCATGTGTCCACCAGTATAATCAAAAACATCACCAAGTAAAAATCATGGAGGGATATACGCAATCCCTTGTAATAACTGTGATCAAATATACGTCGGAGAAACATTAAGAGACCTTCACACGCGCATTTCGGAACACAACTGTCCAGCAGAATGGACCACAGGAACAAACGTCTTTGTTTCAAGAAACTCCCAACAGCTCAATGATTGTTTACAACAGCAGTAAGACTCGTTTGTCAAAGAGGATACTTCAAGCGAAAGAATCTGAAATCATCAATAATCAATTATAATCAAAAACACTTAAGTAGGACCAACTGCTTCTACAACATAGCAAATAGGTCTAATATGGAGAAACACTGCTTTCTGAACCTTGACCTCCGCCCTCCGAGACTACCTCACCCCTTGACCCCCCAACCCAATACCCCCTCCCACGACCCCCCTACGCGACCCTCCCCCGTCTCGCCGCGCGCTCGCACCGCGCCCTTTCGCGACCCCCGCGCCGCCCGCCCGCAAGTCCTCCCGCGCCCTTCTCGCGACCCCTGCCCGCGCCTTCTGCTGCGCCGTCTGCAGCGTCGTCCGATCGCCCCCGCGCCTCGAATTTCTTTTATCCGAATTTTTTCGATTTTTTTTTTGAATTCTTTTCGGTTGTGCTCTCCATCTCCCTCGGATCAAATTTGAGTTCAACCCCCCGAATCCCAAAAATTTTACTCAATATTACCCAAAGTTTTTGGACCCCCTCCCCCCCTATGGGGGTTTCGAAATTCTCCAATCCTCGGATCAAATTTTTTTCTCGTAGAGAATCAAAGTCTCCCTCTCCTTGGATCAAGTGTTTACTTGAATTTCTTTCTCCATCTCCTCGGATTCATATTTTGGGTCCCCCTCTCACACTTTTCACTTACACCCCCATCCCCAAAATTACTCCGAAAACAAAGTCACTCCACCTCCTCGGAATCAAGTTTTTGGATTTCCCCTAAGGGTGTTTCGAAAGTCTTCCACTCGCTTGATCAAGGGTTTTGAAATTCCCAAATTCCTTGGATCAAATTTTTGGGTACACCCTTCCTTTCACCCCAAATTTTCTCGACAATACCAGACTTCCAACTCCTCGGACTCAAAGTTTTTTGGATTCCCCCCCCTATGGGGTTTTCGAAATTCTCCAATTCCTCGGATCAAGTTTTTGTGATCCCCCTTCTGGGGGGTAAAGCATAGGCTTACTACAATGTCTAAACAATCAAATGAACTAGAAGGGTGATTATCTCTCGGCGGTCAGTGACGTCACATCATACAAGCTGAATCTTGTCTACCCTTTTAATTAATCTAATACGGGGACATAGTAAGACGTCACGCGCACACAGCTGAATCTTTCTATCCTTATAGTTCATTCCAAGTTAATAAGGGTACACAGTACATCAGAAAGGACATTTTTTTTTTGTTCGTTAATACCGCACAATTTCTTTACAAACACAAGTCTAGACATTTATTTAACTATTTCATCTCAAGGTCACACCCCCAACGAAGTAACCTCCTCCCCACCCTCCCAAACCCTCACACTCCCAACCAACACCTCACCAATTTTCACTCATAACCGCCCAATTTTTCCTTCGTTTTAACCCATTAGGGTCATTATTGTTAATAAGGGTGACACAGTGGGGCATCAGAAAGTCACCACATCGCTTACATCCACTTTCGTTAAATACACTACTCACAGTTTACATATACGAATTTAAAGATACGCACTTTTACTTTGAACAACTTCAAAAAACATCTCATAAATCATTTGAATACTCACCAAAATAACCTTTTATACATTTCCAAACAACACTGAAATACCCAAAAACATCATTCGTACACTCCCCAAATCACCTCTGAATACTCCCAGAACACCTACATAATTATACTTCGTTGCAACATCATTTGAACACCTTCATAAGTACTCTCAAAAACATCTTGTACACCTTCAAAAACAACCTTTGAATACTCACATAAACACCCTTGAACACCTTCAAAACAGCCTTTGAACACCTTCAAAGCACTCCTCATAATCATATTGAACTACAACTCAAAAACAACCTTTGAATAACCACAAAACACCTTTGAATCACCTTCAAAAACACTCTTGAAACACCTTCGAAAACACCCCTTGAAAACCACCTTCCAAAAAAAACATTTTGAACACACTCAGAAAACACTTTTGACACCTTTGAACATTTCCAAAACACTATTAGAGTACTTCCCCAATAAGATTTGACATCTCAAATTTTATCTGCAATCTTACACATTTCATTAAATTACACCTCATCCCTCAGTCTCCAGACTATGCATTTTCCTCGTTTTTAACCCTTTTTAGTTCATTCAAGTTATAAGTGGACAACAATACCATCAGAAAAAAGTCACAAAAACTAACTCAAACACTTATACTTGAACACCCCCAAAACACTCTCATACTCATTTGAATATCACATAAACACCCTTGAACTCCTTCAAAACACTTTGAATATCGTTGTTTTTAAACTAATATCATCACAACCCACTTATATCAACTTTTTTTCGGTAAACTCTAATTCGACACACTACCCTCATCAATTTCCAACAATTTTACCTTCGTTTTAACTACTGTCATCACTGTAACCAGAATTTCACAAAAAAAAACTATGACACGCTAACTCACCCGCACACACACACCCCACAACACCCACAACCCACAATTTTTCTCGAGTTTAAACTAATTTAATCATCATAAAGTCTCACAACAACAACAACCCACAACCCACAACATCCACAACCCACAATGTTTTTTTCTCGTTTAGCTAATTTCATCAGAAAGTCCACAACAACAACCCACAACCCACAAGGTCCTTTTTCTCGTATTAACTAAATTCATTCATCAGAAAAAAAGGCACAACACCCACAACCCACAACACCCCACAAACACTTTTTTTTTCTCTTTTTTAACTAAATTTTCATCAGAAAAAGGCACAACAAGACCTTCAACACCTACAAACACCCCTTGAACACCTTCAAAACACTACTTGACACCTTCAAAAACACCTTTGAAACATTTTCCAACAACACTGAAGACTCTTCCAAAAAACACAATTTTGATACTCCCAATTACACCACTGATACTACTAAAACACCTGCTGAAATCAATCAAACACCCTTCAACACTTCAAAAACACCTTTGAAGACCTTCAAAAAACAACATATGAACACAAACTCAAAACACCTTTGAAACATCTTTGAACATTTCCAGAACAACACAAAAATTCACATTTCACAACCACAATGCATCTCAAATCCACTAAAAATATTATAAATCAAGATATTCAAAAACATCATATGACCACCTAACACACACACACCCACACCCCCACCTAACCTAACCTACCCATACCTTACCTAACCAAGACCAACCTAACCAAACACACCTTACCTACCTAACCTAACTAACCTAACCTAACTAACCTTACCTTACCTAACCTAACCTAACCTAACCTAACCTTACCTTACCTAGACCAAACTAACCTAACTAACCTTAACCTAACCTAACCTAACCTTACCTAACCTAACCTAACCAAACCATACCTTACCTAACCAAAACCAAACCTAACCTAACCCAAACCTAACCTTACCTTACCTAAACCTAACCCACCTAACCTAACCAAACCTAATAACCAAACCTAACCTAACCTAACCTTACCTTAACTAACCTAAAAAACCTAACCTAACCTATCCTACACCCTAACCATACCATACTAACCTTACCTAACACTAATTAACCAACCTATCCTAACCTAACCTAACCTTACCTAACCTATCCTAAACCTATCCAAACTTACCAACCTAACCTACTAACCCAACCTAACCTAACCTATCCAAACCTAACCTAACCTAACCTAAACCTATCCCAACCTTACCCTAACTCTACCTAACCTAACCTAACCAAACTTTAACCTTACCATACCTACCCAACCTAACCTAACTTCACCTAACCTATCCTAACCTAACCTAACCTAACCTAACCTATTCCAAACCTATCCTAACCGAACCAAACACAACCTAACCTAACTAACAATAACCATACCTTACCTTACCTTACCTAAGCCAACCTAACCTAACCTAACCTAACCTTACCTAACCTATCCTAACCTAGACCTAACCAATACCTAACCTAAACTATATTGGAACACGTTCCAAAATACATTAGAGTACTCCATAATTACTTTGAACGACTCCTTTTTATTTTGCGATATTTCCAAATATATTTTTGAAAACTTTATCGTAAAATCGAAACATTACTTTCATGGTTGGTAAACACACCCAGGATAGAAAATAATTTACTGATCGATTTCCGAATACAAACACATGTTATCTCGCTCTGAGAGACTCATTGAGCATATATGGGGCCTGCCCCCCCCCCGCAACGCCACTGTGTAATGCGCGATTTCACACCCAATGTAGAAAATCACCCCGCTGCAACACAGGTCAGACGACGCATGTAATGCTTTCACACCCAACATAGAAAAAACACTCCTGAATCAACTCTCCTAACCGAACCTAACCTAACCTATCCTAGCCTAACCTAACCTAGCGTAACCTAACTTAACCTAACCTAACCTAACCTAACCTAACCTAACCTAACCATCCTAACTAACCTAACCTAATCCTAACCATTTCCTAACCTAACCTATCCTAACCATAACCTAACCCAACCTAACTAACCTGAGTACCAACCTAACCTATCTTTAACCAAACCTAACTTATCCCAACCTAAACCTAACCTAACATACCCTAACCTAACTTATCCTAACAAAACTTACCAAACCTAACCTAACCCAACTTAACCTAACCCCTAAACCTCAACCTATACCTAGCCTAACCTAACCTATCCTAACCTAACCTAACCTAACCTAACCAAACAACCAATCAAACACCTCCGAATACTCCCAAAACACTACTGATTACTACCAAAACACCACTGAATACTACCCAAATCACCGTCAAAAACACCAGAAAATAAGTTTAACATCACCATCCAACTTCCTTTTTTATACAAATCGCCCATCCAAATCACTATATCCAAGACCCAACCTAACCTAACCAAGTAACCTTTTTCCTAACCTAACCACAACTAACCGATCCTAACCTAACCTTACTAACAAACCTAACGTGAACCTAACCTAACATACCAAACCTAACTCTAAACCCCGAACCGAACCTATCCTAACCTAGCCCTAACCAAACCTAACACCATCAAACACCTCCGAATTACTCCCCAAAACATTACTGATTAATACCAAAATCACCACTGAATACTAACCAATCACCGTCAAAATAAACATAAACTAAGTTTAACATTCACCATCCAACTTCCTTTTATAGAAATCCCCTCAAATCACTATAACCAAGAACCCAACCTAACCTAACCTTTCCCTAGTCCAAACCGAACCTAACCTAACATTACACAACCCTAACCTAGCCCAACCTAACCCTAACCTAACCTCACCCAACTAACCTAAACACCATCAAACACACCTCCGAATACTCCCCAAAACACTACTGATACAACCAAATCACCTAACTAACCAACAGAACCGAACCTAACATAACCCAACCTAACCTAACTATCCTAACCAACCTAACCTAACACCATCAAACACCCCAAATACTCCCCAAAACACTACTGATTACTACCTAGAGGATAACCTAACCTAACTCTATCCTAACCTTAACCTAACCTAACATATCCTAACCCAACCTAACCTAACCCGACCTAACTTATCCTAACCTAGACCTAAACTAACCCTTACGCCTAACTAACCTAACCTTACCAACTTAACAAACCTAACCTAACCTAACACCTTCAAACACCTCCGATTACTCCCATAACATCTACTGATTACTACCAAAAATCACCACTGAATACTCCTCAAATCACCGCAAATCACACCATAAACAAGTTTATCATCACCATCCAACATCCTTTTATAGAATGAATATTCTTTAAACCGCATTTAATGTCACTTCAAACACTCCGAATACTCCCAAAACACAACTACTGATTACTACCAAATCACCACAAAATCACCAGAAACTATTTTAACATCACCATCCATCATCCTTTTTATAGAATGATATTCTTACCGCATTTTAATGTTGCACATCCTCACAGTTCCTCTTCCACTAATCATCCCTAAACATCCTTCCTTATTCCAGTCCGTATATCTCCTAGAGTTGTTTTTTAAAACCCCCGACAGGACCATCATGACAATAGGAGCCAGAGCAACCATCACCACTCCAACACCACCTACTACCCTGGCTCCTTCCTGTCGCAATGATGGGCCCTCCGCGGGGTTAAAACAACTCTATAGGAGAATACGGAATGAATAAGAAGGATTTTGGGGATTGATGTGTAAGAGGAACTGTGATGTGGCACAAATAATGCGGTAAGTAAATTCAATCTATAAAAAGGATAGATGGTGGTGATGTTAAACTTTGTTTCTGGTGATTTTGAATGGTGATTTGGTAGTAAACAAGTAGTGTTTTAGGGGTAGTATTCGGAGGTGTTTGATAGGTGACATTAAAATGCGTAAGAATATTCATTCTATAAAAGATGTTGGATGGTATGATAACTTAGTTTTTCTGGGTGATTTGACGGTGTTTTTGTTAGTATTCAGGTGGTGAATTTGGTAGTAATCATAGTGTTTGGGAGTAATTCGAGGTGTTTGAAAGGTGTTAGGATAGTTAGGTTTAAGGTTAGGATTAAGTTAGGTTAGGTAGCGTTAGGTAAGGATAAGTTAGGTCAGGTTAGGTTAGGTTAGGATAAGTTAGGTCATGTTAGGTTAGGTTAGGCTAGGGTTAGGTTAGGTTTTTTTTTTTTTAGGTTTAGGATAAGTTAGGTCGGGTTAGGTTGGGTTAGGATAGGATAAGTTAGTAGGTTAGTGTCGTTAGGATAAGGTTAGGTTAGGTACTTTGTTAGTAAACATAAGTAAATTTTGGGGAGTATTTGAGTTGTTTGATGGTGTTATGTTAGGTTAGGTAGGAATAAGTAGGTTAGTTGTTAATGTTAGGTTCGGTTCGGTTAGGTAGGTGATTTGAGTAAGTTAATCAGTAGTGTTTTGGGGAGTATTCGGAGGTGGTTTGATGGTGTAGGATTAGTTTGGGTAGGTTAGATAGGTAGGATTGGCTAGAGTTAGGTTGGGTAATGTTAGGCTAAGGTTCGGTTAGGCTAGGAAAGGTTAGGTTAGGTTGGGTTCCTGGATATAGTGGAAAAAAAAAATTTTGCGTGGATTTCTATAAAAGGAAGTTGGATGGTATGTTAAACATAGTTTATGGTGATTTTGACGGTGATTAGGTAGTATTCAAGAGTGGTGATTTGGGGGGTAGTAATCAGTAGTGTTTTGGAGTATTACGGAGTTTTGAAAGGTGTTAGTTAGGTTATGTTAGGTTAGGATAAGTTAGGTTAGGTTAGGTTAGGTAGATAAGTTAGGTCAGGTTAGGTTAGGTTAGGATAATTAGGTCAGGTAAGGTTAGGTTAGCTAGGTTAGGTGTAGGTTATGGTTAGGAAATTAGGTCGGGTTTAGGTTGGGTTAGGATAGGATAGTTATGTTAGGTAGGTTAGGTAGGTTTAGGTTAGGTAATTTGGTAGTAATCATAGTATTTTGGGAGTATTTGGAGTGTTTGATGGTGGTTAGGTTAGTTTAGGATAAGTTAGTTTAGGTTGGTACTGTTAGAGGTTCGGTTCGGTTAGGTTGGTGATTTGTAGTAGATCAGTAGTGTTTTGGGGAGTATTCGGAGGTGTTTGATGTGTTAGGTTAGGTGGGGTTAGTTAGGATTGGTTTAGGTTGTGGCTGTTAAAAAAGGTGTTAGGTTGTGTAATTGTTAGGCTAGTTCGGTTAGGCTAGGAAAGGTTAGTTGGTTGGGTTCCGGTTATATTGATTTTAGTGGATTTCTATAAAAGGAAGTTGGAATGTGATGTTTAAACATAGGTTTATGGTGATTTTGACGGTGATATTGGTAGAATTTCAGTGGTGATTTGTGTAGTAATCAGTAGTGTTTTTGGGAGTATTCGAGGGTGTGTTTATGGTGTTAGTAGGGTTAGGTTAGGTTAGGTTAGGTTCGGTTAGGTTAGGTTAGGTTAGGACTAGGTTAGGTTAGGTTCAGTATAGGTTTAGTAGTAAGGTTAGGGTTAGGATTTCGGTTAGGTTGGGTAAGGTTAGGAAAGGTTAGGTTGGTTAGGTTGGGTTCTTTGATAAAGTATTTGAGGGGATTTCTATAAAAAGGAAGTTGGATGGTGAAGTTAAAGCTTAGAGTTTCTGTTGATTTTTGAACGGTGATTTGATAGTATTTCACTGGTGATTTGGTAGTAACAGTAGGTTTTTAGGGGAGTATTTTCGGAGGTGTTTGATGTGTTAGTTTAGGGTAGTTAGTTAGGTTAGGTTAGGAAAGGTTAGGTTAGGCTAGGTTATGTGAGGTAGGTTAGTTAGGTTAAGTTTGGGTTAGGTTAGGTCGGTAAGGTTATGTTAAGGAAAAGTAAAGGATAGGTATGTTAGGTTAGGTAGGTTGGGATAGTTAGGTTCGGTTAGGTTGAAGGTTAGGTTAAGAAAGGTTAGTTAGGTTAGGTTAAGTTTTAGGTTGGGTTAGGTTAGTTTAGGTTAGGTTAGTTTAGGTTAGGTTAGGTTAGGTAGGTTTAGGTTAGTTAGGTTAGGTAGGTTAAGTAAGTTAGGTTATCTAGTTAGGTTAGGCATGATAGTTAGGTAGTCGGTTAGGTGAGGTTGATTTCACGGGGTGATTTTATCTTCTAACCTTGGAGGTGAAACAGCAATTACATGCCGTCTGTCTGAACCTTGTTTGCCGCGGGGTTATTTTATTAACTAGGGTTTGAATCGCATTAACACAGTGGCGTTTGGGGGGGGGAGGGGGCGGCCCATATAAAGCTCAATGAGTCTCTCAGAAGCGAGGAAAGTGTTTTCTATTCGGAAATCGAGGTAAATTTTCTAAGCCCTGGGTGTGTTTACCCCAACAAGAAAATAATGTTCGATTTTTACGATAAAGTTTTCAAAACTATTGGAAATATCCACCAAAAAATGGAGTCGTTTCAAAGTAATTCCTGGAGTACTATAAATGTATTTTGGAAGTGTTCCAATATATTTTAGGATTAGGTTAGTTAGGTTAGGATAGGTTTAGGTTAAGTTAGGTTAGTTTAGGATAGGTTAGGTAGGTAAGGAGTAAGGTATAAGGGTAGAGGTAAGGTTAGGTTAGGTTAGGAAGTGTTAGGGTTAGTTAGAGTTAGGTTAGGTATAGGTTGGGATAGGTTTAGGCTAGGTTAGGTTAGGTTAGGATAGGTTAGGTTAGTTTAGGTAAGGTAAGGTTAGTGGTAGGTTAGGATAGGTTAGGTAAGGTTAGGTTAGGTTAGGATAGGTTGGTTTTAAGTAGGTTAGGTTAGGTTAGGTAAGGTAGCTAGGTTAGGTTAGGCTAGGTTAGGTAAGTTAGGTAAGGTAAGGTAAGGTAAGGTAAGGTAAGGTAAGTAATGTAAGTTAGGTTAGTTAGGTTAGGTAGGTAAGGTATGTAAGGTAAGGTTAGGTTAGGTTAGGTTAGGTTAGGTTAGGTAAGGTAATGATAGGTGATGGATAGGTTGGGTTAAGGTATTTAGGTAAGGTTAGGTAAGTAAGTTAGGTTAGGATCCTGTTACTTAGGTTAGGTTAGGTTAGGTAGGTTAGGTTAGGTTAGGTAGGTTTAGTTTAAGTTTAGTGTTAGTTATGATAGTTTGGGTTAAGTAGAGTTAGATTAAGGTTAGGTTAGGTAATGTTAGTGTAAGTGTTTAGGGTTAGGTTAGGTAAGTTAAGGTAAGTAAGTGCAAGGAACGTGGTCCTACCTTACCTTACCGGACCGTTTACCGTGTTATCGTACCTTAACGTAAACTGAAACTTATACAAGCTTAACTTGTAACTTACCTTAACTGAACTTAACTTAGACTTAAACTGAAACTTACCTGAACTGAACGTAACTTAACTTAACTAACTTGAACGTACCTTACCTTACCTTACCCTTACCTTACCGACCTTAACGTAAACTTAACTTAACTTAGACTTAACTTATAGCTTACCTTAACTGAACTTAAACGTAACTTACAGTAACTAAAAGACTTAACTTACAGTTACCTTAACTTACCCTTAACTATCTTAACTATATTAATATATATATATAGATATATAACTTATTACCATCTTCTAAATATCCACACAATCTAACACCACCAAAAAACTAGTTCAAATCTCATCAAATGATGCAATCCTAATATTCAAAAATATATATAAACATCCCATAAACCCCTCATAAACCCCTGAACGTAAATCTATATAACCCCATAAGAAAAAATCCTGAGGAACCCCTTTAAAAAAATCCTTAGATAAATCTCTATAAAATGCAAGCAAACCGCTGAGAAAACTACTACGTCAGCTAGTTATTACCAATTTCTACGCAAGTCCCCACGATAAAATGACCAGTACCCCTTATAAAAATCCCTTATGGGGGGGGGGGGGGGAAACCGCTATAATAGTGCCTATAACCCGTTATAAAATCCTTATAAATCCGTTATAATATCCAATAAACATCATCCCAACTAAACCCCTCACCCCCCCAAGTATGTAATAATTTTATTAATATTTATGATTGATAAGATCAAAAAACATTCAGCCCAACTTACCCCCTCGCCCCCGCAAGATGTGAAGATTAATAATATATATCCAAACAGACATCCCAACCTCACCCCCTCGCCTCCCCATACTTGTAAGATTTAAATATTTATAATATTTTATATATAATATTTATAATATTGAAAAATAAGAATATCCATAAAACATCAACCCAACTCACCCCCTAGCCCCCCAATAGGTTTAATATTCAAAATAGGTAATGATTGAATAATAGAATATCCAAACATCATCCCAACTAACCCCCGCTCCCCCAATAGTGTAACTAACATGGTATAATATTGGAATATATATAGTCTAGTATAGAAACTGTATACCACTCTAAAATAAAAAATATCCCCACAATTTAACCCGATCAGTGCCCAACTAAACCCGCCGCGTCCCCAATGAATTACCATTCACTGGACATACGACCGCCAACTGCGAACCCTCCTCCACCCTCCATCACACCTGACTTGAATAGCATTCCCAGACTTAACCCCCCCCGCACAACCCCTTAGAAAATCCTGTTTAACCCTTTATGAATACATATCGACAACCCCATCAACATCCACCTGGTATAAATATGTTATAACCCCCCTAGCCCCTAGAAATCTAACGAAAAAATATCCTAAAAACATCATACAAGAGACCCGCAAACCACCCAAACAATCCCCCACCCCTGTTGACCCCCCCTCGCCCCAGCCACTCATTCTCCATCTGTCAGCGAATACCAAACAATCCCATATACCTATCCGCCCAAATCTCGCATACCCACAACAAAGTTGTCTACCACCCCAACTAATAAAAATTCCCATTAACTCCGATCTTTTTAAAAAATCTTTATAACCCCATAAATAAAAAAGCCTCAATAACGCCCTTATAAAATCCTTATAACCCTCTATAAAATCTAACAACGCACTTTTTAAAATCTGATATAACCCCATCAATCATCATCTATCAAACATCATTATAACACCGCGTATAAAATCCTTATAACACTGTGATAAACATATCTACAACCCCTTATAAAAAATCCTGTAACCCCCATCAACATCTCTACCCTACATCCGTATAACACCCATTCGATATCCCTCTACCGAACATCCTAATAACATTTCTACAATCATCTTATCAAATTTATTAACTCCATTTATAAAAATGCTACAAACCGATAAATAAATTCCCAGACACCCCTGACAAAAAATTATCGACTGACCCCATCAAACATCTACGAATAAAAATCCGCTTAACCCCTCCCCCTATCGACACCATAGAGAACCCAACTACCACATACCCCCATTTCTACTATGCCAAACCCTCCCGATTCATACCTCTGCATATATCCAGATACTGAATCACATATAAACCCCAACTACCCCAAACCAGAACAACCCGTTAACGCCCGCTCCCCCATGGGGGAACAGTGCGAGCACCAATATCTATAATTAATTCTTATATCGGTTAAATTTCTTGATGTTCGGAGGTGAACCAACGAGTGTCTATCCCATCTCATGCCCCAATAACCCCCCCAGTACACGCCAATAGAAGTGACCCTCCGCAATATTTACAACCCTCCCCCCCCCATATCCAACATCATTACCATATACCCCAACAACACCAACCAGACCACCACCAGTATGCGCGCCCTCAACCGCCAATATATCTCGTCAGACACAGACTTCCCATAACATCCTGAGAGTGAATCCCCTTTCAACACAAAAAATAACAAAAATTACGGCATAAACAGCCAATGTAAATTTACGATACACAACCAGTCCGAGTAAGACACCCAACAAAGTTCATATGACTTGTTTAGCCCTTGAAGTAAGCATGCTACCCCCAGAGTTGGAATACCAAAAACTTGATCCTAGGAATTGGAGAATTTCGAAAACCCAAAGGGGGGAATCCCAAAAAACTGAACCGAGTAGTGGAGTCAGGTATTGTCCGAAAAATTTGGGATAAAGAGTGGGTACCCAAAATAATTTGATCCATGGAAATGAGAAAATTTCAAGAACCCTGATCCAAGGAGATGCGACTTTCGAAACGCCCCAATAGGTGAAATCCAAAAACTTGGATCCGAGGAGATGGAGACTTTGACTTTCGATAAAATATGGGATGGGGGTGAAAGTGAATAGGGGGAACCTCAAAAATTTGGATCCGAGGAGATGTAGAAAATTCAAAACCCTGATCCAAGTGAGAGGGAGACTTTGATATCGAGAAAAATTTGTATCCGAGTGATTGGAGAATTTCGAAACCCCCATAGGGGGAATCCAAAAACTTGGGTAATAAGAGAAATTTTTGGATTGGGGGTGGAACCCTCAAAAATTTGATCCCGAGAGTATGGGAAGCACAAGAAAAAGAAATTCAAAAAATTCAAAAAAAAGTCGGAAAAAATTCGATGCGCGGGGTGGATCCTGACGACGCTGCAGATGGCGCAGCAGAATCGCGGGCTTTGGTCGCGAAGGGCGCGTGGCGGAGTCGCCGGGGCGCGATGGGTGTGTGGGGTCGCGAAGGGGGGTTCGCGAAGTGGTGGTTCGTGGGAGGGGGAATTGTTTGGGGGTCAAGGGTGAGGTAGTCTCGATGGTCGAGGACAAGGTCAAAACCTAAGTAACACCTAGGTTGAAAGGTGAACCCCTCCAGCTGCTGGTCGCTCATAAACCGGAAGGTGTGCGCTTCAGTGGAAGGCCTAAACCCGGATACACGCCCAGTGGAAGGCCTAAACGTAAGGGATGGCTCTGTATAAGGCCTTTTCACTCCGGAAGGGTGCGTCTCAGCCGCATTTTTCACGTCCACTACATTGTATATACATAAATATGCAAGTGCATTCATACATACACATGCATACGTAAATGAATTCATTTAAAATAGTGTACATATACATTGAGGAATAAATATGCATGCTCGCGCATTAGCTCACATATACACGCACAGACGCAAATGCACGTAAGCGTACACAAGCAGGGGTCAGGAGCTGTGTCGCGACGTTTTGAGCGACAATAACGTGAGTACATACGCAAACATATAATTATGTTCTACTACATTAGTATTTATTGGTCACTCTGCATTATTCCTCTTGCTAACACTTATGTAGAGACGGACTGACCTTGTAAGACTCGGGGATACCTTTCTGGGATAACACAGGAACCACAGTCCACTTAGTTTTATTTTATATTCCATGAATTACTTCTTTAATACACACAGGAATAGATCCGTCACAGTAAGATAGTTCAATGGTTAATGGTAAAAAATGTTAGAACATGACCATAACATGGTAAACACAGGTCGAGACCCAACCTTGAGTAGCGACGATCATTTGATGGGTCATAAACCATCCAAAGAACTAAAATTATATGTAAAATAAACTATTTTTTCAATGTTAGCAAAAACGAAAAAGAAATGCCAAGCGCATCACAAGTAACGAAAAAGTTTATTTTTGTAATGTTTCGTTTATTTCTATAACTTGATCCTAGAGATACACAATACCCAAACACTGACTTGATCCTAGAGATACACAATACCCAAACACTGACTTGATCCTAGAGATACACAATACCCAAACACTGACTTGATCCTAGAGATACACAATACCCAAACACTGACTTGATCCTAGAGATACACAATACCCAAACACTGACTTGATCCTAGAGATACACAATACCCAAACACTGACTTGATCCTAGAGATACACAATACCCAAACACTGACTTGATCCTAGAGATACACAATACCCAAACACTGACTTGATCCTAGAGATACACAATACCCAAACACTGACTTGACCCAGAGATACACAAAAACCCAAACACTGACTTGATCCTAGAGATACACAATACCCAAACACTGACTTGATCCTAGAGATGCACAATACCCAAACACTGAATATTGTCTGCATCGCTCTAGGGCCGTGTAGACCTCCTGCGCAAACGCACTTCAGTTCCCTGACTGCAGTAGTGTGAGGTGGTGCTTGTCGCGCCTCTGTCGTCAGCCCAGGAGAACTACCATTAGTCAACATGGCGTTCAGTTACAGACGCAGGATCAACACTGTCGGCGTTGAACTTCTCAGTGGGGCAATAACGCCAGCTTCAGCCCAGGTTTTACTACCTAAAATCATCAAAGACACGTATAGCATTCAGGATGGCGAGTTGTACGGAGTAGCATTGAACGGAAGCACGTAGATTTTTTGTGAAAACTGCTCTCAGCAAGGGTTTTTATGAGCCCGTTGGTAAACCCGGGTTTCAGGACGTAAGTCTTGATGCAACACCAGCGTGCGTGTGAGGATGATCGATGTATCCAGAAAATTATACATGGATTAAACTGCGTAATGTCCCCTTTGAGGCTGATGAGACAGATATCAGAAAAGTTTTTGAGGAATACGGAACTGTTCATTTGGCCACCCAATGGAAAAATGGGTGAGGGGTTGCCTACACAGGTCTGCCCGGAGGGCATTTTAACCTAAAAATGACATTGCGACACCCCACACCTTTCTTACGTGTACCTAAAGGAATTCAGGACACAGGTCATGGTTTCATACCCGGGCAAAGGCGAAACATGCCGACTTGTGGGGAATATGATCACATAGGGGTTTGGAGTTGGGAAAGCGGCAACGACCCTCCTGGCCCAGGGGCGGAGACATCAGTTTTCTAAAAACCGGAGGGAGCAGGTGATGACAACGACGTGAAGGAGGGCGTGGTCGTCTATGGAGCGAAAATAGTGGATGAGCGAATAAGGCTGGGGGAAGAGATTTGAGGCCCTGGACCAGTTTCCGGGCCCAGAGACACTTCCAGTGGATCGGGTTGCGCAAAAAGTACAGGAGAAGTGTTGGAAATTGAGGAGGAATTAGCCGAGGTTCCTGAAGTCCTTGTCCCCGGCCTGAGGAGGTGGCGCTCCTAGAAAGGGGTAGAAGACGAAGTTGAAGGCTGTGGTGCATCAAACAACAGAACTATTCGGACGACGGTAGTGACAGCGTGACTGAGTGTCACCGAGATCATGCCACTGTTGTACAGTGGAGGTTGAGGTACATTGTGAGGCATCCCCCCCAGCCCAAAAGCCATGGAGGATGCGCCTGTCACAAGAAAGAGAGCCGCTGCGTCGGATTCAGATGATGTCCTAACGCCAGCGCGGGGGACTGGAAGCAAAAAATGGGCAGAAGGTGAAGGTGGGGGGGTTTTGGCCATGACAGGGGGCACCGGGAAAGAAGGGGGGGGAGAGGGGAAGTGTGCAGGTGACAAGTGGTCCCACACGTTCTGGTGCCCATGGAAAGTGAAGAGAGGAGGCAGGGGTGGAAACTTTAATTAGGCCTCCGGTGGTACGAAAGTAAACGTTAATGGTTTGTGTAATAGTTGTAAAGAGAGAATGGTTTAGAAATGTTCTGAATAAATTTAGAGTGGATGTTGTGTTCCTTCGGGAGCAAATTTTAAAGGAGGGTAGGGTTTTTGGGAGATGGAGGGGTTCGAGTGGTAACCCGGGCCCAAATCTGCCCGTTTAAAAAGGAGGGGTGGGTATATTAATCCCCGGTGGCGAGCCTGTTTGTTTTGCTAAGAAGTGAGGAGGGGGGGAGGGGGAAGGGTGTTGTGCGTAGATGGTTTGTGGATGAAAAAAACGTGTGGCCTTTATTAGCGTATATGCGCCTGCAGAGAATAACTTTACAGGTGAAGCAGGACGTTTTGTGTGTGAGGACCTTGTGTTTTTTTTTTCCGTGCATTACCGGAGGTGGCAATTTAGTAGGAGTGTTTTGGAACTGCGTCATTAGGAGGCTGATGTGGAACTGAAAGGGGCAGGTTTTTGTGTCGGTGGCCCTACGAGATTTATTTGGGGGATTTTAGGTAAGGACGCATTCGAGAGGGGGGGGGGGGCGTGGGAGACAAGCATCATTTGTTAAGGAGAGGGATGCAGCGAGGTTAGATAGTGTATCTTTCTCACGGGGTTGTAGTGAGATCTTTCAAAACTGTTGAAGGTAGCATGGTCGGACATAGAGCAGTGTTGGGGAGGTTGGTGGGAGGAGCTTGCGGAAAATACAGGATTACTGGAAATTAAATGTAAGTGAAATTGAGTGTTGAGGAGGGGTAGGGGGGATTTTCGTCCTATGGAAGGAGCTTAGCGAGGAGGCACAGGGAGTGGTAGATGTCGTACAATGGTGGGTTTGGGTGTAGCCAAGGAAAGGATTAGAAATATGTGGGGGTGGGCAAACGTAATAAATGATTTAAAATATGGCCTTTCAAATTATTTAGAGGACGGGTTTAAAGGGGCTTTTTATGGGAAGGGGGCTTTTGGGGGCAACTATCCTATGGATGAAATTGTCGAGGTCAAGGGGAGACTGGGGGAAAGTTACAAAATGAGAGGTTTTCCAAGCGGTAAGGGTGAAAGGCAGGGGTAGAGGAGGTGCTTTGGGGAACAAGCCATCGGCGTGTGTGTGCGACTCAAAAACAAAGACAGCGGGTTACAGCTATTCCGAGGTTAGAGGTTACATGAGATGGCGGGGGGGTTATAGAATGGGTCAGGAGATACTAACTACGAAAGGAATGTGTGCATATGCGGGATAAATGGTATGAAGGAAATTGGACAAGTGGGAAGGTGGAGAATGTGGATTTAGAGGGTGTGAGTTGTGACGTGTAATTTAGGGAATAGTGATAGAAAGGCTTTAGGGGGGGTAATAACGGAAGAGGAAATAGAGTTGGCTTTAAGGGGAAAGAGGAAGGGCAAAGAAACCGGAATTAGACGGTCTCCCGGCTGAATTTTACCTCCAACATTGAGGGGTGATAAGGGGATTCATGGGTAGGTTTATTTAATCAAAATGAAGGAGAAGGGTGTGGATGGGGACAAAGCAAGCAACAGCAGTTGTAGTGTTTGGTCCAGAAGGGTAAGGGCAGCACACCCTAAAGGAGTACCGTGCCATATCTCTGTTAAGTCTGATTATAAGTTGTTTGCTAAAGTCTTGGGTAATCAGTTTAAATGTGTGGTAGGGAGAGTGGTTTCGAAAAGGCATATGGTTTGCCTGGAAGGTCGATGATTGAGGGTCATGGAATACTGAGAAGTTTTGTGGAGTCAAAAGGATGGGGAGGGAGGGCGGCGTTTGTTGGCCTTAGACTGGCAGGGGGCCCTATGACAGGGTGGAAAGGGGAGCATTGGAAGCTATACTTAGGAGGCAGGGTTAAAAGGGAAAAAAAATAGTTAATTGGGTAACCACGTTGTACAATGGAAAAAAGGTAAAGGGTACAGTTTAAAATGGATCCCTTTGGGGAGGAAATTTAATGGGTAGGGGATTTAAAGCAGGGTGTCCCATGTCACAAATGTTGTTTGTGTGCTTTCAGGACCCCTTCTATAGAATGGTTGAACGTTGTGAAAGTGACACGAGTGGAGGTGTGGGGGAGTGGGGAAAAAGGTGGCCTGGAATAATAGGATATGAGACAATACAACGTCCTGGTTCGAGAGGGGATGGCGTTGGGTGTTTTGGAGATGATGTGCAACAGTTCGGAAATGCAACAGGGATGAAAGGTAAATTTGAGAGAAGTCAATGATCATGGGTTTTGGGTGATGGGGTGGAGGGGGGGGGGGTAGATGTAACATGTGAGGAAACAAACGGTGTCTTTAAAATATTGTGGTATCACCTATAAGCAATGACTTGGATGACTGCTCGAGAGGAAAAATTCGAACAGATTAAATGGAAAGGGTTCAGGGGCGTCTGGGCATTGTTGACCTCAACATTTGACTCTCGTACGAGTGATTGTTATAAATGTATTATTGAAATAAGGTTGGCACGTAGCAGCCGTGTTCCCATTAACAGGACGGATTGTTGGGAATTCTGAGACGAGTGTCCCAACTTTTTGTGGGGTTTTAAGGTGCGATTGGCTGAGGAAGAGGTTGTAATGTTACTGTGCGCCAGGGTGGGTTGGGGTTGATGATCTGAGGAGGAGGATTAAATTGTGTTTCTTAAATGGGAAGTTTTGTGCGAAGGTGTGAGTGGAAAGGGGAGCTGGAAAAGTACGTGATAAAGGGTTTGGGTAAGTTGTATGATGGGTGGAGTTGAGGGAATGTGAAACTGTTTTGAGGGCTTTGATGTTGGTTAGAGAAACCCAGGAAAATTCGAGTAGGGGTTTTGGGGTAGGGTGCTTGCAGAAAGGATTGTTTTTACCAGTTGAGGGATTGTTCCCCAATGTCGCATTGGGAAAAGTATTTGGTATAGGTTTAGCAAGTTGAGTTAAAGCCTAGGGTAAGGGAGGTAACGTATCGTTTTCTGCATGGCATACTACCGTCGGGGGAGGTACTAAGAACCAAGGGGTAAATTTTGGGCGGAAGGTGTGGAATCTGTGGGGGAGGATGAGACGACGTTCCATGCAGTATACTTTTTTGGGGGACGGAGGGGTGTTAGGGATTGATTTAAGTAGGTTGTACAAGGGTGGGGGCCGAGGGGTGTCGGTTTTGCGTGCACTAAGCCTAGGTGTGGGAGGGTTCGAGGGGAGTGTTATAAGAGCTTTGGATTATATAATAGTGGATTATATATATATATCGTGGGTGATGAGGGGGAGGGGGGAATTGTTTAGGTGCGGGGGCGGGTACTAGCGGTAACGGTTTATCGTAAAGATGTGTCGTAAAGAGAACTGTATGGGAGGAGGTGAGAGAAGGATTTTTCGGAAGGGTATAGAATGTTAATGTTAGGGGGTTTTTTTTCATGAATCTACGACTTGGGCTGAGTGGGTAAGGGGGGGAGGGTTGGGGATTACATACGAGAAGGGGGAATTTCATTTGGACAGCGGGGTCGTCTCCTGGGAGGGGGAGAGTGAGGTGTATGTGGATAATAGAAGGTGTAAGATGTTTGGCATAAGTGTATGTAACATGCAAGTGGGCACAGAAAACAAAGGTGATATCAAGTAATTTCGTAGTAACGAATGGGGAATTCTGTGTTTGATGTGTCAGGGTCGTCATGACCTTCTTCAATGTATTAAGTGTGAATGGTGTCAAAGATTATAGGTATAAGACCCCTTTAAAAGCTTTTGGGCTTCTGTAGAGTGTGCGTTTATAGCCTTTATTGGGCATATTTCATGGGGCGATAATCGTATCGCAATGAGAGGTTATTTAAATTTTTGTTGTTTTGGGGTTTAGTGTTGGGGTTTTTTAGCGAGTGTAACTGACTTTTATTTTTAACATTATATAATGTGCTCTTCCAGTTTTTATGAGAGATGGAAAAGCTAATGACTTCCATAAATTTGTAATGCTCTTAAAAATTTGTAATGGGAGAGTATGGTTTTAGTTCTCTTACTTTATATAATGTGGCTCAGCGGTGGAAGAAGGCTGTATTAATATTTACTAAAAATTTAGTAATATTTATTTAGTAAAGTTTTGAAGGCTTGGGATTTTCATTTTTTTTCAGTGCTTAAAGTGGGGATTGTAGTGAGGCACGTATGTATGTTTTTAGGTAATTTCTTATTGTATAGGGGGTTAATTTTGGGAAGGTGCATGTAATTTTTTTTTTTTTAAGTGAGAATTGTTTATGTAGGTCATTCCTCTGATTAAACTACTGTGAGGTTGTGAACCTTTTTCAATGTCAGTCATAAATATGTTTTTAACTATACAAAAACTGAAAGGCTTATATAGTTTATATTTTATATAGTTTAAATAGTTTATATAGTTTATATTGGTTTAAAATTATAGTAGTATGTTATATGGAAAAATTTGTGAGTGTATTTTGTTGTGTAGGATTGTTAGGGGTATGTTGTGTAGGATTGTTAGTGTATGTTGTGTAGGATTGTTTTGTGTATGTTGTGTAGGATTGTTAGTGTATGTTGTGTAGGATTGTTTAAATGTAATGTTGTGTAGATTGTTAGTGTATGTTCTGTAGGATTGTTAGTGTATGTTGTGTAGGATTTGTTAGTGTATGTTTTTTGTAGGATTGTTAGTGTAAAGTTGTGTAGGATTGTTAGTGTATGTTGTGTAGGATTGTTAGTGTAATGTTGTTTTTAAAGGATTGTTAGTTGTATGTTGTGTAGGATTGTTAGTGTATGTTGTGTAGGATTGTTAGTGTATGTGGGGTAGGATTGTTAGTGTATGTTGTGTAGGATTGTTTAGTGTATGTTTGGTAGGATTTTTAGTGTATGTTGTTAGGATTGTTTAGTGTATTTGTGTAGGATTTTTTAGTGTATGTTGTGTAGGATTTGTTAGTGATGTTGTGTAGATTGTTAGTGTATGTTGTAAGGATTGTTAGTGTATTGTTGTTAGGATTGTTAGTGTATGTTGTGTAGGTTTGTGTGTATTTGTTAAAAACTTGTTAGTGTAAGTTCTGTATTGACTGAGGATCCTACTGTACCCATTTTATATCTTTTTATTTAATAGTAAGCTGTAAAGTTTTTAAATAAAATATATAAAAAAAAAACTGACTTGGTCCTAGAGATACACAATACCCAAACACAGACTTGATCCTAGAGATACACAATACCCAAACACTAACTTGATCCTTGAGATGCACAATACCCAAACACTGTATGGAAAATTTTATAGGGGTTTACCTGTATGTACCTCGACATTATATGCATACAAGTAAACTCATTGGGAGACAACAACCATATTGTTTACCGTAGTCACCCCGTGTAGACATATGAGAAAAGTTAACCACCCCTGGTCCATGCAGGTGGCTCCTTCGACCTCACAATCTTAACCATATCTATCCGAGACCAGTATGAATTGGATAGCACCCACAAGTACGGCGCTACTAATTAATTGTGGACTGTATAGATTATATTAGTTTAACTGAATAAAGAGGGGGGTAGGTTATACATGGATATATCCATCAAGGAAAAACACTTTTACATAATCCCAGCGCTTACCAGATATTCTCTGGTGGTCACTTGATGTAGCTGGATCACCCATAACCTATCCAATTCATCGACACCATGCCCAGCCCTTCTAGGGTAGGGTAGGTGCCTGAGCCCGAGCCTTTAGCTCATAAGACTGTCATTCCCATTAGCCCCCTTGGGGCGGGGATGGCAGACCAGAGAGGCCTAGCTTGTGGCTAGGCCTGGGGACAGTTGGTCCCAAAGATGAGGAGGTACTTGTGCCTCCTCCCATGGGAGACTTAGGTCTCAGACACTCCCTAAAGAGGGAGCCAAGGCCGGGCCACCACTTGGAAAAGGCCCGGGCCGGGAGAATACCGGCTAATCTTTAATAATAATAATAACCTATCCAATTACAACATACCTAACTGGCCAGTATCAGTCTGCTATAACTAGAAGGGTTACTTGACTGTGGATGATTGATACTCCTTATTTCCTCCATTCACTATCTCATTTCGATGTCCTGCTACGCCCACGCGGTTCTTATTCCAGCAGGACTTGGTATACGTTGGTTTGTTCCCCCCGGTTTAGAAGTCGGGACTCCATAAAAAAATTCCACTACCTCTGGACAGGAACCAAAGAGGACTACCCCTTCAACACATTCTCTTAACTTAGTGTTATTATCAGCGATTACAAATTTCAATTCCACAAAAACGATTTAATGTTCTCATAATTATGCACATTAGAGGTCACTCCATTAAAGATCTGAGACCGATGAGTGATGATTAAATCACGGGTATTTTCCCCTGGACTCACTCCATGGCGTCGCACCAGTCACCCCCGGTCCTACCATTATTCACTAATTTTACCACTTTATTACTGTGGTCCCGTAAATCACGTTCCCTCACTCTTAACCAGGAACAGTTACGACACTTCATATGAAGTAAAGCCTGTATTAATCCTTAGGCCGCCGTGAACGCCAATTTCCTGGTCCCATGCTTTCCCAGCCTCTTAACTCCATTCCAAACACTCCAGCTCCCTCATGCCCCGTCTCGACCTCTCCCCTGCCCATCAGCGCAGGCGCAGAGCTTCCCTGTTGGTTCTCTTTAAAATACAATTTAGAACAACAGTAATGCATTAATCATGTATATTTACATTATAAAAAAATATACAGTATAATTATTGGAATTTATTTTCCACACACTGGCTTCATCCTAAAGATGCACAATACCCACATTCTGACTTGATCCTAGAGATACACAATACTCAAACACTGACTTGATCCTAGAGATACACAATATTTAAACACTGACTTGATCCTAGAGATGCACAACACCCACACACTTGCAGCTACCTACTTTGTTTTCGTTGGAATGTAATGCCTCGAAAACAATCCCACCCCATTACTTCTTGTCAGCTTTACATACAACGGGGCTGATTATATAAAGACGATTTGCTGGTGTCCTGAGTAGATTCGCTAACCATTCGGGCAACAGATAAAAATATTTGAGAACTGTTTTAAACGGAGTCCCAGTTATCTCAATTTGAAGAGACTGAGTCTCTCGGGTGACTAGGAGAACTAGTTGAGTCATAATTCACTGAGCGAGGCCTTGGATGTTCTCCTTGGATGTTCTCCTTGGATGTTCTCCTTGGATGTTCTCCTTGGATGTTCTCCTTGGATGCTTTCCTTGGATGTTTTCCTTGGATGTTTTCCTTGGATGTTTTCCTTGGATGTTTTCCTTGGATGTTTTCCTTGGATGTTTTCCTTGGATGTTTTCCTTGGATGTTCTCCTTGGATGTTCTTGGCATACGCGAGATGAATACATAATTTTTAACCATGAAGGGGAATTCTAATATACAGTATAACGGAAACAGAGATATGATATCCTCCTCGGTAAAGACAAAGACATGAGGTCTTTGATGTTAATAATAATAGTAATAATAATAATAATATAATAATAATAGCTTTATTTCTACATGTCCATGGTATACAGTGACATGCTGCTACATATGCTGAGTATTTTGGGAAAATTAGGTCGGTTTTGTCCCAGGATGCGACCCTTACTAATCAACTATTACCCAGGTACCCATTATTACTGATGGGTGAACATAGACAACAGGTGTAAGGAAACACCCCCCCCCCCAATGTTTTCACCCTCGCAGGGAATCGAACCCGGATATCACCGTGTGAAGAGAGAGCTTTTGCCACCAGGCGACGGTGGCCCGTCAAGGGAAAGTATGAGATTTAAACGACATCTTGAAGTGGGGAATTAGGAAATTTGTCACTATAACAGGGGTATATCTTACTATTATATTAAGATTGCCAAGTAATACTTTTAATCTTCTTTCTGGACACTCGTAAAGACGCTACTTGATAACTGCGTACAACGATGGAAATATAGACAAAATTTCGCCTATGGCTGGACAGCAAAATGGTGGCACTATAAACTGGTATAAAACAAGAACTTACCTTCCAGTTGTGTGGACCGTCCCTCAGCCAGCTGGTAATTCTTGCTTACCTGAAAGATAAAAAAACCATACTTATTAATAAGTCTCTTTCCGCTATATCACCCATACAGGGTTAGTATTTAGTTTAGATGTAATGATACATATGTTTCACCCCTCCAGGCAGAACCGTCAGGAAGTTTACGCAGTTTATACCCTTAAGTCAGTACCTCAAGGAAGTATCCGCAGTAATACCCTTTACTCATCCCTTCAAGGAATTATCCCCAGTTATACCCTTCAGTCAGCACCTTCAGAAAGTATCCCCAGGTATACCCTTCATTCAGAACTTTCAAGAAGAATCCCCAGTTATAAACTTCTTCACACACCTTCAGGAAGTATCCCCTGCTATACCCTTCCTCCTATACCTTCAGGAAATATCAATAGTTATTCCCTTCTTCCTACACCTTCAGGAAGTATCCCCAGTTATACCCATCATCCTACATCTTCAGGAAGGATCCCCAGTTATACCCATCATCCTACACCTTCAGGAAGTATCCCCAGTTATACCCATCATCCTACATCTTCAGGAAGTATCCCCAGTTATACCCATCATCCTACATCTTCAGGAAGTATCCCCAGTTATACCCATCATCCTACATCTTCAGGAAGTATCCCCAGTTACAATCTTCATCCTGCTACAGACCTTTAAACTACCACGTGTTCGTAATAATTATCACCTTTACCCTGTTTCAATTAACATGACTCAGGTTACACTGCAAATAAGTCTTAACAGGATAAATTTCATGCTACACTGAAACTAAGATAATCAGTCTTTCATTATCTTAAATGATATTCATTTTAACATGATAATTAACATGGAAATTATCGAGTGAAACAAAGCTTATCATCCTTACACTGTCCTAACATGATAACTCTCAGGGTACAGTGAAACTAAGATTATCATCCTTACACTGTCCTAACATGATAACTCTCAATGTACAGTGAAACTAAGATTATCATTCTTACACTGTCCTAACATGATAACTCTCAGGGCACAGTGAAACTAAGATTATCATCCTTACACTGTCCTAACATGATAACTCTCAGGGTACAGTGAAACTAAGATTATCATCCTTACACTGTCCTAACATGATAACTCTCAATGTACAGTGAAACTAAGATTATCATCTTTACACTGTCCTAACATGATAACTCTCGGAGTACAGTGAAACTAAGATTATCATCCTTACACTGATCTAAATGATACTTACCTTAATATAACGGATGACGTCTGGATGACTCACTGGGGCCCAGACGTCTGGATGACTCGCAGGGGCCCAGACGTCTGGATGACTCACTGGGGCCCAGACGTCTGGATGACTCGCTGGGGCCCAGACGTTGTCAAAAACATTTTTAGAGAAAATACTTTTGTTAGAAATTTTGTTAGAAACACTTTCATTTGAAACACTTTTGTTAGAAATTGATTTACTTGAAGTAGTTGCCAGGATTTTTTTCAGTAGCACTTATTAGAAATAATGTTTATAGAAACATGTCAGAAACGTTATTAGAAACACTTGCAAAAAAATCATTTTCCATCAACGCTTTTGTTAGGAACACTTTTTCAGGGGTACTTTTCAGAGCATCTCTTTTTGTCCAACACTTTGGTACTCAACACTTTGGTACTCAACACTTTGGTACTCAACACTTGTTATTAATTGTTTTACCATCAACATCTCTTTTTATGAACACATTGAAGTTTTAATCAAATATTTGAACAAAATTATAAACATCAGTCCTCCGAAATTTATATTAAACACCGGATCTCAGCATCAACACTTATTATTATTACATTAACCTGAGAGCGCTGAACCAGTAAGGACCATAAAGGGCTGAGGGAATAGGATCAAGAACCCCTCACCAGCATCAAGTAACCTGCAGTATGTATAGAATAATTGCTTATGTACTGTAGTCAGGTGAGGCGAAGCAGGAGGAGGCGGGGTCATAGTGGAACCATCCACTAGTCGAAGTAGGTCTTCGTCCTAATAATGATCAAGCACTTTCCACATATTCTCACACTCACACTCACACTCACACTCACACTCACACTCACACTCACACTCACACTCACACTCACACTCACACTCACACTCACACTCACACTCACACTCACACTCACACTCACATCACACTCACACTCACACTCACACTCACACTCACACACACACACACACACACACACACACACACACACACACATACATACATACATACATACACATACATACATACACACACACATACACATACACATACACATACACATACACACTCACTCTCACTCTCACTCTCACTCTCTCGCTCACTCTCTCTCTCTCACTCTCTCTCGCCTTATTAACACCGTAACTACACTAATAACTAGGTCATTGGCTCTTTTTGGTTGGTTACTTGCTGCTTCAGGTTTAAAGCCTATCGACTACACAATGGTCATTAAGACAACATGTCTCCTTTACATCACCAGTCAATGTTGTTTTAACCAGTAAAAGGGTAATTAAGCTTAATTTTGTGTGGTACACTGAGCTACACATCTCAACGTTTATATATGCAGAGATTCACACACCTCTCTGTGTATGTTACTTGGCTTGCTAAAGCTGAGCAAAAAGCTTGATGACCCTCGCTCACTCGATGCAGCTGACACACTGAAGACTTGAAGCTCAGGAAAGCTCTGCTCCGGGACACTGAAGCTTCTCATAAACCATTTGACCGACCAGAATTATCAGACACTTTCTTGACACTTATCAATGATAAAAAAGTATTAATAACTGTAAATCCTACTGAGAATCTGTGGATTTACGCTGAGTCACTAGATTATAACACATAACTGTAAATCTACTGAGAATCC
>NC_069438.1:39583825-39736475 GCF_026875155.1 Cherax quadricarinatus | reverse complement strand
AGAGGGGTACTTGTGCCTCCCCCCCCAGGGGAACTTAGGTCTCAGACACTCCCTAAAGAGGGAGCCAAGGCCGGGCCACCACTTGGAAAAGGCCCGGGCCGGGAGAATACCGGCTAATCTTTAATAATAATAATAACCTATCCAATTACAACATACCTAACTGGCCAGTATCAGTCTGCTATAACTAGAAGGGTTACTTGACTGTGGATGATTGATACTCCTTATTTCCTCCATTCACTATCTCATTTCGATGTCCTGCTACGCCCACGCGGTTCTTATTCCAGCAGGACTTGGTATACGTTGGTTTGTCCCGGTTTAGAAGTCGGGACTCCATAAAAACTTCACTATCCTCTGGACAGGAACCACGAGGACTCCACTTCACACATTCTCTTAACTTAGTGTTATTATCAGCGATTACATTACAATTCACACAACGATTTAATGTCTCATAATTATGCACATTAGAGGTCACTCCATTAAGATCTGAGACCGATGAGTGATGATTAAATCACGGGTATTTTCCCCTGGACTCACTCCATGGCGTTCGCACCAGTCACCCCCGGTCCTACCATTATTCACTAATTTTACCACTTTATTACTGTGGTCCCGTAAATCACGTTCCCTCACTCTTAACCAGGAACAGTTACGACACTTCATATGAAGTAAAGCCTGTATTAATCCTTAGGCCGCCGTGAACGCCAATTTCCTGGTCCCATGCTTTCCCAGCCTCTTAACTCCATTCCAAACACTCCAGCTCCCTCATGCCCCGTCTCGACCTCTCCCCTGCCATCAGCGCAGGCGCAGAGCTTCCCTGTTGGGTTCTCTTTAAAATACAATTTAGAAAACAGTAATGCATTAATCATGTATATTTACATTATAAAAAAATATACAGTATAATTATTGGAATTTATTTTTCCCACACACTGGCTTCATCCTAAAGATGCCCCAATACCCACATTCTACTTGATCCCAAGAGATACACAATACTCAAACACTGACTTGATCCTAGAGATACACAATATTTAAACACTGACTTGATCCTAGAGATGCAAAACACCCACACACTTGCAGCTACCTACTTTGTTTTCGTTGGAATGTAATGCCTCGAAAACAATCCCACCCCATTACTTTTGTCAGCTTTACATACAACGGGGCTGATTATATAAAGACGATTTGCTGGTGTCCTGAGTAGATTCGCTAACCATTCGGGCAACAGATAAAAATATTTGAGAACTGTTTTAAACGGAGTCCCAGTTATCTCAATTTGAAGAGACTGAGTCCCCTCGGGTGATAGGAGAACTAGTTGAGTCATAATTCACTGAGCGAGGCCTTGGATGTTCTCCTTGGATGTTCTCCTTGGATGTTCTCCTTGGATGTTCTCCTTGGATGTTCTCCTTGGATGCTTTCCTTGGATGTTTTCCCTTGGATGTTTTCCTTGGATGTTTTTCCTTGGATGTTTTCCTTGGATGTTTTCCTTGGATGTGTTTCCTTGGATGTTTTCCTTGGATGTTCTCCTTGGATGTTCTTGGCATACGCGAGATGAATACAAAATTTTTTTAAACCATGAAGGGGAATTCTAATATACAGTATAAGGGAAAACAGAGATATGATATCCTCCTCGGTAAAGACAAAGACATGAGGTCTTTGATGTTAATAATAATAGTAATAATAATAATAATATAATAATAATAGCTTTATTTCTACATGTCCATGGTATACAGTGACATGCTGCTACATATGCTGAGTATTTTGGGAAAATTAGGTCGGTTTTGTCCCGGATGCGACCCTTACTAATCAACTATTACCCAGGTACCCATTATTTCTGATGGGTGAACATAGACAACAGGTGTAAGGAAAAAAACCCCCCCCCCCAATGTTTTCACCCTCGCAGGGAATCGAACCCGGATATCACCGTGTGAAGAGAGAGCTTTTGCCACCAGGCGACGGTGGCCCGTCAAGGGAAAGTATGAGATTTAAAAAGACATCTTGAAGTGGGGGAATTAGGAAATTTGTCACTATAACAGGGTATATCTTACTATTATATTAAGATTGCCAAGTAATACTTTTAATCTCTTCTGGACACTCGTAAAGACGCTACTTGATAACTGCGTACAACGATGGAAAATATAGACAAAATTTCGCCTATGGCTGGACAGCAAAATGGTGGCACTATAAACTGGTATTAAAACAAGAACTTACCTTCCAGTTGTGTGGACCGTCCTCAGCCAGCTGGTAATTCTTGCTTACCTGAAAGATAAAAAAACCATACTTATTAATAAGTCTCTTTCCGCTATATCACCCATACAGGGTTAGTATTTAGTTTTAGATGTAATGATACATATGTTTCACCCTCCAGGCAGAACCGTCAGGAAGTTTACGCAGTTTTATACCCTTAAGTCAGTACCTCAAGGAAGTATCCGCAGTAATAAACCCTTTACTCATTTCCCTTCAAGGAATTATCCCCAGTTATACCCTTCAGTCAGCACCTTCAGAAAGTAATCCCCAGGTAATACCCTTCATTCAGAACTTTCAAGAAGAATCCCCAGTTATAAACTTCTTCACACACCTTCAGGAAGTATCCCCTGCTATACCCTTCCTCCTATACCTTCAGGAAATATCAATAGTTATTCCCTTCTTCCTACACCTTCAGGAAGTATCCCCAGTTATACCCATCATCCTACATCTTCAGGAAGGATCCCCAGTTATACCCATCATCCTACACCTTCAGGAAGTATCCCCAGTTATACCCATCATCCTACATCTTCAGGAAGTATCCCCAGTTATACCCATCATCCTACATCTTCAGGAAGTATCCCCAGTTTATACCCATCATCCTACATCTTCAGGAAGTATCCCCAGTTACAATCTTCATCCTGCTACAGACCTTTAAACTACCACGTGTTCGTAATAATTATCACCTTTACCCTGTTTCAATTAACATGACTCAGGTTACACTGCAAATAAAGTCTTAACAGGATAAATTTCATGCTACACTGAAACTAAGATAATCAGTCTTTCATTATCTTAAATGATATTCATTTTAAACATGATAATTAACATGGAAATTATCGAGTGAAACAAAGCTTATCATCCTTACACTGTCCTAACATGATAACTCTCAGGGTACAGTGAAACTAAGATTATCATCCTTACACTGTCCTAACATGATAACTCTCAATGTACAGTGAAACTAAGATTATCATTCTTACACTGTCCTAACATGATAACTCTCAGGGCACAGTGAAACTAAGATTATCATCCTTACACTGTCCTACATGATAACTCTCAGGGTACAGTGAAACTAAGATTATCATCCTTACACTGTCCTAACATGATAACTCTCAATGTACAGTGAAACTAAGATTATCATCTTTACACTGTCCTAACATGATAACTCTCGGAGTACAGTGAAACTAAGATTATCATCCTTACACTGATCTAAATGATACTTACCTTAATATAACGGATGACGTCTGGATGACTCACTGGGGCCCAGACGTCTGGATGACTCGCAGGGCCCAGACGTCTGGATGACTCACTGGGGCCCAGACGTCTGGATGACTCGCTGGGGCCCAGACGTTGTCAAAAACATTTTTTAGAGAAAATACTTTTGTTAGAAATTTTGTTAGAAACACTTTCATTTGAAAACACTTTTGTTAGAAATTGATTTACTTGAGTAGTTGCCAGGATTTTTTTCAGTAGCACTTATTAGAAATAATGTTTATAGAAACATGTCAGAAACGTTATTAGAACACTTGCAAAAAATCATTTTCCATCAACGCTTTTGTTAGGAACACTTTTTCAGGGGTACTTTTCAGAGCATCTCTTTTTGTCCAACACTTTGGTACTCAACACTTTGGTACTCAACACTTTGGTACTCAACACTTGTTATTAATTGTTTTACCATCAAACATCTCTTTTTATGAACACATTGAAGTTTTAATCAATATTTGAACAAAATTATAAACATCAGTCCTCCGAAAATTTATATTAAACACGGATCTCAGCATCAACACTTATTATTATTACATTAACCTGAGAGCGCTGAACCAGTAAGGACCATAAAGGGCTGAGGGAATAGGATCAGAACCCCTCACCAGCATCAAGTAACCTGCAGTATGTATAGAATAATTGCTTATGTACTGTAGTCAGGTGAGGCGAAGCAGGAGGAGGCGGGGTCATAGTGGAACCATCCACTAGTCGAAGTGGGCCCTTCGTCCTAAAAATATCAATCATTTTTCCAACTTTATTCTCACCCTCACACTCACCCCAAACACTCACACTCACACTCACACTCCACCCCAATAAACACTCACACCCCACACTCAAAACTCCCCCACCCCCACACTCCCCCTCCACTCACACCCCAACCCACACTCACACTCACACTCCCCACCACACTCACACACAACCACACACCCACACCACACACCCACACACATACAAAACATACATACTACAACATACAAAACTACCCAAACAAAAACACATACACAACAATCCCCATACACACTCACTATCCCCCTCCCCTCACTCTCTCGCTAAAATCCCCTCTCTCTCACCCCTCTCCTCCCCTTATTAAAACCGTAACTAAAATTAAAAACTAGGTCATTGGCTTTTTTGGGTTGGTTACTTGCTGCTTAGGTTTAAAGCCATCGACAACACAAGGGTCTTTAAAGGGCAACAGTCCCCCTTTTAAACACCCAGTCAATGTTGTTTTAACCAAAAAAGGGTAATTAAGTTTAAATTTTTGGTGGTAAAAGGGAACTACACTTTCTCAACGTTTTTATATGGAAAGGAAATTCACAAAACCCTCTGTGTATTTTATTTGGGCTTGCTAAAGCTGAGCAAAACTTGATGCCCCCTCCCCTAAATCGATGCAGCTGACACACTGAAACTTAAAAAGCTCGGGGAAAGCTCTGCCCCCCGGGAACTGAACTTCTCATAAACCATTTGACCGACCAGAATTATCAACATTTTTTCTTGACACTTTCAAGGATAAAAAAGTATTAATAAACTGTAAATCCATAGAATTGTGGATTTACGCTGAGTCACTAGTTTAAATAACACATAACTGAAAAATCCTACTGAAAATTTCCGGGTTTTTCGCTGAGTCATAGAAAAACACAAAAACTGTAAACCCAACTGAAAAACCCCGGGGAAATTTAACGTTTGAGTCACAAGTTTAATAACAATAATTTGGGTACATAAAGGGACAGTGAGTGGATTAGGGAAAATACTTTTTAAAAATAAAGGGGGAGCGCAAAACCACTTAGGGTTTAAACACAGCACCCTGGGGGGGGGGGGAAGGAAGGTTTTAAAGGCTAAATTTCAGGGAACGGGGGCACAATCCAATTCCCAAGATCAAGAGCCCCCCCAAACAGCGCAAGAACCCCCCAAAAAGGGGGTATTTTTGGGGAAGTAATAAAACCATGAATAATTGGGAAACAATTCCTCAACTCTTCCTTTTGGGGCAAAATAATTGATACTGGCAACTCACAAGTAGAAAACCCACAGGATTAAAAATTTTCATGACTAATTAAAGCAGTTTATAACGATAACTGTGATTGGTCTATAAAATTAATTGCTGTTACTTTCTGTGAATATACACAAATGTAGATTTTCATTATATCCAATATTAATAAACCATAAAAACTATTTTCAGTGGTGAGGGAATGTAATAATAACGGTTCTAATTTTTCATACATCGTCATATCTATTTAAACTGAAGCAACTTCTGAAAAAACATTGGGGAAGGTGAGAGACTCCGTCTACATAATGTCTTACAACTGAAGTATAAGTCTGATACACCAGTTGAGTGAAGGTGTGAGACTCCGTCTACATAATGTCTTACAACTGAAGTATAAGTCTGATACACCGTTGAGTGAAGGGTAGACCCGCAACAAAATGTCTTACAGAATGAAAAATTTTTGCTTTATATGTAATTAAAAAAATATCCCAAAACCAACAAACACACTCCTACATGCTATCCTTCTAATTTTTCCGTCTTTTTCTTCAGCAATTTCGCCTTTGGCGCTTAAAACAAGGCATTTTGACCACCAGTACCCTCGGGTTTTTCTTTAACCCTTAAATTGCCCAAAAACGTAGATCTACGTTTTTCAAAATTTGAAAGTAGTAAAAAAACGTAACCTTCTTTTTTTTTTTTTTACATTTAAAAAGGAAAAAAATTTGGGCACCTTTTTTTTTTTAAAATTTTAAAATACGAAAAAAATAATCTATTTTTGGACACTACGTATGAAAGTAGACTGTTTTTTGGGCATTTAAGGGGGAAAACCGGGCCCATCTTTGCCTGGCCCCCCCCTCCCACCCCGGGGGTTCTATTTAGGGGGCAGACCTTCATAATCACGAAGTAGATGCAGGATACACAGGAAATTTTTTTTTTTCTTTGCATCATATTTCTTGAGCAGCTTTAAATTTAACTGGGCAAAATGCCCAATATAAGAGCAAATTCTGGCACTGGGCCCAAAAAGGGGAAAATTTTTGACGCATTCGTAGTAATGCCCTGTTTTTCACCTGTAGATAAATTTTCTAAAACCCACCCGGGCCGACTCTGCCTCCTCGGAAAAAGGGGTTACTCCACTTGCAAAAAAGAAACTTTCCGGGCAATCTAACCAAAGCGGCACACCCGCATTCCCCCTGCAACATCCAGGGACACGCTGGGGGGTTGTTTTCCCGCACAACACATCATCCGCTATACGGCGATGAAAACCCCCGAAGGATCAAAAAAGAAACTTTGCAATCAAGGGTTCTCAAGGCCAACCAACATCTGCTGAAACCGCCCGAGACGCCTGAGGGAATGAAGCTCTTCCGTGACCAGGCTTGAAGTCTTTGGGACAAAAGCACTCCTGACCAATTTTGCATGGGGAGATTTGTCAACATCACCCAATGCTTCAATGCTATCACTTCGGCCATAACACGAAAAATCACCCGTAAAAACCCCTCAGCATCTGCGCAGGGGATCACGCGGACGGAAAACCCTAACTAACAAGCAATCCCCAAGGCACCCTCGTGGGGGGAAACCCAGCTATCTTGTCCAGCGCCTGTCAGGGAAAACGAAGTCAAAAAATTTTCAAAAAAAGAAACTGGCCAAAAGGAAAAAAAAAAAAAGGGCCCACAGTCTCCTCCCCCAAAAGGGGGGGGGGGGGGGGGGGCTAGGGGGGGCGGCCCCCGGGGGACGCCATAAGCCCCAAAGAAGGGGACACGAATGACCAAAAACCTGCTGCCCAACATAAGAGAAGAATCCTTCATTTTCTAAAAACCCGCCTATTTAAAAATAAAAAAGTACAGTTAAGCCATATAGGGGAAAACATTGATTTTTTATGATGTAAAAGATGATTTTGCATAACTCAAAGGGAGGCCCCCTTTAAAAAAAAAAAATTTTTTTTTTTTTAAATTCCGGGGGTTGGGGGGCCCCCGGGCCCCCCCAAAAAATAAGTTGGGGGGAAAAAACCCCCCCGGGGGGGTTTTTTTTTTTAAAATGATCCCCAAAAAACCCCGGGAAAAACCCCAAAAATTTAACCCCCCTTTAAAAATTTTTAATTTTTTTTCCAAAAAAAATTTTTTACCCCCGGGTTTTTTCCCTTTTGGGGGGGGGCCCCCCCCGGGAAAAACCCCCCCCCCAAAAACCCCCTTTCCCCCCCCCCTTTCCCCAAAAAAAAAAAAAATTTTTTAAAAAAATTTCCCAAAAGGGGGGCCCCCCCCCCCGGGGGTAAAAAATTTAAAAAGGGGGGGCCCCCTTTTTTTAAACCCCCCGGGGGCCCCCAAAAAGGGGGTTTCTTTTTAAAACTCCCCCCCCCCCCAAAAAGTTTTTAAAAATTTTTCCCCCCCCCCAAAAAAAAAAAAACCCCAAAACCCCCCCGGGGGGGGGGGAAAAACAAAAAAAAAATTTTTTTTAAAGGGAAAACCCCCTTTCCCCCCTTTTTGATGATTAAAAAAAAAAAAACCGGGAAAAAAAAAACCCCTTTTTTCCCGAAAATTTTCCCAAAAAAAAATTTGGGGGGGGGTTAAGGGGAAAAGGGGCCCCGGGGAAATTTTTCCCCGGGGCCTTTCCCCCCAAAAAAGGTTTAAAAAAATTTTTTAAAAAAAAATTTTTAAAAAAAAAAGGGGGGGGGCAAAAATTTAAATTTTTTGGGGGGGTTTTAAAACCTTTTAAAAAATTTTTTTCCCTTTTTTTCCCCCCCGGGGGAAAATTTAAAAAATTTTATTTTTTTCCCCAAAAAAGGGGAAGCCCCCTTTTAAAACCTTTTTGGTTAAACCCGGGGGGGGGTTTTTTTTTTAAAAACCCCCCGGGGAAAACCCCCCCGGTAAAATTTTAAAAGCCTGGGCCCGGGTATTAATAAAATGAAGATGTTACGGTTTAAAAACCTGTACTCAAGGTAAAAATGTAAAAAATTAAAGATTCACTGGATGTTACCTGTCCCAAAAGGCCCAAATGTAAGCCAGTTTTCACTAATTTTTACCTGCCCAAAAAAAGGTCAAATGTAAGATAATTTAAACGGGAGATTTTTCCCCCCTGCCCAAGGTAAAAAATGTAAGCATTTTTCACTTGGGGATTTTTACCTTTTACTAAAGGTAAAATTTGTAAGATCAAAATTCACTGAGATGTTCCCCGGTACTAAAGGTAAAATTTTTTAAGCTCTTTCCCACTGAATGTTCCCCTGTACCCCAAGGTCAAATGAAAGATCAATTCACTGAAATTTTCCCTTTAAAACCGGGTCAAATGAAAGACCCAGACCACTGAGAAGTTACCTTTTACTCCCCCCCCAAAGGTCAAATGTAAGCTCATTTCCACTGACTTTTTACCGGCCTGAAAATCCAAGGGTCCCAATAAAGTAAGATAAAATTCCGAGATGTTCCCTGTACCCCCAAGGTCAAATGTAACTCAAAAACCCCTGAATGTTACCTGTACTCAAGGTCAAATGTAAGATCAGTTCACTGGGGATGTTCCCCCTGTACCCCAAGGGTTTCAAATTTTTAAGTTCGATTCCCTGAGTGTTCCCCTGACCCCCAAGGGTCAAATTTTAAGACCCAATTCACTGGGGATGTTACCTGTACTCAAGGCCCCAAATGTAAGCTCAATTCACTGAATGTTACTTTTCCCCCGGGTGCCCCCCCCCAAAGGGAAAGGGAAAGATCAGATTCACGAGAATTTTACCTGTACCCCAAGGTCAAATGTAATCAATTCACTGAATGTTCCCCCTGTACCCAAGGTCAAATGTAAATTTTTAATTCACTGAGATGTTCCCTGCCCTAAAAGGTCAAATGTAAGTCAGATTAAATAAAGTTTACCTGAAACCCCCAAGGGTCAAAAGAAAGACAATTCCCCTGGATGTTACCTGTACCCCAAGGTCAAATTTTAAGCTAAATTTTTTCATGACTGTTACCTGTACCCCCAAGGTCAAATGTAAGACCCAAAATTCCCCGAGTGTTCCCGGGGTACTCAAGGTCAAATGTAAGTTCCTTTCACTGAATGTTCCCTGTACTCGGGGTAAAAAGTAAGAACAGATTCACGAATGTTACCTGTACCCCCCAAGGTAAAATGTAAGTCGGATTCACTAAAAGTTTACCTGTACTCAAAGGTCAAATGTAAATCAATTCACGGGAAAATTTTAAAACTGAAACTGGTCAAATGAAGCTCGATTCACTGAATGTTCCCTGTTAAACTCAAGGTAAAATGTAAATCAAAATTCCCTGAGATTTTCCGTACTAAAAGGTAAAAATGTAAGTTTCAGATTTTCAAAAGGGGGAAATAAAAACCTTAGGGGCTGTACTAAAGGGTCAAATGTAAGCAGATTCACGGAGATGTTACCTGTACTAAAGGGTAAAATGAAAGTCAGTTTCACTGAGATGTTACCTGTACTCAAGGAAAAAATTGTCGTCAGATTCCCTGGGGAATGTTCCCTGTATAAAAAAGGTAAAAAGTAGATCAAATTACTGGATTTTACCTGTACAAAAAGGTTTCAAATGTAAAAATCAGTTTCCCTGGGGATGTTACCTTTACTCAAAGGTCAAATGAAAGATCAAAACCCACTGAGTTTTACCTGTACCCCAATTTAAAAATGTAAAAAACGTTTAAAGAGGGGAAATGAAATCAAGGTCAAAATTAAAAAAATTTTACTGGATGTTACCCTGTACTAAAGGGTCAAATGTAAGTTCAGATTCATGATGTTACCTGAACGAAAGGGTCAAATTTTAAGGAAAAGATTCATTTGGGGTTGTTCCCCCTTGTACTAAAGGGGCAAATGTAAGACGTTCACTGAAAAATTTTTACCTGTCCCCAAAAGGCCCAAAAGTAAGACAGTTTCCGGAGTTTCCCTTACTCAAGGTCAAATGTAAGATCAGATTCACTGAGAATGTTACCTTACTCAAGGCAAATGTAAGATAAATTTCACTGAGATTTTCCCTGTACTAAAAGGCCAAATGTAAGTTTCAGATTCACTGAGAGTTCCCCTTGAATAAAAAAAGGTCAAATTTTAAAAACAGATCACTGGGGTTTTTTACCTGTACCCCCAAAGGTCAAATGTAAGAACAATTCATGAGAGGGTACCTGTACTCAAGGTAAAAATGAAAAAATCAGATTCACTGAGATTTCCCCCTGAAACTCAAGGCCCAAAAAGTAAGTTTCAGTTTCACTGAGATTTTCCCCTGTACCAAAGGGTAAAATGAAAGATCAGATTCATTTGAGATTTACCGCCCCAAACCTTACTCAAGGTTTTCCAAAAAGGGAATGTAAATCAGAAAAACTGAGTTTGTTCCCTTGTACTAAAAGGTCAAATGTAAGATCAAAATTCACTGGGGGGGGTTCCCCTGTACCCAAAGGAAAAAATGTAAGCCCGATTCACTGAGATTTTTTCCTTTACCCAAGGTCAATTTTAGATCAGATTCACGGTTTGTTACCTGAATAAAGGGGTCAAATGTAAGACCCAATTTCCTGAATTTTTCCCCGTATAAAAGGGTCAAAGGGAAGATAAAGATTCCCTGAGATTTTCCCCTGTCCTAAAAAAGGCCCAAAGGGTTAAGATAGATTAAAACTGAAAATTTTCCCCTGTACCCCAAAAGGTCAAATGAAAAAGTTTCAGATTCACTGGATTTTCCCCTTACCCCCAAAGGTAAAATGTAAGACAACCACTGAAATTTTTCCCCCGGTACCCCCAAGGAAAAATTTTAAGATCAGTTTCATGAGATGTTCCCCTGATACCCAAGGCAAATGTAAAATCAATCACTGAGATGTTACCTGAAAACTAAGGGTAAAATTGTAAAAAATCAAAATTCATGAGATGTTACCTGTTACCCCAAGGTAAAATTAAAAAACAGATTCACTGAGATGTTACCTGAAACTCAAAGGCAAATTTAAGATCAGATTAAATGAGATGTTACCTGTACTCAAAGGCCCAAAATGAAAACCCTCGTTTCACTAGATGTTACCTGTACTCAAGGCCCAAATGTAAGATCAATTCACTGGATTTCCCCTTTTAATTTCAAGGAAAAAATTGGAACAAGTGTTTTCTGTTTTGCGAGTTTTTTTTTATTTTTCAAGTTTTTGTTTTGTTTTCGCTTTGGGTTGAAGACGAAAAAATGTTGGATGTTTTGCTGTACTAAAAATTGGAATTGAGTTTTTTTTCCTCAATTTTTTTTACTATGATTTTTTAATTTTTATCTTTAAATAAAGTTGAAAAAGTATTCTCCTGTTCTTTTAATGTCCCTTAAACGTTCTTGCGGGGGTGACGAAACGGTCTTTGCAGTAGTGACGTAACTGGTCTTTGCAGTATGAAAAAGGGGCCCAAGTGTAGTGACGTAACGGGTTTTCACGCAGAAAGTGAATAACGGGTCATCCCAGTATTTACAAAAAGGGTCATGAAAATTAGTGACTTTTCCTGGTCACAGTATGCAAATGGCATGCAGTAGTGACGTAACTGGTCACGCGGGTAGTGACAAAAACTGGTCATGCAGAAGTGACAAAACGGGTTTCATGCAGTAGTGACGAAATGGTCTTTGCGTAGTGACTTAACTTTCATCCCAGTATTACAAACCCGGTAAAGAAAGTAGGACATAATTTGGCCCAACCCTTTAGTCCCAAATTGGTCTTTGCATAGTGACAAAAAAACGGGCCCTGCATAGTGAGTAATGGTCACGCGGGTATTAAACATAACTGGTCATCCCCGAAATTGAAAAAAACTGGTAAAGCCGTGGGGAAACATAACTGGTCTTTGCAGTATGAAATAACTGGTCTTGCAGTAGGGCCCCAAATTGGTCATGTGTATTGAATAACTGGTCATCCCGTAGTAAAATAACGGGTCAGGATTTGTGACAAAACTGGTCATGTAGTGTGAAATTTAAACTGGCCCAGGGCCGTAGGCCCTAACGGTCTGTAGTAGTGCCCTTTTACTGGTCATGCGTAGTGACATAATGGCCCGGGAATAGGGGACAAAAAAAAGGTAAATTTTAGTAGGGGACATAACGGTCATGAAAGAAAGTGACAAAAATTTGGCATGTATTAGTGACAAATGTCATGCAGTAGGGACATAATGGCCCATGCAGTAGTGACATAATTTGTCATCCCATAGTGACATATGGTCTTTGCATAGTGCCCAAAATGGTCATCATAGGGGACATAACGGGTTTCATGCAGTAGTGACATAACTGGTCATGCCGTAGTGCCCTTAACTGGTCATCCCAAGTGGGCCCTAACGGGTTCATGCAGTAGTGCCGAAAACTGGCCCAAGCAGTAGTGACAAAAACGGGGGTCCCATTTGGTGACATAAGGGTCATGAAAAGTAGTGGACGTAAGGGTCATGCAGAAAAGTGCCATAACTGGCCCTGCAGTGTGACGAAAACTGGTAAAGGCAGTAGGGGACATAATGGTAAAGCATTTGTGCCCGTAACGGTCTTTCCGTATTTGACATAACGGGCCATGAAAAGTAGTGACAAAGGGGGAAATCCCAGATGACATAACGGGTTTCTTGCATAAGTGACATAACTGGTCATGAAAGAGTGGACAAAAACGGGTCTTTGCGGGGGTGCCCAAAAATTTGGTCATGCATTTAGTGGACGTAACGGGTAAATCGTAGTGACGAAAACTGGTCATGCAGTGGTGACAAAAACTGGCCCTGCAGTAGTGACGTAACGGGTCATGCAGTGGGGGAAAAATTTAAACGGGTCTTGCAGTTTGACGTAACGGGCCATGCGTAGGCCCATAACGGGTCATGCATTAGTGAGAAAAACTGGCATGTTTAAAGTGACAAACGGGTTCTTCGATGACATAACTGGTCTTTGCAGTAGGACGTAACGGGTTCATGTAGTAGTGACATAACGGTCATGCAGTGGGGACGAAAATTTGGTCATGCAGTATTGACATAACGGGTCATGAGGGGTTTGACAAAAACGGCCCTGCAGTATGACAAACTGGAAAAGCAGGGGGTGACATAACGGGTCATGCAGTTTTGACAAAAACTGGTCATGCGGGTGGTAAACAAAAATGGTCATGCAGTAGTGACGTAACTGCCCCTTTTCAGAGGGGACATAATGGTCATGTTTTGTGAAAAAAAACCTGGTCAACCCAGTGGGGAGAAACTGGCCCGCAGTAGTGACATAACGGGTTTCATGAGTAGTGACAAACGGGTCATGCAGTAGTGACATAACTGGTCATGCAGTAGTGCCATAACTGGTCTTGCAGAAAGGGGCCATAACTGGCCCATGTAGTAGGGACAAAAACGGGTAAAGCATTTAAGTGACAAACGGGGTCATGCAGTAGTGACATAACGGGGCCAAGTAAGTAGTGACTTTAACGGGTAAAGCATGTGACATAATGGTCATGAAAAGTAGTGAATAACGGGTTTTCATGCAGTAGTAAACCATAACGGGTTCATGCAGTGGGAAAATAACTGGTCACCCATTGACAAAACCGGTCATCCCGATTTGACAAAAACGGTCATGCAGTATGACTAACGGGTCATGCAGTAGTGACAAAACTGGTCTTTCAGTAGTGAATAACGGGGCATGCAGTACTGACGAAATGGTCACGCAGTCGTGAATAATGGCCCTGCGTAGGGGCCAAAACGGTTTAAAGCAGTAGTGACAAAACGGGTTTCATGCAGTAGGGGCCCATAACGGTCATGCATAGTGCCAAATGGCCCTTGCAGTAGTGACAAAACGGGCTTTCGTAGTGACATAACTGGTCTTCAGTGGACTTTAACTGTCATGCAGTAGTGACAAACTGGTCATGAAGAGCCCCCTAACGGGTTCATGCATTTAGTGAATAACTGGTATGCAGAAGTGCCCAAACTTTTCAGGGCAGTAGTGCCTAACTGGCATGCAGTAGTGAGAAACTGGGCGCGTAGTGCATAACTGGTCATGAAAATTAGTGACATAATGGCATGCAGTAGTGCCCATAACTGGTAAAGCAGTATGACAAAAACTGGTCATCCCGTATGACATAACGGGTTCATGCAGTAGTGACTAACTGGTCATGCAGTAGTGACAAACTGGTCAGGGGGGTAGTGCCAAAAAACTTTTAAAGAAAGTAGTGCCCAAAAACTGGTCAGGGCAGTAGTGCCCTTAACTGGTAAAGTATTTAGTGCCCATAACGGGTCATGCAGTAGTGGGACATAACGGGCCCGTAGTATGACATAACGGTCATGCAGTAGTGAAATAACTGGTCATGCAGTAGGACATAACGGGGTTTCTTCCCGTATTTGCATAACTGGCAGCAGAAAGTGACATAACTGGTCATGTAGTAGTGAATAACTAGTCATGCAGTAGTGCCCTAATTTCCCATCCCGTAGTGACATAATGGTCATGCATTATTGACAAAACGGCCCAGGGCAGTAGTGAAAAAACCCTGGTCATGCAGTAGGACATAACGGGCAGCATTTAGGGGGAAAATAACTGGTCATCCCGTGGTGACTTAACTGGCCCATGCAGTAGTGACGAAAACGGGTCATGAAATTAGTGAGAACGGGTCATGCAGTGGTGACAAACGGTCATCCCATTTAGTGACTTTAAACTGGTAAATGCGTGGACAAAAAGGGTAAAGCAGAAAGTGACGTAACGGGGTCATGCAGTAGGGGACATAAGGGTCATGCATTTTAAGTGACGTAACTGGTCATGCAGAAAAGTGACAAAAACGGTCTTTGCATTTAAGTAATAAACGGGTTCTTTGCAGTAGTGGACATAAGGGTCATGCAGTAGTGACAAAAACTGGTCATGCATGGTGCATAATGGTCTTGCGTAGTGACGTAACTGGCCCATGCAGTGGCATAACTGGTCATGCAGTGGGGGACTTTAACGGGTTCATCCCGTAGGGGACGTAACGGGTTCATGGGTAGTGACATAATTTGGTCATGCGGGTAGTGACTTTAACGGTCACCCGTATGACGTAACGGGGTCAGAAAGTAGTGACGAAAACCGGGGCATTAGTAGTGACTTTAACTGGCCCATCCCGGGGAAAATTTAACCCGGGTCATGAGAAAGTGACGTAACGGTCATGTAGTAGTCCCTAACGGGTTCATGCAGTAGTGGAAGTAACGGGGTCATCCAGTAGTGACAAAATTTTGGAAGCAGGGGTGACAAAAAACTGGTCATGCAGTAGTGACATAATGGTCTTGCAGTGGTGAAAATAACGGGCCCCCAGCAGTATTTAAACATAATGGTTTTTCAGTGGTGAAAAAATTTGGTTTCCTTGCAGTGGGGACAAAAACTGTTTATGCATTAGTGACATAACGGGTCATGTAGTAGTGACATAACGGGTTTTTTGCAGTAGTGACGAAAACTGGTCATGCAGTAGTGCCCATAATGGTCAGGGCGGTAGTGACATAACGGGTTTTCATGAAAGTGGGGTGACATAATGGTCTTTGCAGTATACAAAATTTGGTCAGGGCAGAGTGACATAACTGGCCCATGATAGGGGACATAAGGGTCATGCAGTAGTGACATAACTGGTCTTGCAGAAAGTGACATAACTGGCCCATGCATAGTGACATAACTGGTCAGCAGTAGTGACATAACTGGTCATGCAGTAGTGACATAACGGCCCATGCAGAAGTGACAAAAACGGCACCGTGTGCCACAATGGTCATGCAGTAGTGACACAACGGTCATGCAAACTGACGTAACTGGCCCACGCATTTATTGAATAATGGCCCATGCAGTAGTGAAAATAACGGGGTCATGCAGTAGTGCCCAAAAAAGGGCCCTTGCATTTAGGACATAACGGGTTTCAGGGCAGTAGTGCCAAAACTGGTCTTTGCAGTAGTGACATAACTGGCCCATGCAGTAGTGACATAACGGGTCATGCGGGTAGTGACAAAACGGGTTTCATGCAGTGGGGGGACATAATGGTATGCAGTAGTGACATAAATGGTCTTTGCAGTAGTGCCAAAAACTGGCATCAGTAGTGACAAAACTGGTCATGCAGTAGAAAAGGTTAACGGGTCATGCGGGTAGTGACATAACTGGTCAGCAGTATAAACATAACTGGTCATCAGTAGTGACATACGGGTTCAGCAGATTTGACATAACGGTCAGCAGTAGGGGACATAACTGGTCTTTGCGTAGTGAAAAAAAAACGGTCATCCCAAGAAAAGGAAAATAAGGGCCCTCCCTAGGGGACAAAACGGGAAGGGGAAAGTAGTGACATAATGGTCAGCAGTAGTGACTTAACGGGGCATGAGAAGGGGACAAAACTGGCATGAAGGGGTGACAAACTGGTCAGCAGTAGTGACAAAAAGGGCCCATGAAAGTATTTGACATAATGGTCAGGGCAGTATGACAAAATTTGGCAGCAGTAGTGCCCTAACTGGTCTGCATTTAGTGCCCTTTAACTGGTCATGCATTTGGACTAATGGTCTTTGTGTAGTGACATAACTGGTCATGTAGAGTGCCCAAACTGGTCACCCGTAGTGCCCAAAAAGGGTAAATGTAGTAGTGACATAACTGGTCATGCAGTAGTGACAAAAAATGGTCATGTGTAGTGCCAAATGGTCATCCGTAGGGGACTAATTTGGTCATCAGTAGTGACAAACGGGTCATGCATAGGGGCCAAAACTGGTCTTGTATAGTGCATCGGGTCATTAGTATGACAAACGGGTTCATGCAGTAGTGACAAAAACGGGCATGCAGTATACTAATGGTCTGCAGTAGTGACATAACTGGTATGTAGAAGGGGAATAACGGCCCAGCATTAGTGACATAACTTCTGCGGGAAAGGGGACAAAAACGGTCATGCGTATTTACTTAACGGGCATGTAGTAGTGAAAAAAAAGGGTCTTTGCAGTTTGAGTAATTGTCACGCAGTATGACATAACGGGTTTCATGATTTAGTGGAAAAAAAGGTAATCCCGTAGTGAAAAACGGGTCATGCATTTATTTGACATAAGGGTTTCATGCAGTAGTGACAAAAAGGGGTCATGCAGTAGTGACAAAACTGGTAGGGCAGTAGTGACAAAAATGGGTCAGGGCAAAGGACAAAACCCTGGTCAGGGCGGGTATGACATAACGGTCATGCAGTGTGAAAAAAGGGGGCATGCAGTATGACAAAAATGGTCATGCAGTAGGGGCCCTAACTGGTATGCAGTAGTGGACGTAACTGGTCTTTGCAGTGGACATAACTGGTCATCAAAAGGGGACAAAACTGTTCATGCATTAGAAACAAAAAGGGTCAAAAGTATTGACATAACGGGTTCATCCCGTTTTGAAAAAAACTGGTCATGCATTTTAGTGAAAAAACGGTAAAGCAGTATTGACTTTAACGGTCACCCAGTAGGGCCAAAAAGGGCAACCCGAGTGACATAACGGGTCATGCAGTATTGACATAATGGTAAATGTATAGTGACATAACTGGTCATCCCGTGGTGACAAAACTGGTAAAGCGTAGTGACATAACTGGCATGCGTGGGGACTTAATGGTCATGCAGTAGGGACATAATGGTCATCCCGTAGTGACAAAGGGGGTTTCATGCAGGGGTTTGACAAAATGGTCATCCCGAAGGACAAACGGGGTATGTATAGTGACATAACGGGTCTTTGCCGTAGGGGACTAACGGGGCAGGCAGTAGGGACTTTAACTGGGTCATGCAGTGGGGACATAATGGTCATGCAGTGTGACATAACTGGCCCTTTATGAAAAATAAGGGTTATGCAGTGTGACAAAAACTGGTCATGAAATTTGTCCCCCAAAAACGGTCTTTGCAGTGTGACAAAAATTTGGTAACAGTAGGGGACAAACTGGTTATGCAGTGGTGAAATAACTGGCCCTGCTTTAGTGACGAAATGCTCATGCATTAGTGACAAACTGGTCATGTAGTGTGACAAAACGGGGCATGAAAGTGGGGACTTAATGGTAAATGCATTAGTGACATCATTTTCATGCAGTATTAACAAAAACGGGGTCTGAGTAGTGACATAACTTGTAAGCATTATAAACAAAATTTGGGGTTTTAGTAGTGACATAACTTTTCCTTTCCAGAAGTGAAATAACTGGTCAGCATAGGGACATAACGGGTCTGCAGTAGTGACAAAAACTGGTCATGCAGTAGGACAAAACTGGCCCAGCATAGTGACATAACGGGTCAGGGCAGTAGTGAAAATAATGGCCTTTTGCAGTGTGACCAACGGGTCATGCGGTAGTGACACAACGGTTCATGCAGTACTGACGTAACTGGTCACGCTTTTGTGACAAAATGGTAAAACATTAGTGACAAAAGGGGTCTTTCCCGTAGTGACAAAACTGGTCATGCAGAAGTGACATAACTGGTCAGGGCAGTAGTGACATAACGGCCCAGGCAGTAGTAACATAACTGGTCATGCAGTAGTGAAAAATGGTCATGCATAGTGCCCAAAAGGGTTTTAAATGCAGGGGTGACATAACTGGCCCATGCAGTAGTGACAAAAACGGGTCAGCAGTAGTGACATAACGGGCCCAGCAGTAGTGACATAACGGCAGCGGGTAGGGGACGTAACTGGAAAGGGCAGTAGTGACAAAAGGGTTCTTTCCCAGTAGGACATAACTGGTATGCATTTAGTGACATATCGGTCATGCAGTAGTGACAAAACGGGTTTCTGCAGTAGTGACATAACGGTCATGCATAGGGGGACAAAATGGCATGCAGTAGAGTGACATAACTGGAAAACATTGGGTGACAAAAACTGGTCAAGCATTTAGTGACATAACTGGTCTGCTGTAGTACATAATTTGGTCATGTAGTAGTGCCTAAGGGGTCATGCAGTGGTGACATAACTGGTCATGCAGTTTTGACTAACTGGTCATGAAAGTAGTGACTTCCGGGTAAAGCAGTAGCCCCCTAACTGGTCATGCATAGGGACAAAATGGTATGCAGAAAGTGACAAACTGGTCATGCGAAGGGGACAAAAAGGGGTATGTAGTAAGTGCCTTAACTGGTTGTAGAAAGTGACATAACGGGTTCAGGCATAGTGACATAACGGGTTCTGTATTTTGTGAAATAATGGTCTTTGCATATTTACAAAATGGTCATGTATTAGGGGGGACAAAAACTGGCCCTGCAGTATTGACATAACGGGTTTATGAAAGTAGTGACAAACGGGTCATGCAGTGTAAATAACTGGTCATGTAGTATTTTGACATAACGGGTCATGTATGTGCCAAAAATTTGGTCATGCAGTAGTGACATAACGGGGTCATGCATTTGGGGACATAACGGGTCATGCTTAGTGAAAATAAGGGCCCAGGGAGTAGTGACAAAAACCTGGTAAATGCAGTGTGACATAATTTGGCCTCCCTTAGTGACAAAAATGGTCATGCAGTAGTGAATCCGGGTCATGTGTAGTGACATAACTGGTCTTTGCAGTAGTGGACGAAACCCTGGTCACGCAGATTTGACATAAGGGTCCAGGTAGTGACAAAAACTGGTATGCATTTATTTGACATAACTGGTCATGCGTAGTGACAAAATGGTCAGGGCAGTAGTGACATAACTGGAAAAGCAGTAGTGAAAAAACCCGGGTCATCCGTAGTGACATAATTTGGTCATGCGAAAAGTGACATAACTGGTAAATTGCAGAAAGTGACAAAACGGTCATGCAGTAGTGACAAAAACGGTTTAAAGCAGTAGTGCCCTAGGTCATCCCGTAGTGACATAACTTCTGCAGAAAGTGACGAAAATGGTCATGCTTAGTGCCCAAACGGGTTCATGCAGTAGTGACTTAACTGGGTCAGGCATAGGCCCAAACGGGTATGCATTTAGTAAACAAAACCCTGGTCTTGCGTGTGCCAAAAAGGTCGGGGCAGTAGTGACTTTAACGGTTCATGCAGAAGTGACATAAACTTTTCTGCAGTGTGACAAAACCCGGGTTCATGTAGTGTGACATAACTGGTCATGCATTTAGTGAAAACGGGTCATGCGTAGTGACAAAAATGGTCATGCATTTAGTGACATAATGGTCAGGTAGAAGTGACATAATTTGGTCATCAGTAGTGACGTAAGGGACGCAGTTTGACATAACGGTCAGCAGTAGTGACTAATGGTATGCAGTAGTGACAAAACGGGTCAGTAGTAGTGCCTTTAACGGTCTTTGCAGTAGTGAATAATTTGGTCATCCCAGTAGTGACATAAGGGCCCTGCAGTAGTGGACATAAGGGTAAATGCGTGTGAAATAACTGGTCACCCGTAGGGGGACATAATGGCCCAAGCAGAAAGTGACAAAACGGGTCATGAAAGAAATGCCCGAAAAACTGGCCCATGCAGGTGACATAACTGGTCATGCAGTAGGACAAAAACTGGCATGCAGTATGAAAATAAGGGCCCTGCAGAAAGGGGACAAACTGGTCATGCAGTAGGACATAACGGGTTTTAAGTAGTGACTAACTGGTCATCGTAGTGACAAAAACGGTAAAGCAGTAGTGACTAACGGTCATCCCGTGGGAAAATAATTTGGCCCTGCAGAAAGGACATAACGGGCCCAAAGCAGTAGTGACAAAATTGGTCAGGGAGAAGTGACATAACTGGTCTTCAGTGTAAAACATAACGGGTTTCTGCATTGGGTGACTTTAATGGTCATGTAGTAGGGGCATAACTGTCATGCAGTAGTGAAACTTAACGGGTCTTGCAGTAGGGACAAACGGGAAAGTAGTAGTGACAAAACTGGTCAGCGTGTGACATAACTGGTCATGCAGAGGGGAATAACGGGTTTTTATAGTGACAACTGGCCCTGCAGTAGGGGACTTTTAACTGGTCATGTAGTAGTGCATAACGGGTTTCATGCAGTAGTGACAAACTGGTCGCAGTAGTGACATAACGGGTTTCATGCAGTAGTGACAAAAAACTGGTCATGAAAGTATGACAAAAACGGGTCATTTTAGAGTGAAAAAGGGTAAAGCAGTAGTGACATAACGGTCTTTCGTAGTGACAAAAACTGGTCTGCAGTAGTGCATAACTGGTCATGTAGAAGTGCCCTAACGGGTCAGGGAATTTGTGACGAAAACGGGCATGAAAGTAGTGACATAACTGGTAAAGCAGAAAGTGACTAACTGGTCATGAAAAGTAGTGACATAAAGGCCCAAGCAGTAGTGCATAACGGCCCTGCAGTATTTGGACAAAACCCTGGCCCATGCGTAGGACAAAAACGGGTTTCATGCGTAGGGGACGTAACTGGTCAGGGCAGTTTGACAAAACCTGGTCATGCAGTAGGGGGACAAAAACTGCATGTGTGGAACATAACTGGTCATGCAGTAGTGCCATAATGGTCATGCAGTAGTGACATAACGGTCATGCAGTAGGGGCATAACTGGTCATGCGGGTAGTGACTTAACTGGTCATGGAGTGCCCAAAACGGGCTTGCGTAGTGACAACTGGTATGCAGTTTGACAAAAATGGTCAGGGCGTAGTGACAAAAACCGGGTTCATCCCTTTTGGACATAACTGGTCAGCAGAAGTGACTTTAACTGGTCTGCAGAGAGTGACATAACTGGTCATGCAGTAGTGACATAACGGGCATCCCGTAGTGACAAAAAATGGTCATCCCAGAAAGGGGCATAACTGGTAAGTAGTAGTGACAAAACTGGTCATCCCAGTGTGACAAAAACAGGTCATGCAGTATGACATAAGGGGTCATGCATTTAGTGACAAACTGGTCTTTCCGTAGTGCCCTAACGGGTTCTTTGCAGTAGTGACAAAAACCGGGTCATGCAGTATGACATAAGGGTCAGGCAGTAGTGACAAAAACTGGCATGTAGTAGTGACATAATGGCCCATTTTGTAGTAAACAAAACGGTCCTGCAAAATGACATAATGGTAAATGTAGTAGTGACATAACGGGCCCTGATTAGGGGACATAATGGTCATGTAGAAAGTGACATAACGGCCCTGCAGTAGGGACATAACTGGTAAATGCAGTGTGCCCATAACTGGTCTGCAGTAGGGGAAAATTAAACTGGTCATGTATAGGGGACATAACTGGTATGTGGGTAGTGACAAAAACTGGTCATGCAGTATGACATAACTGGTCATGAAAGTAGTGACAAAGGGTTTAAAGCAGTAGTGACATAACGGGTTTCAGAAAGGAGTGACAAAAATTTGGTTAAAGAAAGTAGGGGAACAAACTGGTCATCCCGGTAGGGACAAAACGGGTTTTCATGCAGTAGTGACAAAACTGGTCATGTAGTAGTGACTAACGGGGTCTTTGCAGTAGTGACAAAAAAGGTATCAGTTTTTGACATAAGGGGTCATGCTTTAGTGCTAAAGGGTAAATGCAGTATTGAGGGAAAACGGGTCTCAGTAGTGACATAATGGCCTGCAGTAGGACATAACGGGCATGTATAGTGACAAAACGGGTCATCGTAGTGACAAAACGGCCCATGCAGGTGACAAAAAATGGTCATGCAGTTGCCCTAACGGGCCCTGCAGTATTTGACGTAACTTTTCATGGTAGTGAATAATGGTCATGCGAAAGTGAAAATAACTGGTAAAGCAGTAGTGAATAATTTGGTCTTGCAGTAGTGACAAAAAACTGGTATGCAGTAGGGGAAAATAACTGGGTCTTTGTAGTAGTGACAAAACTGGTAAAGAAAGGTGGAGACCATAACGGGTCATGCAGTAGGACATAAACGGGTTTTAAGGGCAGTATGACAAAAACTGGTCCCCGCAGTAGTGACATAACGGGAAAACCCTAGTTACATAACTGGTCTGCAGTAGGGGACATAACTTTTTCATGCATTTTATGATTTAAACGGGGGAGTTTACCCCCGGGCCCCCCCCACCCTTAAATTTTTCGTGTGGGTGACACCCAAAGATCGGGCCCCGGGGTGCCCCCAGAGATTCCGCCCTGGGGCCACCAACTCTAGCGACCCCTTTCCCCCCCCCACCCTTTTTCGGCCCTTCCCAAAACCCCAAAGGTTTTGTCCCCCAACCTATCCCTAATGGGGCCCACCCAAAAGAAGGGGGTAATGGGGGCCCACTGTTTTTTTTCCATGCTGGCCAAAAGTTTGTCATAGGGCGTTTAAACAACCCCCAGCTGCACCCTCCAAAAATGAGTTGTTTGTAGCAAATGGCGCCTCACCATGTCATCCCCGACCCCGGGCTCAAAAAGGGTCCCCTACTTTAAAACTCCCGCAACAGCAAAAAAAACCCACCCCGGGGAAAATTTACAGTTTTGAAACTGAATGAAATTTATGCAAACCCCCGCCCCCCTGACGCCGACCGAAAAAAACCAAACCCTTTTGGTTCAAAACCGCTCCCCCGTGTGAGGTAGTTTGCGGGGTAAAAACCCCCAATTTCAAGACTATCCTTCCATGTAGGGGAAAACCAAATATCCTAAACTCTGCAACTGACGGGCTGATGATCAACACCAAAGGGAAAACGTAAATAAGACACATGGGCAACATTTAAAACTTTTTTCCCAAAAACTTTTCCCGCCTCCCACGTAGGTTCTTCAGTCGAGTACAAAAAAGTTGGCGGACCGTAGGATGTGAAGACGATTTTAACGCCCACCCCCCTTAAAGGGTCGTAGATTTGGGGTTGTCAGTCATTATTTCGGGCCCCTCTCCTTCCGCAGAAATTTAAGTTTTAAACACGGCCGCTTGATCTTCAGTTAGTTCCAGACTTTGGAACAGAACTTCTCCAGGCTGAGGGACTGACAACTTCAAATCTACGACTTCAAAGGTGATGGACTGATTACATCGTCTTCACATCTCTACTGCTCCTGCCTACTTTCTGTACTCGACTGAAGAAGCCTACTGTGTAGGCCTGTGTGATTATCTACCAACCTGTCGGTATTGTATACCATTTGATAATCACACTAAGGAAACAGATTCTGACGAGTCCCTGGTGTCAGAGGACAAGTCAGATTCGCCATCTGGTGTTACCATTCTCAACAGCATAGTAGAGGTCCTATTCTCCTCCTAGAAAACCACCCAGGACTACAACCTCCCTTCTTCTCACAAGTCCAGCAGTAAGTGCACACAGTCACCACGCGACTGCACTACCAACGCTAAACACGTAAAATAATGGGGATCACGATTCTGCAAATCAACATCCAACACTTCTTCAACAACCGCTACCTCCTTGAAATAAAACTCTGTAACCACACTCCGGATATTATACTTCTAAATGAAACAGCAGCCAGACCTGACCAACACATACAACTACGTGGGTACACAACTCTCGAGAAATCCAGGGGGCCTTACAGTGGGGTGGCCATCCTTGTGAAGCAGGAGCATGAATTTTGCAATATGTCGACGAGGACTTATGGTGGGGACCGGGTATTTTCCTCCCGGACAACCATACATTGAGTCTATTCCCTTACACTGACTACTCAGTAGAAATGTCCCTACTGTCCTAGCAGGGGACTTCAACGCCCACCACCCCGCTCTCTTCAACTGTGGTGCCGCCCAACCACAAGGAGACCACAAGGGAAAACAACTATTCAACATAATGGCGGCAAAAGACCTAACGTTCCAAGGCCCATTCTTTAAGTCATTTGTAGGCCACCACCCAGGAACACCCGACGTAGTACTTACCAACAGAGACTGTGACCTGTTCCACTGTCGAGTTTCCCCAGGCGGTGACGTCGGTTCAGACCACATCCCCGTCATAAGCTCTAATCCACACCATTCCGGACACCCACCCACCCCAGACCCAACCTGAAAACACTAGGCTTTGACCCCTACAGGGCCTTCCTAGGAAATGACCAAACTATTTCACTAGAAAATCAACGCTCCGCTGCAATAGATGGAGCAATTAACTCCCTCCACGTCAGAATCAATAAGGCCACGCAAGCATGCTGTGCATTAATAACTTCCAGGATTTACCAACAGTACAAACCAACCAGGGAAATTAAGGACAGCATGGATAACTACCAAACTGAGTGTAGTAGACACTTTCACACAGGGCAGCCCACCTGGGAAGTACTGTAAAGAATGAGGAAAGATCTAATCACCCTAATAATACAACACAAAAGAGATTTCTGGAAATATCTGGTGCTCCAAGCAACCCAGTATAAGCGCAACCCAGAACAATTCTGGAGTAAGATCCGTAGACTTCTAAGGGCTAAACACACTCCCACACAATATGAGGAAGTTACTACCCTGCTCGAAGACCCACAAGACCAAGCTAAGCTGATGGGAGAAGTATGGGAGAACATTCTCTCACACAATGACAGCAGAAGATTTAACAATAACCACTACCAGTGAGTCAACCAATGCCGAGACGACAACCTGGAAGACTTCCACCCTATACCATCAATTGACACATCTTTTCTCGAAAAAGAACACCCTCTAACTAGATCAATTATTCTCAGGGAAGTGTCCCAAGTCATTGGCCGAATGAGAAACACAGCACCTGGCCCATCAGGCATAACAGCAAAGCAATTAAAGTACCTTCCCCGTAACTGCAAGATATCGCTGGTCAATGTCTTCAATGCCGTCTTGGCATCGGGACACTTCCCAGTGACATTTAAAACGGCAAGGATGATTTTCATCGTAAAACCCAACAAGGACAACCGAAACCCCGAGAACTACAGGCCCATCTCCTTATTCGAAGTCACGGGCAGTCTTCGAAAAAAAATAATCTCAAACAGACTGAACTACTACATGGAATACAACCACCTATTCTCCAAAAAACAGTTCGGCTTCAGGTCCCACTGTGGCACACAAGTGATGAATATCATCTTTGATGCCGTGGCCAGCCTGAGGAAGCAAGGGAACCTGGCCCTGATTGCAACTAGGGACGTACACAAGGCTTTCGACAGCTTGTGGCATGACGGACTCATTTTCAAAATTGCAGACCTCCCAGATCACAACTGGACCTTTCGCAGGCTCATATACAACTTCATAACAGGTAGAAGTATCATTCCCACTTTCCATGGTACGGCAGCAACACCCTTGATGCCGACAGCTGGAGTACCACAAGGCTCTTGCCTCAGCCCTATACCCTTCAATATATATGTCAACGACCTCCCCCAACCTGATACCATCATTACTCAATTTGCAGACGATGTTATTCATGTAGTCTTTTCAACCCCCATCTCTGGTACAAACAAGCATAGGAGAGCAATAGAGAAAATGAACGAAGAACTACGGAGAACAGCTAAGTGGGAGAGAAAATGGAGAATCACAACCAACCCAGATAAAGTCCTCGTCAGCACCATCGGTTGTTTAGCATCAACCATAGAAGACAAAGGGGGTATTTCCATCAGAGGTACACGAATCGCTATCAGAAATCCAAACAAGATCCTATGGTATGAGATCGACAATTACTCCACTCTACATCCCACATAACCAAGAAAGTGAACCTAGCAAAAGCTCGCCTCGACCAACTTTTCCGATTCAATGCAGCTCCCTCCCACATCAAGAAACACCTGTACAAGATGATGATCAGACCCCTGATAGAATACCCTTGCGTACCCATGTCACTAACTACAACTAACATGCTAAAACTCCAAAAGAGTCCAGAACAGAGCCCTCCGCTTTATCACTGGAACCAGGTTCAGGGACAGAATCAGGACGGAAGACCTGCACATAAAATAGAGAATCACTGCAATTAACGTCAGGCTAGACAAACTAAAGAAGAGACAACTATATGATATGCAGGAACTCTATGTACCTGACAGAGAGAACCCTCCCCAACCATCGAACACGACCGACTACACCATCATCACCCCCCCCCCTCAGAGATTTCAAAGAATGACTCTCCAACAAAGAGTCCGACGCTTCATCCACAAGAGCTTCCCTCGACCAAGAATCCTGAGTGACCTCCCCGAAGAATTAGAAGAATGAATACCGCTAGAACCATTCTACGTCCAGCAACATGGAGTAACGTTCCTCAATTTTGGGTGACCTACTTCTGTCAATCAACTAACCTTGTAACATCTACAACCATCCTATAGCAGGACACCACCTCAGAAACTGCTTAGCCAACCAACTCCAGGTGAGCAACCAACCTCCATCAAACGACCTGCAACTGCCACCTGCAGCTGCAGCCTTACGACCGACCTCTTGCGCGAAAGAAAAACAGCAATTGCAAACAGTATACATCCTTCCAATTCAGTGGCACACCGGTATACAGCTGGTATAGCGGTATGCAGTTGATGGGCAGGAAGTATACCTATCTTATGAATCCAACTTTTTCGTGAATAACACAACATAAACACACACTTATTTAAATTGCGCCAAAGTGGTTAGGCCACTTACCTTTAAAAACCCAACCTCCCCACCTCCCTCACAACCCTTTACCATTTCCATCCCCACCCAACCTTCTTCCTTCCACATCTTACCAAAGCTCTGGTCATAACCTCGACCTCGACCAAGGTGTGCTGCAGGATAAGCTATGTCGTAGCTACTGTTTATGCTGTCATTCAACACAAATAATAACATTCACCTGTACTGCCACTCTGTATTGAAACAAGCGACACTTACGTTGCATATATATATAATGTCGTGCCGAATATGTAAAACTGGTCAATTAGCAAGATCTCATTTAAAATTAAGTCCTTTCTGAAATTTTCTCTTATACGTTTAAAGATATATATTTTTCATTACTGTTAATGTAAAAATTTTTAATTTTGCACCAAAAGAATCTTAGAAAACTTACCTAAACTTATTATGAGAAGAGTAATTTATTTTAGCCTAACCCAACTAAATATATTTTAGATTTATTTACAGTAATTTAATACTAAACAAACACAGTGAAATATATTTTTTTCGTTAGGTTCAGAATGATTTTGGCGAAATCATTGCATACACAAATTTTCACTTGTCCTATATGGCAAGAGGAACGTTGCTATTTAAGCCAAGATCGCAAGTTCTGCCTATTCGGCACGACATTTTATATATATATATATATATATATATATATATATATATATATATATATATATATATATATATATAATATATATATATATATATATATATATATATATATATATATATATATATATATATATATATATATATATATATATAATCGTGGAGAATAGGTAAAACTTGTGATTTTGGCTTAAATAGCAACGCTCTTCTTGTCGAATAAGGCAAAATGAGCGTTAGAGGTCGTCAGAAATGTGACAGCTTCAAAATTTTGGAAAGAACGTTATTGAATAAATGATTGCGAATGGGTTTTCTTGTTTATGGAGCTTCCTGTCTCGGTAGAGGACAGTTAATGTTTAATAATCACACACACACATTGTTACGACTTTGATGTCGTAACTTAAAAAAAATGTTCCTGGCTTCTAAAGGCTGCACAAGGCTACACAAGGCTGCTCAAGGCTGCTCAAGGCTGCTCAAGGCTGCACAAGGCTGCTCAAGGCTGCTCAAGGCTGCTCAAGGCTGCACAAGGCTGCTCAAGGCTGCTCAAGGCTGCTCAAGGCTGCTCAAGGCTGCACAAGGCTGCTCAAGGCTGCTCAAGGCTGCTCAAGGCTGCTCAAGGCTGCACAAGGCTGCTCAAGGCTGCACAAGGCTGCTCAAGGCTGCTCAAGGCTGCTCACGGCTGGTTGTGAAGGTTATTATAGTATGATGTAGGCCTAGCACGGCTGGTTGTGAAGGTTATTATAGTATGATGTAGGCCTAGCACGGCTGGTTGTGAAGGTTATTATAGTATGATGTAGGCCTAGCACGGCTGGTTGTGAAGGTTATTAAAGTATAATGTAGGCCTAGCACGGCTGGTTGTGAAGGTTATTATAGTATGATGTAGGCCTAGCACGGCTGGTTGTGAAGGTTATTATAGTACGATGTAGGCCTAGCACGGCTGGTTGTGAAGGTTATTAAAGTATAATGTAGGCCTAGGACGGCTGGTTGTGAAGGTTATTATAATATGATGTAGGCCTAGCACGGCTGGTTGTGAAGGTTATTATAGTTTGATGTAGGCCTAGCACGGCTGGTTGTGAAGGAAATTATAGTATGATGTAGGCCTAGCACGGCTGGTTGTGAAGGTTATTATAGTATGATGTAGGCCTAGCACGGCTGGTTGTGAAGGTTATTATAGTATGATGTAGGCCTAGCACGGCTGGTTGTGAAGGTTATTAAAGTATAATGTAGGCCTAGCACGGCTGGTTGTGAAGGTTATTATAGTATGATATAGGCCTATCACGGCTGGTTGTGAAGGTTATTATAGTATAATGTAGGCCTAGCACGGCTGGTTGTGAAGGTTATTATAGTATGATATAAGCCTAGCACGGCTGGTTGTGTAGGTTATTATAGTATGATGTAGGGCTAGCACGGCTGGTTGTGAAGGGGCCACAATAACAGTTCAAGCTTCAGGGCCCCAAAATTGTAGGTGGGCCAGTGGGCGTGGGCCAAGTGAGGCTATATAGTATACCTCGACGGGCTATGTGGAATTACTTCTCTATGTTGATCATTTGAAGCGGTATGTATACCTTCAGTCCCGGAGATTCTGGTTCAAGGAACTACCTTACTTGATGTACCAGTGTACCAGTGTACCAGTGTACCAGTGTACCAGTGTGCCAGTGTACCAGTGTGCCAGTGTACCAGTGTATCAGTGTGCCAGTGTACTAGTGTACCAGTGTGCCAGTGTACTAGTGTGTCAGTGTACCAGTGTACCAGTGTGTCAATGTACCAGTGTGCCAGTGTACCAGTGTGGCAGTGTGCCAGTGTACCAGTGTGCCAGTGTACCAGTGTATCAGTGTGCCAGTGTACTAGTGTACCAGTGTGCCAGTGTACTAGTGTACCAGTGTGCCAGTGTACTAGTGTGTCAGTGTACCAGTGTACCAGTGTGTCAATGTACCAGTGTGCCAGTGTACCAGTGTGCCAGTTTACCAGTGTGCCAGTGTCCCAGTATACTACAGATCCACACTGCGACTACAGGTCCACACTGCGACTACAGGTCCACACTGCGACTACAGGTCCACACTGCGACTGCAGGTCCACACTACGACTACATGTCCACACTGCAAGCACAGGTCGACACTACAACTACAGGTCGACACTGTGACCACAAGTCGACACTGCAACTACAGGTCGACACTGCAACTACAGGTCCACACTGTGACCACAAGTCGACACTGCAACTACAGGTTCACCCTGTAACTGCAGGTCCACACTGCAACTGCAGGTCCACACTGTAACTACAGGTCCACTCTGCAACTACAGGTTCACACTGCGACTACAGGTTCACACTGTAACTACAGGTCCACACTGGGAATACAGGTACACACTGCAACTACAGGTCCACACTGTAACCACAGGTTCATACTGCGACTACAGGTTCACACTGCGACTACAGGTTCACACTGTAACTACAGGTCCACACTGGGAATACAGGTCCACACTGCAACTACAGGTCCACACTGTAACCACAGGTTCACACTGCAACTACAGGTCCACACTGCAACTACAGGTCCACCCTGTAACTGCAGGTCCACACTGTGACTACAGGTCTACACTGCGCCCCCCCCCCGCGTCCCCCGCGCCCCCCCGCCCGTCGCGCCGACCCACCGGCCCCGCCGCGCCCTCGCGCCCCGCCCACGCCCCTCGCGCCCCGCCCGCGCCTTCTGCTGCGCCTTCTGCAGCGTCGTCCGGATCGCCCCCGCGTCCCGAATTTTTTTCCGATTTTTTTCAATTTTTTTTTGAATTTCTTGTGCTCTCCTCGAATCAAGTTTTTGGATTCCCCCTCCCACTTTCACCCCCACCCCAAATTTTTTCGAATATTTTTCTCGATAATACAAAGACTCCAATTCCTCGGATGAAGTTTTCTCGATATCAAAGACTCCAATTCCTCGGATCAAATTTTTCTCGAAATCAAAGTCTCCATCTCCTTGGATCAAGTTTTTCTCGATAATGCAATGTCTCCAATTCCTCGGATCAATTTTTTCTCGAAATCAAAGACTCCATCTCCTTGGATCAAGTTTTTTTTTCTCGAAATCAAAGTCTCCATCTCCTTGGATCAAGTTTTTTCTCGATAATACCGTCTCCAATTTCTCGGATCAATTTTTTCTCGAAATCAAAGACTCCATCTCCTCGGATCAAGTTTTTGAATTCCCCCCTCTCAGGGTAAGCATTCAAATGAACTCCTCCTATGGGGCATGGTACTTTCTCTTACTACAGGTCTAAACAAGTGTGACGTCACCCCCACCTGTGTTTACTCGGCGGTCAGTGACGTCACGTAATGACCTCACACATACAGGCTGAATCTTGTCGACTTCCCCCTATGTCAGTGACGTCACGCGATGACCCCACACACACAGGCTGAATCTTGTCGACTTCCCCCTACACATTTTTCACTCTTAACCCAGGATAATCCAAATAATTTCACATTTTATAATATATATATATATATATATATATATATATATATATATATATATATATATATATATATATATATATATATATATATAAAACATATATTTTATTACATAATATGGTACAAAAGATTTAAGAGATACATTGTTGATATAAAGGTGGCATATGTGGTACATGTTGTTACGTGTGTATCACCGATTATAAGGCGAAAATCTCATCCAGCCCCTCAGAGCTGGGGCGTGTGCCCAAAATACAGCAGGCATTACCCCTTTGAACAGCCGCACTGAGCCGCTGGAACAGAAAACTAGCTGCCCTGGGATGCCTAGTTACCCTGATGAGTCTTTTTCCCAGCTCCTTAAGGAATTTAGGTGCATTCTTTCCCCATGAGCCAAGGGTCTCCGAGCCTATGGGAACAAACATATAATGATGGGCAAGTTCTCCATATTTTCTAGACTTTTGGGACTCCCTGAAACTGGCAGCTGCCCCTCCTTCCTCCCTGGTGTATTGGAGATAGGTATCAGCCAAGGTAGATGCACGTGTATAGTCCCACACCACCTGCTTCCCATCTGTCCAGGCTTGAAGGGTGATACCATCTGGACGCTTCTGGCTGCCATCAGATCTGCATAGTTGGGGTGGCTCCCTTACTGCTGGGCATCCAGCTGTTGTGAGGCTCCTCTTGATAATGTTATTAACCTCCTCATGTCTTGCAATCTTTCCCTCGGATTTACGGCACACAAGACCGTGGTACCCGAATCGGTCTGCTGCTTCACTGCCACAAATACACCTGTGTTCGGCGAGAATAGGGGCGGCAAGTCGAAGGGCAACACCGATGCGGATGGTCTGTGGGTCGAGGCGTGTGCCAAGGCTGGAGTTAGGAACAGCCAACAGAAAATCCCCTGCATGAGGTGCTTTCACTGCCAGGAGGTGGGCTCTATCCTTCCCTGACACACTCTGAAGCATTGTTGAGGCTATATTTTCCACTATTCGACCATTCCAGTGTGATTGTTTGTAGTTGTTGGGGGAGCAGGTCTGGTTTCAGAGCCAGTTAGATTATCCCAGATCATGGCTCCGTCAATGAACTTTTGGTCCTGGACTCCAATCTTGTCTCTAAGATGTTCAGGGAGAATCGCTGCTACAAGCCCTCTGGATGCAATACATGAGGACAGAAAAGCAGGTAACGCAATATGTGATGACTTGCGGACACCAATGCCTCCTAGTCTGACTGGAAGTGTAGCTTGGCTCCACTGCCCGTCTTCTAGAGTCAGGTTAAGTACTTAAAATCTGCCTCAGGATACTGTCATATTCGTGCAATATAGGGTTATCATATGAAGGTGCACATCTTAGGAAATGTGTCAACCTGGGCAGACTCAAGCACTTTGTGAGAAGGTACAAGGCATCGTGGGTGTCAAGATTGCCTATTCGTTGTTCCATTCTCCTTAACTCTTCCAATTTCTTCCTTAGAATTGTGTCAATATATATATATATATATATATATATATATATATATATATATATATATATATATATATATATATATATATATATATATATATATATTTATGGGGTCCACATCTAGTGTGAATTGTGGGACCCACAGCCTCGGAGAAGTGGATAAAAAGGCTTCAAGGAAGAATATTTGGACTTCTTCCTGAAGCCGTTTGAATGTTCCACTTTCCCTACCACTCAATCTTTTCATTCTTTTTTTTACAAATAGGTACATTTTATTACATAATATGGTACAAAAGGTTTAAGAGATACATTGTTAATATAAAGACGGCGTATACAGTACATGAGATGATATATATATATATATATATATATATATATATATATATATATATATATATATATATATATATATATATATATATATATATATATATATATATGTCGTGCCGAATAAGCAGAACTTGCGATCTTGGCTTAAATAGCAACGCTCATCTTGCCATATAGGACAAGTGAAAATTTGTGTATGCAATAATTTCACCAAAATCATTCTGAACCTAACGAAAAAATGTATTTCACTGTGTTTGTTTAGTATTAAATTATTGTAAACAAATCTAAAATATATTTAGTTGGGTTAGGCTAAAATAAATTGTTCTTGTTATAATAAGGTTAGGTAAGTTTTCTAAGATTCTTTTAGTGCAAAATTAAAAATTTTTACATTAACATTAATGAAAAAAATATATCTTTAAATGTATAAGAGAAAATTTTAGAAAGAACTTAATTTTAAATGAGTTCTTGCTAATTGACCTGTTTTACATATTCGGCTGAAGGAGACTCGAACCTACGAACCTTAGGACAAGGTACGCAGTGCTTTACCAATCTACCCACACTGGACAATACCTTGGCGTGTAGCTTGCGCTACACGTTTGATCCAAGGCAGCCAGCTTTCAGGGAGAAGGCTTACAGCTTTCCATCTCATCCTCTGCATGCATCAGCCTTACTAGAGATATTAACAATGCAAGGAATTAGCGAGAGCATGCGAAATATACACAAACACTGATCTCTGGCTGAAGGAGACTCGAACCTGTAAGCCTTCTCCCTGAAAGCTGGCTGCCTTGGATCAAACGTATAGCGCAAACTACACGCCGAGGTATTGTCCAGTGTGGGTAGATTGGTAAAGAACTGCGTACCTTGTCCTAAGGTTCATAGGTTCGAGTCTCCTTCAACCAGAGATCAGTGTTTGTGTATATTTCGCATGCTCTCGCGAATTTCTTGCATTGTTCAAATCTCTTGTAAGGCTGATGCTTTCGTTGTGAGTGATTTTCGTGTGCAAGTTTGGTACTAGTCCCTCTAGGATTTTCCAGGTGTATATAATCATGTATTTCTCCCGCCTGCGTTCCAGGGAATGCAGGTTCAGGAATTTCAAGCGCTCCCAGTAATTGAGGTGTTTTATCTCCGTTATGCGCGCCGTGAAGGTTCTCTGTACATTTTTAGGTCAGCAATTTCACCTGCCTTGAAAGGTGCTGTTAGTGTGCAGCAATATTCCAGCCTAGGTAGAACAAGCGACCTGAAGAGTGTCATCCTGGGCTTGGCACCCCTAGTTTTGAAGGTTCTCATTATCCATCCTGTCATTTTTCTAGCAGATGCGATTGATACAATGTTATTGTCCTTGAAGGTGAGATCCTCCGAGATGATCACTCTCAGGTCTTTAACCTGGAAAGAAAGCTATTATCACAAACTCTACGTCTGCCACTCGCCTGACTGCCACAATCATACACTACAAACCAGACCGTTATAAAGCCTCTGAACATCACACTAAGTGCAAATCCCTTAACTCTAAAGCTTTATATACCGATGGGAAGTCCCGCTCCCATCTCCTCCCGTATGCTAGCTTATTGCGACATTTGATTCTGTAGAACATCCCTGCCAAAACCTTAACCCTACTGCATCGACATCACTCATTGCCCATGACACAAAGAAAACCAGCCACAATATACGATACCGCACGTTGAACCCTCACCTCCACCCCATCCACATCAAAACTTAACGCCCAGAGCACTGACAATATCCCCCACCCCACCAAACGCAAAACCTTACCGAACCACTCGCGTACTACACCTAAGTCCTCGCAGAAATACACTACATGAAAAGCAGACTCCTCCCCCCTGCACACCTGACAACCCCGGTCCTCCCTCAAACGTCTATTATACAGTACCACCTCCGACGGCTAAATTCCATGCAAAAATTTAAAAACCACTTCCCTTATTGCCGCCAGACGCAGTGTTTTAACCTTCCCCCAAATATCATCCCACGCATACATGGGGTACACTCCTCCTACCAGCGCCACCACCCTACCTATACCCTCCCTTTCCAAGGTACTAAATTTATTAACGCACAGCACACACATCCCACATGCGCAACAAAACACGAAGCATCGACTCACAACTAAGCAAGTCTCTTTACACCCACACCACCTTCGTAGTTCCTGCTGCAATAGAATTAACCCACCCCGTGTCCCACCCAGTCGTAGAAACCTATGTTTAACATAGATCGCCATTACACGTGCCTCCTGAGGAATGACATCTAACCCACCCCGGTGAAGTGGTGTCTTCACCACCGCCCTTGATAGCCAGTTGCAACCCGATGCCCACAAAAACCGATAGATCCTACGCAATAGACATTTGACATTCTCCTGCAGCAGAGAATACACTGCAGCAACGTGCCATACTTTGCAATAAAGCAGAACATTAATTACGACTGCCCTCTGATGCAGGGTTAAATGTCGCGGCAGTAGACCATTCAATCTCCCTATGACTCCATCCACCACTCTCCCCGAATTACATGCCCGAACCTCGTCAACCCCTCACATATAATGAATACTGCATATAATTAGCTGATTAACCACCGTCCACCCCTCCGCACCCACCCCTTTCCCCACTCACTACCCCCAGCTCCATAAACTTTGACTTTTCCCTAGTAACACCAAGCCCCGTCGCCTTACCAAATACACCAGAAAGTCTCCCTACATTGTGTAACCCTTCCCTCGGACGCAGCAGCACAGTTGTGTAATCTACATAACCCACAAGGGCCGTTCGTGTACTGCCCAAACCCCAAGACGACCCTACACCCCTTCCACATACAGCCTAGTAAAATGGGTCTTGCAAACAGGCAGAACACCCCGCCCCTCTCCCTGCATCCCGCGACGAAATCCCTGATAACCTCATGTCCCTCATACATCGTCCTACCTGGCAGAATGTGCAACGTACACCTGGGTTCGAAAGTCCTCCAGTTGCACGTACGAAGGCATCGGCTGGCGCAGGGACATTTTCAATATATACGACTCCTCCTGTAGACCAGCACAGAGGCATTCTGACCACCTGCAGGTCCGGAAACGCCATTTAAGGCTACGACACACAAGAGACTCCTGCTGGATTCCGTATGTATCGTGGATGATCGCCCACAATAGCACATGGAGCGATGCACTGGTTACAGAACCTCTTGTAAGCTCAATACACATAGTATTGACGGGTTGTCGAATTGCAGTCGCCATTGTTGTTGATCCGACAAACCATGCCACCAGGTGTCAGGAGGGAGGAGGAGCGGCAGTCGACCTCCCAGCAAGACCAACGCGAGGGGTATAATGTAGGCAATTCTCTGGAGATTTTGTGACTCTCTGATCGCGGGTTCTAACCCCACCCGTGGTATAGTTTATTTGCAATCGTGTCAATACGATTTCGTGAGTCATGTACTATCCACTTAGATAATTTATAAGAGACTGAACCTATTGAGTTAATAATAGGTGTAGCTGGATTACGTAGTTTGTGTGTTTTCATTAATCCATACACATACGGTAGAGATGGATTGGTGGTTATAATTTTTTAAATTCATTTTTGCCTTTCAGCAGTCGTTTTATTGTTTTATTAAAACTGCTGTTAACAGACTAAGGGATTCTTTCAAAATTCTGAATAAGTGTATAATTTAAAAGATTATTAATTTTATCTTGGTAATTAGTTTCTTTTAAAATTATTACTGCATTTATTTAATTTACTGCATTTGATTTAGTAATAAGCAAAATTTTATTACTAATAAATCTTACGAAAACAAAAATTAGCTCTAAGAGGAGATGGATTGTCCAGGAGTAAGAAACACCTGGGCTTATTTGGGTAGTTAGTAGAAGTATCTGCATGTTCAACCTCCAAAGCATCTAGAAACATCTAGAAACAAATGCAGGGTCAAACATGATAATGGCTACAGTAGTCAGGAAAACCTATGAAGATCCTTAGAATTAAACAAGGTAATGCTAATTATAATAAGATTAATTGGCGGTTGTTTATTACTACTTAATTTGATTCACAAGTAACCGCATATATATATATATATATATATATATATATATATATATATATATATATATATATATATATATATATATATATATATATATATATATATATATATATATATATTATTTATTTATTTATTATCACACTGGCCGATTCCCACCAAGGCAGGGTGGCCCGAAAAAGAGAAACTTAATCACCATCATTCACTCCATCACTGTCTTGCCAGAAGGGTGCTTTACACTACAGTTTTTAAACTGCAACATTAACACCCCTCCTTCAGAGTGCAGGCACTGTACTTCCCATCTCCAGGACTCAAGTCCGGCCTGCCGGTTTCCCTGAATCCCTTCATAAATGTTACTTTGCTCACACTCCAACAGCACGTCAAGTATTAAAAACCATTTGTCTCCATTCACTCCTATCAAACACGCTCACGCATGCCTGCTGGAAGTCCAAGCCCCTCGCACACAAAACCTCCTTTACCCCCTCCCTCCAACCTTTCCTAGGCTGACCCCTACCCCGCCTTCCTTCCACTACAGACTGATACACTCTTGAAGTCATTCTGTTTAGCTCCATTCTCTCTACATGTCCGAACCACCTCAACAACCCTTCCTCAGCCCTCTGGACAACAGTTTTGGTAATCCCGCACCTCCTCCTAACTTCCAAACTACGAATTCTCTGCATTATATTCACGCCACACATTGCCCTCAGACATGACATCTCCACTGCCTCCAACCTTCTCCTCGCTGCAACATTCATCACCCATGCTTCACACCCATATAAGAGCGTTGGTAAAACTATACTCTCATACATTTCCCTCTTTGCCTCCAAGGACAAAGTTCTTTGTCTCCACAAACTCCTAAGTGCACCACTCACCCTTTTCCCCTCATCAATTCTATGATTCACCTCATCTTTCATAGACCCATCCGCTGACACGTCCACTCCCAAATATCTGAATACATTCACCTCCTCCATGCTCTCTCCCTCCAATCTGATATCCTATCTTTCATCACCTAATCTTTTTGTTATCCTCATAACCTTACACTTTCCTGTATTCACTTTTAATTTTCTTCTTTTGCACACCCTACCAAATTCATCCACCAATCTCTGCAACTTCTCTTCAGAATCTCCCAAGAGCACAGTGTCATCAGCAAAGAGCAACTGTGACAACTCCCACTTTATGTGTGATTCTTTATCTTTTAACTCCACGCCTCTTGCCAAGACCCTCGCATTTACTTCTCTTACAACCCCATCTATAAATATATTAAACAACCACAGTGACATCACACATCCTTGTCTAAGGCCTACTTTTACTGGGAAATAACTTCCATCTTTCCTACATACTCTAACCTGAGCCTCACTATCCTCTTAAAAACTCTTCACTGCTTTCAGTAACCTACACCTGCAACATCTGCCACATTGCCCCCCTATCCACCCTGTCATACGCCTTTTCCAAATCCATAAATGCCACAAAGACCTCTTTAGCCTTATCTAAATACTGTTCACTTATATGTTTCACTGTAAACACCTGGTCCACACACCCCCTACGTTTCCTAAAGCCTCCTTGTTCATCTGCTTTCCTATTCTCCGTCTTACTCTTAATTCTTTCAATAATAACTCTACCATACACTTTACCAGGTATACTCAACAAACTTATCCCCCTATAATTTTTGCACTCTCTTTTGTCCCCTTTGCTTTTACACAAAGGAACTATGCATGCTCTCTGCCAATCCCAAGGTACCTTACCTTCTTCCATACATTTATTAAATAATTCCACCAACCACTCCAAAACTATATCCCCACCTGCTTTTAACATTTCTATCTTTATCCCATCAATCCCGGCTGCCTTACCCCATTTCATTTTACCTACTGCCTCACGAACTTCCCCCACACTCACAATTAGCTCTTCCTCACTCCTACAAGATGTTATTCCTCCTTCCCCTATACACGAAATCACAGCTTCCCTATCTTCATCAACATTTAACAATTCCTCGAAATATTTTCTCCATCTTCCCAATACCTCTAACTCTCCATTTAATAACTCTCCTCTCCTATTTTTAACTGACAAATCCATTTGTTATCTAGGCTTCCATAACTTGTTAATCTCACTCCAAAACTTTTTCTTATTTTCAACAAAATTTTTTGATAACATCTCACCCACTCTCATTTGCTCTCTTTTTACATTGTTTCACCACTCTCTTAACCTCTCTCTTTTTCTCCATATACTCTTCCATCCTTGCATCACTTCTACTTTGTAAAAACTTCTCATATGCTAACTTTTTCTCTCTTACTACTCTCTTTACATCATCATTCCACCAATCGCTCCTCTTCCCTCCCGCACTCACCTTCCTGTAACCACAAACTTCTGCTGAACACTCTAACACTACATTTTTAAACCTACCCCATACCTCTTCTACCCCATTGCCTATTCTCTCATTAGCCCATCTATCCTCCAATAGCTGTTTATATCTTACCCTAACCGCCTCCTCTTTTAGTTTATAAACTTTCAACTCTCTCTTCCCTGATGCTTCTATTCTCCTTGTATCCCATCTACCTTTTACTCTGAGTGTAGCTACAACTAGAAAGTGATCTGATATATCTGTGGCCTCTCTATAAACATGTACATCCTGAAGTCTACTCAACAGTCTTTTATCTACCAATACATAATCCAACAAACTACTGTCATTTCGCCCTACATCATATCTTGTATACTTATTTATCCTCTTTTTCTTAAAATATTTATTACCTATAACTAAACCCCTTTGTATACAAAGTTCAATCAAAGGGCTCCCATTATCATTTACACCTGGCACCCCAAACTTGCCTACCACACCCTCTCTTAAAGTTTCTCCTACTTTAGCATTCAGGTCCCCTACCACAATTACTCTCTCACTTGGCTCAAAGGCTCCTATACATTCACTTAACATCTCCCAAAATCTCTCTCTCTCCTCTACATTCCTCTCTTCTCCAGGTGCATACACGCTTATTATGACCCACTTTTCGCATCCAACCTTTACTTTAATCCACATAATTCTTGAATTTACACATTCATATTCTTTTTTCTCCTTCCATACCTGATCCTTCAGCATTACTGCTACCCCTTCCTTTGCTCTAACTCTCTCAGATACTCCAGATTTAATCCCATTTAATTCTCCCCACCGAAACTCCCCTACCCCCTTCAGCTTTGTTTCGCTTAGGGCCAGGACATCCAACTTCTTTTCATTCATAACATCAGCAATCATCTGTTTCTTGTCATCCGCACTACATACACGCACATTCAAGCATCCCAGCTTTATAAAGTTTTTCTTCTTCTCTTTTTTAGTAAATGTCTACAGGAGAAGGGGTTACTAGCCCATTGCTCCCGGCATTTTAGTCGCCTCATACGACACGCATGGCTTACGCAGGAAAGATTCTTTTCCACTTCCCAATGGACAATAGAAGAAATAAAAAGAACAAGAGCTATTTAGAAAAAGGAGAAAAACCTAGATGTATGTATATATATATATATATATATATATATATATATATATATATATATATATATATATATATATATATATGCATGTGCGTGTCTGTGAAGTGTGACCAAAGTGTAAGTAAGAGTAGCAAGATATCCCTGTTATCTAGCGTGTTTAAGACAGAAAAGAAACCAGCAATCCTACCATCATGCAAAACAGTTACAGGTTTCTGTTTCACAGTCATCTGGCAGGACGGTAGTACTTCCCTGGGTGGTTGCTGTCTAACAACCTAATACCTATATATATATATATATATATATATATATATATATATATATATATATATATATATATATATATATATATATATATATATATATATATATATATATATATACATAACTTTCTTTCAACACACCAGCCGTATCCCACCGAGGCAGGGTGGCCCAAAAGGAATAACTAAAGTTTCTCCTTTTACATTTAGTAATATATACAGGAGAAGGGGTTACTAGCCTGTTCCATCCGGCATTTCAGTCGCCTCTTACGACACGCATGGCTTACGGAGGAAGAATTCTGTTCCACTTCCCCATGGAGAATATATATATATATATGTTGTTTTACTTTGTATCATATTTTTGTGAATGTTTCGTCAATGTATTTTGTCTTTAAATAAAATATATATACATAATATAGGGGGTGGTAGGAGAAAATTCTCAAACAGCTTCAGGGAGAATCTTGAGTTTTCCCTGAAGCAAGTTTATTCTTTTCTCTGAGGATGAGGGTCCCCATGACAGTTCTAGAGGTGGTACCTCCCTATATTTTATATATATATATATATATATATATATATATAATATATATATATATATATATATATATATATATATATATATATATATATATATACATATATATATATTGGACAATACCTTGGCGTGTAGCATGCGCTACACGTTTGATCCAAGGCAGCCAGCTTTCAGGGAGAAGGCTTACAGCTTTCCATCTCATCCCCTGCATGCATCGCCTGCTCTCGCGAATTCCTTGCATTGTTCAAATCTCTAGTAAGGCTGATGCATGCAGGGGATGAGATGGAAAGCTGTAAGCCTTCTCCCTGAAAGCTGGCTGCCTTGGATCAAACGTGTAGCGCATGCTACATGTATCTCTTAAATCTTCTGTACCATATTATGTAATAAAATATTCCTATTGGTAAAAAAAATATATACTAAAAGATGGGGTGGTAGGGGAAGTGGAATATTCAAACGGCTTCAGGAAGAAATCCAAATATTCTTCCTTGAAGCCTTTTTATCCACTTCTCCGAGGCTATGGGTCCCACAATTTTCACCAGATGTGGACCCCATCCTATAATATATATACATACATATATATATATATATATATATATATATATATATATATATATATATATATATATATATATATATATATATATATATATATATATATATATGTCGTGCCGAATATGTAAAACTGGTCAATTAGCAAGAACTCATTTAAAATTAAGTTCTTTCTAAAATTTTCTCTTATACGTTTAAAGATATATTTTTTTCATTAATGCTAATGTAAAAATTTTTAATTTTGCACCAAAAGAATCTTAGAAAACTTACCTAACCTTATTATAACAAGAACAATTTATTTTAGCCTAACCCAACTAAATATATTTTAGACTTGTTTACAATAATTTAATACTAAACAAACACCCTGAAATACATTTTTTTCGTTAGGTTCAGAATGATTTTGGCGAAATTATTGCATACACAAATTTTCACTTGTCCTATATGGCAAGATGAGCGTTGCTATTTAAGCCAAGATCGCAAGTTCTGCCTATTCGGCACGACATATATATATATATATATATATATATATATATATATATATATATATATATATATATATGTACATATATATACATATATATATATATATATATATATATATATATAAATATATATATATATATAATATATATATATATAAACACTGATCTCTGGCTGAAGGAGACTCGAACCTACGAACCTTGGAACAAGGTACGCAGTACTATACCAGTGCTTGCGCTAGACGTTGATCCATCTCATCCACTGCAGGGGATGAGATGAAAAGCTTTAAGCCTTCTCCCTGAAAGCTGGCTGCCTTGGATCAACGTCTAGCGCAAGCTGGACGCCAAGGTAATGGTCCAGTGTGGTGAGAATGGTATAGCACTGCGTACCTTGCTCCAAGGTTCGTAGGTTCGAGTCTCCTTCAGCCAGAGATCAGTGTTTGTGTATATTTCGCCTGCTCTTTCGAGTTCCTTGCATATATATGTACATATTTTTTTTTCAACAAGTCGGCCGTCTCCCACCGAGGCAGGGTGACCCAAAAAAGAAAGAAAATCCCCAAAAAGAAAATACTTTCATCATCATTCAACACTTTCACCTCACTCACACAATCACAGTTTTTGCAGATGTGCTCAGAACACAACAGTTTAGAAGTATATACGTATAAAGATACGCAACATATCCTTCCAAACTGCTAATATCCCAAACCCCTCCTTTCGAGTGCAAGCATTGTACTTCCCATTTCCAGGACTCAAGTCCGGCTATGTAAAAATAACCGGTTTCCCTGAATCCCTTCACTAAATATTACCGTACTCACACTCCAGCAGATTGTCAGGTCCCAAATACCATTGGTCTCCATTCACTCCTATCGAACACGCTCATGCACACCTGCTGGAAGTCCAAGCCCCTCGCCCACAAAACCTCCCTTACCCCTTCCTTCCAACCTTTCTGAGGACGACCCCAACCCCGCCTTCCTTCTCCTACAGATTTAAATGCACTCCATGTCATTCTACTTTGATCCATTCTCTCTAAATAACCAAACCACCTTAACAACCCCTCTTCAGCCCTCTGAATGCTTTTATTAACTCCACACCTTCTCCTAATTTCCACACTCCGAATTTTCTGCATATTTACACCGCACATTGCCCTTAGACAGGACATCTCCACTGCCTCCAACCGTCTCCTCGCTGCTGCATTCACAACCCAAGCTTCACACCCATATAAGAGTATTGGTACTACTATACTTTCATACATTCTCTTCTTTGCCTCCATAGATAACGTTTTTTGACTCCACATATACCTCAATGCACCCCTCACCTTTTTTCCCTCATCAATTCTATAATTAACCTCATCCTTCATAAATCCATCCGCCGACACATCAACTCCCAAGTATCTGAAAACATTCACTTCTTCCATACTCCTCCTCCCCAAATTGATATCCATTTTTTCTTTATCTAAACCATTTGATACCCTCATCACCTTACTCTTTTCTATGTTCACTTTCAACTTTCTACCTTTACACACACTCCCAAACTCATCCACCAACCTTTGCAATTTTTCTTTAGAATCTCCCATAAGCACAGTATCATCAGCAGAAAGTAACTGTGTCAATTCCCATTTTGTATATGATTCCCTATAATTTAATCCCACCTCTCTCCCGAACACCCTAGCATTTACTTCTTTTACAACCCCATCTATAAATATATTAAACAACCATGGTGACATTACACATCCCTGTCTAAGACCTACTTTTACCGGGAAGTATTCTCCCTCTCTTCTACATACCCTGACCTGAGCCTCACTATCCTCATAAAAACTCTTTACAGCATTTGGCAACTTACCACCTATTCCATATAATTGCAACATTGCTCCCCTATCCACTATTATATGCCTTTTCTAAATCCATAAATGCAATAAAAACTTCCCTACCTTCATCTAAATACTGTTCACATATAAGCTTCAATGTAAACACTTGATCTACACATCCCCTACCCACTCTGAAACCTCCTTGCTCATCCGCAATCCTACATTCTGTCTTACCTCTAATTCTTTTAATTATGACCCTACCGTACACTTTTCCTGGTATACTCAGTAAACTTATTTCTCAATAATTTTTACAATCTCTTTTGTCCTCCTTCCCTTTATATAAAGGGACAATACATGCTCTCCGCCAATCCCTAGGTACCTTCCCCTCTTTCATACATTTATTAAACAAAAGTACAAACCACTCCAAGACTATATCCCCCCCTGCTTTTAACATTTCTGTCATGATCCCATCGGTTCCAGCTGCTTTACCCCCTTTCATTCTACGTAATGCCTCACATACCTCCCCTACACTTACATTCTGCTCTTCTTCACTCCTAAAAGATGGTATACCTCCCTGGCCAGTGCATAATATTACCGCCTCCCGAATTACAGAAATTTTCCCTCTGTTACAGAATTACAGAATTACAGAAAATATCTACCTGGATGAGGACTAACAAACTTACACTAAACATTGACAAAACCTACTTCATTCAGTTTGGTAACAGAGCTACAGATGTCCCTCTTAACATAATGATAAATGGATCACCTATCACAAAACTAACAGAGGGAAAATTCTTAGGAATCCACCTTGATAATAGACTCAAATTTCATACACATATACATCAAATTTCTAAGAAAATTTCCAAGACTGTAGGCATACTATCGAAGATACGGTACTATGTTCCACAGTCAGCCCTCCTGGCCCTATATCACTCTCTTATTTACCCCTATCTCACCTATGGAATTTGTGCATGGGGCTCAACAACAATTAACCATCTCAGACCACTAATTACCCAACAAAAGGCTGCAGTTAGAATGATAACAAATTCTCACTACAGGCAGCACACTCCACCAATATTCAATACACTAAACCTACTCACCATACAAAACATCCATACTTATTACTGCACCTATTACATACATAGAACACTTAACTCTGATATTAATCCTCCCCTCAAACATCTCCTTGCCAACCTCAACAGAACACATGACCATAACACAAGGCACAGATCACTCTTTGATGTTCCTCGTGTCCATCTCACACTATGCAAAAACTCAATGCACATAAAAGGCCCTAAAATCTGGAATTCATTACCTGTAAATATAAAAGAAACACAACCTGTTTATAAATTCAAGTCTCTTCTCAAAGATTACTTACTCACCCAAAACCAAATAAATACTGAATAACTGAACATTATAAATTGTATATCTTAAATGTTTCTCACAATTATATCACATAAATGTTAAACCTAAAACCCAATCTAACTTTATTATTTTTTAAATACACTACCTAACAGAATCACTACCTAACTGAATGCAACCATATGACCTGTCTTTGTAATACTCACTTGTGCTTTATAGTTATCTGTTTACATTAATGTTTTATCACTGATTTCATCATTGCTTAGTAGCAGCGCTGTATAGTCCTTGTGGCTTAGCGCTTCTTTTTGATTATAATAATAATAATAATCATTGCTTAGTTAATCTTAAGTTAATTTTAAGCCAGCCCGTAATGCTATGCATAGTATAAGTGGCTTTGGCATACTGCTCTTATCTGTATTTTTTTTGTACCTCTGTATGTGTGCACAAATTGGAAATAAATAAATAAATTTAAAAGTTCCTCAAAATATTCTCGCCATCTACCTAATACCTCCCTCTCCCCATCTACTAACTCCCCTACTCTGTTTTTAACTGACAAATCCATACGTTCTCTAGGCTTTCTTAACTTGTTTAACTCACTCCAAATTTTTTTCTTATTTTCATTAAAATTTCTTGACAGCGCCTCTCCCACTCTTTCATCTGCTCTCCTTTTGCACTCTCTCACCACTCTCTTCACCTTTCTTTTACTCTCCATATACTCTGCTCTTCTTATAACACTTCTGCTTTGTAAAAACCTCTCATAAACTAACTTTTTCTCTTTTATCACACCCTTTGCTTCATCATTCCACCAACCACTCCTCTTTCCTCCTGCCCCCACCCTCCTATAACCACAAACTTGTGCTCCACATTTTAATACTGCATTTTTAAAACTCATCCAACCCTCTTCAACCCACCCACTACTCATCTTTGCACTAGCCCACCTTTCTGCTAATAGTCGCTTATATTTCACCCGAACTTCCTCCTCCCTTAGTTTATACACTTTCACTTCCCTCCTACTTGTTGTTGCCACCTTCCTCTTGTCCCATCTACCTCTTACTTTAACTGTAGCTACAACTAAATAATGATCCGATATATCAGTTGCCCCTCTATAAACATGTACATCCTGGAGCCTACCCATCAACCTTTTATCCACCAATATATAATCTAACAAATTACTTTCATTACGTGCTACATCATACCTTGTATATTTATTTATCCTCTTTTTCATAAAATATGTATTTCTTATTACCAAATCTCTTTCTACACATAGCTCAATTAAAGGCACCCCAAATTTACCTACTACTCCCTCCACAACATTTTTACCCACTTTAGCAATGAAATCCCCAACCACAAGTACTCTCACACTTGGTTCAAAACTCCCCACGCATTCACTCAACATTTCCCAAAATCTTTCTCTCTCCTCTACACTTCTCTCTTCTCCAGGTGCATATACACTTACTATAACCCACTTTTCACATCCAACCTTTATTTTACTCCACATAATCCTTGAATTAATACACTTATAGTCCCTCTTTTCCTGCCATATCTTATCCTTCAACATTATTGCTACTCCTTCTTTAGTTTTAACTCTATTTGAAACCCCTGACCTAATGCCATTAATTCCTCTCCAATGAAATTCTCCCACCCCCTTCAGCTTTGTTTCACTTAAAGCCAGGACATCCAGCTTCTTCTCATTCATAACATCCACAATCATCTCTTTCTTATCATTTGCACAACATCCACGCACATTCAGACTTCCCACTTTGACAATTTTCTTCTTCTTATTCTTTTTAGTAATCTTTACAGGAAAAGGGGTTACTAGCTCATTGTTCCCGGCATTTTAGTTGACTTTTACAACGCGCATGGCTTACGGAGGAAAGATTCTTATTCCACTTTCCCATGGATACAAAAGGAAAAGTAATAATAACAAGAACTATTAAGATAAAATCAAAGAAAACTCAGATGATTGTGTATAAATAAACGTGTACATGTATGTGCAGTGTGACCTAAGTGTAAGTAGAAGTAGCAAGACGTACCTGTAATCTTGCATATTTATGAGAGACAAAAAACACCAGTAATCCTACCATCATGTAAAACAATTACAGGCTTTCGTTTTACACTCACTTGGCAGGACGGTAGTACCTCCCTGGGTGGCTGCTGTCTACCAACCTACTACCTATATATATATATATATATATGTGTGTGTGTGTGTGTGTGTGTGTGTGTGTGTGTGTGTGTGTGTGTGTGTGTGTGATACAATCAATGAGTTAAGAGAAGCTGACTCAAGACACAACCAAATCTGTACAAAACTGAATATGATTAATTAGAGAATATCTCTAAATTGAATTAAATCAGACAAAAACATGTGAATAACATACTTAAAAGGCAAAATCTCAAAAACTCAAACATATACAGTAATAACAGAGTGAAGGGGGTATAAATGCAATGATACTCAAGATTAAACAAAAAAATCAATGTATTGCACTAGACCTAAGGCAAAATTTCTCAAGAAAAGAGAAATTATCTCCTGAAAGTAATAATTCAGAAGAAATAATCTCTAAAGAATTGAGAGATTTGAGGAGTAACATTCTTTTTTTCAGCAAAACCTCCCAATTTAGTGATTAATGGAGTCACAATCGCATTTGCACAAATATCAACATTGTAATGTACATAATGAAAATTATGAGAAACATATTTGTGTGTGCACAAATTATAAGTCTGGTACATACAAAATGAGCGTGTGAAGCACACTGACTCCTGCTTATGATACAATTTCTTATAGGGAGTAAAATTATCTCTTAACTGAACAAAATGGAAAAGTAAGTTTGCTCACAGAAAACACAATGTTACAAAAAAATAATGGCAACAAAATGGAAAAACTGAATATTCATAATCACAGAGCAAATGAGCCGTAATGCTACGTATTAGAATATAATCATACAATGAAGTTTGATACCTATGAAGCTGGTAAGAGAAACATTTGAATAAAATACTTTCTATAAAGCAGAGAAAGTACATAAGACTTTGTAAAATTAATGGTATATGAACAAAATAACTGCAAAAGTGTATATCAATAAAATCTGAGTCCGAATAATTTGTGTCCATCTGCATCATAGTGAAGACTGAGATACTAGTGGAAAACGTAAAGCAGCTATTAGGCTGCTGAGTTTGTTGAATGCACAACAGAAGTGCTGTTCTGTCTGCATGACTGAAGTCACTCTCCCTCTGTCTCACGAGTACGTAGCTCTTCTTGCATAAGGGAATGACGACACGTGGACTCACTGGTGTGAATCTTTCTGTGTCTCGCACGTATGTTGTTCTTCCTCCTTGATAGATTATTATTATAATCACAAAGAAGCGTTAAGCCAGCCTCCTTGATAGAATAATGCTAGATGGACTGACTGGTGTGAATCTTCCTGTCTTACGCATATATGGCTCTTCCTCCTTGATAGAATAATGCTACATGGAATGACTGGTGTGAATCTTCCTGTCTTACGCATATATGGCTCTTCCTCCTTGATAGAATAATGCTACATGGAATGACTGGTGTGAATCTTCCTGTCTTACGCATATATGGCTCTTCCTCCTTGATAGAATAATGCTACATGGAATGACTGGTGTGAATCTTCCTGTCTTACGCATATATGGCTCTTCCTCCTTGATAGAATAATGCTAGATGGACTAACTGGTGTGAATCTTCCTGTCTTACGCATATATGGCTCTTCCTCCTTGATAGAATAATGCTACATGGACTGACTGGTGTGAATCTTCCTGTCTTACGCATATATGGCTCTTCCTCCTTGATAGAATAATGCTACATGGACTGACTGGTGTCAGTCTTCCTTTTATCTCAGGTCTGATAAGTTTTGAAGAAGTTTTCTGTGTATTATCATCTCAATATAATGCACCACCTAGAAAGGTTAACTATAAATAACCTTGCGGGATTTTCACAACCATCCTCTGTACACATGAAATACATTATTTTACTAAATTAAAATAAAAACCAGTTTTTATTATATTTTATTAACTGTTTTCAAATGTTCTGTTTTTATTTTTAATAATCACTTTTTTCAGTAAAGGATATCGAGGGCCACTGTTTGTGTACACTAAGATAAACAGGATAAATGAAGACATAGAATGAATGATAAACACAACTGGTAACGTCGCTGTTAATTAATCCTCTGTATCCTGAGCCAAGTTGCTGTCAGCAGGTATCAACTGCACCTTGACTGTGTCGTTTCCTGCAGAAAAAACAACCTTAATAATAATGAAGATAAAGAAATAATAATAATAATAATAATAATAATAATAATAATAACAATAATAGTAGTAGTAGTAGTAGTAGTAGTAGTAGTAGTAGTAATTAATAATAATAATACCTAGAAAATGTCTCTTCTGAAAAGAACTAAATTCCAATATTCGACTTTACTGGTGTTATCCCAGTAAAGTCAAATAATATTCATATAATAAATATTTCTGAATTACTTACATTTATACTTATCAAATAAAAACTTAAACGCTGCTAAATCTTATATAAAAGTTTGGATTTATTTTGGTCTTTGTTAGTCCCAATTTGCCTTTTTGATAGAAGAAACTGACAAAATTGAAATGCTGATTTTCATGCGATGATTTCTGAGTGTCTCATCTGATTGTCTTTACTGTTCACCGATAACTTAATAACTTAAATTCTGACTGTCTTCAAACTTAATTTACTGGTTAAGTTTAGAATATCTGTCCGTCTGAGGTAATAAGACGATTCCTCTGATGTTTAACGTCAAACTAGTGTTTCTTAGTGGAAGGTTAGAATTAGTTTAGGGCTGTATATTACTTAATTTACCACTGTAAAAAAAATAGACTGGTGTACTAGCGTCCAAGTGATAACTTATAAATACCAAATCTGATTCGCTTCAAATCTTCAACGTTAATATTTAACTGTATTATGACTATATGCCAAATTCTGCAATAACTTTCCATATTCATTGAGGGCTAGTGGGGCTAGGCTGGGGTTATGCAATACTGGGATATCTTTCCTGGGTCGCCCAGCTATCCGACAAAGGTATTATAATTGTTATTATATTATTGATGCTATTTCGTTTATGGGAGTGAGGTAAACACACAGGGGTCAAACACTGCCTGAAGAGACAAGAGCCAACCAATCAATTTGGTCCAACTAAAGGAAAGAAAGGTCGAAGACCTGAATTATCAGCCCCCTCATTAGCATCGAGCCACATCCACTGTGAAGAGTTTAAAGTGTTTTATTTCTAGCTCCTGGACCTGTTGGAGGGTTAAGTTATTGCTCCTAGATATGGTAGGTAAGACACATAGGCAACAGTTAGGCAACTTTATTCCGAAACGTTTCGCCTACACAGCAGGCTTCTTCAGTCGAATACAGAAAGTAGGCAGGAACAGTAGAGATGTGAAGACGATGTAATCAATCCATCACCCTTGAAGTCGTAGAATTTGAGGTTGTCAGTCCCTCGGCCTGGAGAAGTTCAGTTCCATAGTCAGGAACAGATAGTTCCTGACTATGGAACTGAACTATGTGTCTTACCTACCAACCTGTCGGTATTGTATACCATTTTGATGCTCCTAGATATCTTCGGTGAGGTCAGCTGCGGGTCCCCTGCCTCTGGAGAGTATGCGAGGGGCGAGACAGAGGTTACTTAGGTTATGCTGTACAAAGATACCTTTCTCGCTTCGAGCAGAGACAGAAATACGTTTAATTATTTTGATATTTTTATGATGATAATAACAATCTTTATTTCTACAAGTATACGTCAGCTTGGTCTGTGTATACAGACCTAGCTGATATGTATACAGAAAGATGTGTATATTTAAAGTCCCATGTTAGGTCGAGCATTTAGGGCAAATTGGGTTAATTTTGTCCCCAGAATGTGACCCACACTAGTCGGCTAATACCCAGGTAGGAATTTACTGTTATGTGAACCTGGACAGTAGGTATCTTAAGGAACACGCCCTAATGTTTTAACCCATGCCGGGATCGAACCACGGACCTCACTGTGTGAGATGAGTGCTCTAGCAACCGAACAACGGGACACCATATTTATTATTCTGACTCACGAAATGGTAATAACACGATTGCAAACAAACCATACCACGGGCGGGATTTGAACCCGCGGTCAGAGAGTCACAAAACTCCAGACCGTCGCGTTAGCCACTGGACCAGCTAACCACATTAAGATTCGTCCAACTAGGTATATTTCTACACCATAGGAAGGTTAACACAGGCACCTCTGTGACCACAAATGCAAGTTTTTACAGACGAATCTCCAGCTAGCGTGGCCGTGGTATGGTTTGTTTGCAATCGTGTCATTACGATTTCGTGAGTCATGTTAACGGCTTTGAGGGGACTGGAGATCCGTCTGTAAAAACTTGCATTTGTGGTCACAGTGGTGCCTATGCTAACCTTCCTATGGTGTAGAAATATACCTAGTTGGACGAATCTTATTATGGCTAGCTGGTCTAGTGGCTAACGCGACGGTCTGGAGTTTTGTGACTCTCTGATCGCGGGTTCAAATCCCGCCCGTGGTATGGTTTATTATTCTGATTCGGGAATAACTATTTTAACAAGTTGGGTGTAGAAGTGAGTTAACTAGATTGTGGTTTAGTAAAAGCTAGTATTTTGCAGTGTTAACCCCCTTTTCTTCTAAGTTGCAAGGTTGCTAACTTAAAGTTAGAAATTTATGCCACAACTTGCACTGAATTGCAAGATATTAGACGTCTCACGGATGCCTTTCTCGGATCTCGAAGCCACCAAAACACATCTAGATTATTGAGAACTTACTAGTAGAAAACAGAGCGTTGAGGGCGGAATGAATGTTATCAGTTGTAAGAAGTTGTGGTTTCTTGTGCACGAAGTAGTGAGCAGCGTAACCAACAACAGCAGTCACCAACATTACTACCGTAACAATGCCAGTGATACTTCCAGCACTCAGGGGATAACTTTTCCCTGTGGTATCAAAGAGCAAGTTAATGTAGGAACATTTACCTATATAAATATAAGAGTAAATGCAATGGTAAAGTCACCTATATTACCTGTATAATTCTTAAGGTAGTCATAATGGGGTGCTAAACTCGTAGGGGCACCTATATTACCTGCATAATTCTTAAGGTAGTCATAATGGAGTGCTAAACTCGTAGGGGTCATGTAGTGCCTGGGGTACTGGAAGAAATTAGATTTAATCTGAGAAAATAAAAGGATAGCTCCAGTTCCTTGAACTGAAAGCCCTTCGCCATCATCAAGGCGACTACACGAATATAATTACAGTTATGAAAACACTTGGGTCACCATGACACTCTTCCATCCCTCCTCAGAAAAACTGTGCTAAAATTATTCAGATTCATATATGGATCACCATTCAAGGAGGGTGTGTGGGTGCCTTGATGTCGAGGAACTCTTGATTAAAGTAATCATTGCCATAGATTAATCACCATTACCTTTTATTCCCCAAGCGCTGGAGGACCTCCTGCGGGTGAATATAATAATAATAATTATCTCGACAAGTAGATAGTGTAAGACACTTGACTGACACACCTGGACAGTGTAAGACACTTGACTGACACACCTGGACAGTGTAAGACACTTGACTGACACACCTGGACAGTGTAAGACACTTGACTGACACCTGGACAGTGTAAGACACTTGACTGACACACCTGGACAGTGTAAGACACTTGACTGACACACCTGGACAGTGTAAGACACTTGACTGACACACCTGGACAGTGTAAGACACTTAACTGACACACCTGGACAGTGTAAGACACTTGACTGACACCTGGACAGTGTCAGCGTCAGTGTCACTTGACTGACACACCTGGACAGTGTAAGACACTTGACTGACACCTGGACAGTGTCAGTGTCAGCGTCAGTGTCACTTGATTGACACACCTGGACAGTGTAAGACACTTGACTGACACACCTGGACAGTGTAAGACACTTGACTGATACCTGGACAGTGTCAGTGTCAGCGTCAGTGTCACTTGACTGACACACCTGGACAGTGTAAGACACTTGATTGACACACCTGGACAGTGTAAGACACTTGACTGACACACCTGGACAGTGTAAGACACTTGACTGACACACCTGGACGGTGTAAGACACTTGACTGACGCACCTGGACGGTGTAAGACACTTGACTGACACACATGAACAATGTAAGATACTTGACTGACACACCTGGACAGTGTAAGACACTTGACTGACACATCAGGACAGTGTAAGAAACTTGACTGACACACCTGGACGGTGTAAGACACTTGACTGACAGACATGAACAATGTAAGACACTTGACTGACACACCTGGACAGTGTAAGACACTTGACTGACACACCTGGACAGTGAAAGACACTTGACTGACACACCTGGAGAGTGTAAGACACTTGACTGAAACACCTGGGCAGTTTAAGGCACCTGACTGACACACCTGGAGAGTGTAAGACACTTGACTGACACACCTGGGCAGTTTAAGTCACTTGACTGACACACCTGGGCAGTGTAAGACACTTGACTGACACACCTGGACAGTGAAAGACACTTGACTGACACACCTGGACAGTGAAAGACACTTGACTGACACACCTGGACAGTGTAAGACACTTGACTGAAACACCTGGGCAGTTTAAGGCACCTGACTGACACACCTGGAGAGTGTAAGACACTTGACTGAAACACCTGGGCAGTTTAAGTCACTTGACTGACACACCTGGGCAGTGTAAGACACTTGACTGACAAACTTGGACAGTGTAAAACACTTGACTAACACACCTGACTTCTTGACTTACACTGGGATCAGTCTTGGAGTATTGTAAAGTCAATACATTATAATGATCCAGGATGAGCCGAAACATCAGCCTTTTTCTCTTCCATTATATAAATTAGTTTTAATTTTTGTATTTGATTCATATTTGTTCTAAATTCTGAACTGTTGTCTAAGAGAAAACATTTTGCAACACCATGAATCTTTGAATAAAAAGTTTTCGGTAAGTCACCCTGCATTGAAAAGTATGATGATGCTGGTGATGGGTTCTTGATCTCGGGAAATGAAGCTAATCTCCCATTACTTTGATCAAACTTAATTACATCCAGTTCCAACAGCACAGTGATGGCCCTTAAATTTCAGCAATCTCTAGTTAATCTTAAAATTATTCCATATAATCAGCTTAGTAATGAAGAAATATTGATAAAGTGTATTATAGTGTGAGAGTAAATAAAGAAGAACGAGAAGAAATGTGTCCCTAGATTTATGTTATATCTTATTTCTAAAGTAATGTCGTATGTGTCACAGACTTTCACTAACGTCGTATGTGTCACAGACTTTCACTAATGTCGTATGTGTCACAGACTTTCACTAATGTCGTATGTGTCACAGACTCACTAATGTCGTATGTGTCACAGACTTTCACTAATGTCGTATGTGTCACAGACTCACTAATGTCGTATGTGTCACAGACTTTCACTAATGTCGTATGTGTCACAGACTTTCACTAATGTCGTATGTTTCACAGACTTTCACTATATATCGTCAGTGTCATTTGCAAAATATTCTGAGGATTGTGTTTATGCACATTTAAGTGTTGATGGAAGTAGCACTTGTCTGCTACATATAACCAGGGTTACTAATGCTAGGTAGGCATTACGGTATACTACCAGTACTTACAGTCTACCTCAGTAGCGCTTCGCTGCATGACCGAACCATCATGGCCTGAAGAAAAAAAGTCAAATATTCACTAATAATAATAATAATAATAATAATAATAATAATAATAATAATAATAATAATAATAATAATAATAATAATAACAATAATAATAATAATAATAACTTGATGTGTTTCTGTTATGTGGGGGTTCGATAACGTGGATTGGGTAATAACACTCACGTTGGATGTTCTAGTATATTAGGTGGAATATCTGTGGAGAACCAAGACTGACCTGCCATCTGTCTTACCGTCTCTATTTCAGCTGGCTCGCTGAGTGCCTTGGAGGGTAGCGGTATTCAAATTATTATTATTATTATAATAAAAAAGAAGCGCAAAGCCACAAGGGCTATCGGTATTCAAAACATGCTGTGGTCAGCAGCAACAGTCAGTGATTCACACAGACGGTTGGTAGTGAGTCATACTACTGGTAACTTGTTACTGGTACTACTGGGAACTGATACTACTGAGAGCTCGGCGACGCAACCCCACATGACATTTCGGTCGCTGAGTGATCCGAGAGAGAGATCCCTGTATGTCATAAACCCAGCCCTGTCTACCTCAGTGATCGCATAAGGAACAGTACAGAGTGGTGATAAAATTATAATGCACCAAATATTGATGCCAGTTATCTTTATTAGGGAGCCAGCCAGCTTGGCCCATGGAACTATAATTTATTATTCACAAAATTCTTTAGTGTGACATCACGTGACAACATGTCGGCTGGATTCTTTTATGTAGAGACATGGCAGAAGAGAAAACCATTTTGCATTTTCCTTATTTCCTCTACTCGATTTTTTACATAGACAAAAATAACTCCAGATGACGGTTTTTTCAACGGTGACATGATGGAGTACTTTGTGAAGAAAAAGTGCCAATTTAGTACGTACATAACGTGCTGTCAGTTGCAATTGTGGCACTGTTCTGACTTTCAGTGGTGCCACTCTGGCTCAGGAAGTAACTAATAAATTCCCTTCAGCATTACTCACGTCAGCCACAGAGCCATAACCTCGGGTTGAGGCGCCACAGAACACATGTAATGTGTACGTCTCTCTCTTGGGAAATTTAAATTGGGGGAGTTGAGTAAATTCCGTGGAGATCTCACTCCATGCTTGATTTATTTCTCAAGGTAATCTCTCGTTCCAACCTATTTTGAGTTTCTTTGTATCTTGAATGACAGACAATAAACTACTTTTGGAAAGTCTACTGCATTTTTTTTTATTTATTTATTTATTTGAGGTTCAAAGTATCTTCCTGTGTGTTTCAAATGAGTCCAAGCATATTGTTGCGATCAGTATTGTCAACTTCAAGGAAGTCTAATTATATGAGTTCCCTTAATTTAGTGAAATTAGTGTTCCACCTGCCATTTCCTTGTAAGCTTCTATGTATATAGATTTCAGATCCTCTTCTTTATCCACTGTACATTGAAGCTTGTTCATATTAAAACTTTTGTTTAAAGTGTCTCTGAGTAGACGTGTAGATTTCTTCAAATGAGTGTTAAAAGTAGAGCAACTTCCAGTAGAAATGGAAAGGATGTTGCTCCAAATAAGACAGATGCGTAACGATATGTCTTTACGGTACTTTGAAGGTCATGTAGATACTCTGGCCATATAAATCAAAAGAAATTTCTATTAACTTCGTGTAGGCCTGCTCTTAGAAATGACCTTGGAAATATCAGGTATGTAAGCATAGGGATTTATGCAAAATTTCATGAACACGTTTCCAAGCAACTCTGTAAGTGAGGGTCCTGTCATCAGACAGTCGTTAAGGCTTGCTACTTCCCAGCTAGCACGTGAGCTGCAATAGTATACAACACTTTGGGGTGTTGTTTCAGAATCTTTCCTGACCCCATGCCTTCGACTACTTCCTCAATGAAATTGTAATCCAACTCTTCTTGAATGATTGTATCATATTGGTTACCAGTCTGACTTCTGTGGGCTTTATTTACATCAGTGCCTGTGGTATCTAGGTTCCACAGTTTATCAACTGGTTCATTCATTTCTTCCAGTAATCATTATTTCTGTTGTATAGAGGCCAGAACGTTGTGTAGCTTTAAAAATAGGTTGGATAAATACATGAGTAGATGTGGGTGGGTGTGAGTTAGACCTGATAGCTTGTGCTACCAGGTCGGTTGCCGTGTTCCTCCCTTAAGTCAATGTGACCTGACCTGACTAGGTTGGGTGCATTGGCTTAAGCCGGTAGGAGACTTGGACCTGCCTCGCATGGGCCAGTAGGCCTTCTGCAGTGTTCCATCGTTCTTATGTTCTTATGTTCTTAATGGAGATTCTAGTAACTAGAACATTTACCACTACATTTACATCAGCTTCTGACCCAGCTCACCCTGTGGGACAGGAACTGCAACACAATTCATGTGTCCATCAGCTGTTTTCAGTAAGTAGACATCATATTTACAATGTTTCGCACAAAACAGTTGTAGTAGTAGTCACTTCCGATAATTAAATCGATCAGGCCGATTCTGTTCCTCTTTATGTTTGGAGACGCTAGCTTGACCTTGGCTCTGTAGTCCTCTGATATGTACACTCGACGATAATTCAGTGTAGGTGGGGTTATCATTACGCCTGGTAGCTTGCATGACTAATCTCTTCACAAGAGAAATAGTGCATACTGAAATAATATTTAAATGCTAACTGGTTTGTGGTAACAGATTACGTTGTACAGTGCCACTAGTAAACCAGTCATTTCAGCTTATGTCATATTTAGTCATATTTGTTTAAAGCAATTCTAAACATCTGTAAGTCTAATAGACAGTGTCGAGGTGACTTCAAGCTCACTATCTTGACTGCATGTCTGACTTTATCTAGATCAGCACCAAGGTAACTAATTGTCTTATAGGACCTTTAAAGCTTGTTGATAAGTATCCTTGACCACCTGGGATATTCTAATCAGTTCAAAGAGTTTGCCCTTTACTAGACACTTAAGGTAATTTAGCCTAGCCATTACACCAATAACTGTTCTACTCTCTACCAATGACTTAAAATTATTATTGAATTCTTAAGAGTCATTTCCTTGAAAGACTGGAAGGGCAAACTATGACAAGCTTGCTAATGGTGTGGCTATAGATGAATTAGGTATGACAGTAGTGTGCCCACTGACAACAGATGTATTTCTTTGTAACAGAATTTTGTTAAATATACAAAGTAGATCTGACACTGTCTCTTGTTTATAACTAAAACTGTCTTAAGTTTGTTGGATTTCATTATCTGCAGAATTTTCCCACAAGAATTCTTTCTCATACTGTGTGAATGCATCTTTATATGTTTTCTGACGTCTAGAAAGTAAACCTGGTTTCGTTTCTAATGTATCATAATCTAGTGGTTTCACCTTTATAATCAAATTACATGCCGTTATTAACTTAGTTACCTTCGTAACACTGATTAAGATTCCTAAAAATATATTCCTATGGTAGTGAAGCAGTGTTAATCTATGTTAGTACAGTAGGTCAGTCAGCTGACTGAGATGTGATTATGTCAGCCGGTGCGTGTACCCAGGGACCATGACTCCCTGATATGTAGAGCTCGGTCAGTGGTGACCTTGAGTAGGCGGTACTCGCATGTGGCCATCAGTAGCCCCATGCTATGGTCATTTTATTGCACCATGGCCAGTGAGATCATTGGTGAGTTAGTTATCTTGGCATGTAACGTATGACCTCATACTTGAGACTCCATCTTGCAATGCTTCGACTCGCTGCTGTGCCGAGAATGTCGATGTCAGTTGGCTTGTTAAAGATATAACGGTTATGCCCCGATGAATCACAAAGACGTCTACACTTCTTTCCTCATTTTAGTCACGTTGATTGCTGTTTAGGAACACTGTGGACTGTTCATTGTATACACTAGCATTCTAGTTCATTGTGCACTTAGGCTGTTAAGTACGAAATACATTAATTAACTTGTTCAACGTTACTTGACTTCACCATTACTTGTTTACAAGAAAATAAATAACAAAAAGGCACAATACCGTGACTGGAACGATACACAAATAACCCGCACATAAAAGACAGAAGCTTACGACGACGTTTCGGTCCGACTTGGACCATTGACAAAGTCACACTAACAGAGGAGGAGCAGAACGGCTATATATAGGCAGGAAGAGGTAGAGGTAGTAGTAGTGGTAGTAGTAGTGGTAGTAGTAGTACAAGAATTGTATATAATACCGACAGGATGAAATGACACATGCACAACACCCGGGCATCCCCACCGTAGACGTTTCGCCATCCAGCCAGCCACTGGATGGCGAAACGTCCACAATAAAGACAACCAGACGCCGCACATGTGTCTAATTTCATCAGTAGATGTAGTAGAAGAAGAAGAGGTAGTGGTAGTGGTAGTGGTAGAAGTGGGAAATAAGGAAGACGAGCCAGTCAAATACAAAGGAAGGGGAGCACTGCAAGAGAGCTAGAAACCCACAGAGGGAGAGCAAGCGCACCGAGGTGCGTGAAAGGGGAAGTGGTGAAATAAAATAAAGAAGGAACAGAAACACGAGACAGGAGAGAGAAAGACAACCCAGAGGAGAAAAGGAGAGAGGAAAGGGGAAGAGGAAGAAGAAAAAGAAAAAGAAGAAGAAGAAAAAATGAGGATTCAGGTTAAGTCACGGGTGTTCTGAAGTTTGGAGCATTTTACAATGTAGTGGGAGAGGAAGGCATCTACAGAGACGAAGCCAGGGCTAAGGTTCATACAAGGAAAGTTGTGTATAAGAGAGGATTCAACTAAACGGCGACTGTTCGAGTTGGAAGTAGGAAAGACAGTTTTAGCAGAAGACCAGTCAATAGGATGGCTATGATCTCTGACGTGACAGAAAAGAGCATTGTTAGTGTCGGCAAGCCTAACACTATTTTTGTGCTCCCTAAGTCTGTCAGAAAGAGATCGACCAGTTTCTCCAAAGTATTGAAGAGGACAGGAGGAGCAAGAAATAGAGTAGACACCAGGAACATCTGTAGAGGGAGGAGAGGTATGAACGAGATTAGTGCGAAGAGTGTTAGTCTGGCGGAAGGTAAGCTTGATGTCTAAGGGACGGAGAGAATTGTTGAGATTAGAAAGACCGGAAATGTAGGGAAGGCAGAGGATAGAAGAGTTCCCATGAGTAGAGAGTTTGGGAGAGAAGAAATTGCGGCGTCTGGTTGTCTTTATTGTGGACGTTTCGCCATCCAGTGGCTGGCTGGATGGCGAAACGTCTACGGTGGGGATGCCCGGGTGTTGTGCATGTGTCATTTCATCCTGTCGGTATTATATACAATTCTTGTACTACTACTACCACTACTTCTACCACTACTACTACCTCTACCTCTTCCTGCCTATATATAGCCGTTCTGCTCCTCCTCTGTTAGTGTGACTTTGTCAATGGTCCAAGTCGGACCGAAACGTCGTCGTAAGCTTCTGTCTTTTATGTGCGGGTTATTTGTGTATTGTTTACAAGATTAATTCGTGAATGTTCATGTCTGTGGTTAATGTTCCATAACCTGGAGAGTTACTAGCAATACCTTGATCAGCAGAGTTACCTATTTACATCTACACACTGTATCTCATCTTCAGTTCTCCCTGGATGGTATCAGAGAATAAGCAAGAGATGTAGTGTGGCTTATAAATGGTCCATGTCAGACCGAAAAGTCGTCAAACTTCTGTCTGCTGTGTGCTGGCTATTTGTGTATTGTTCCAGTCAAGGTATTGTGTTATTTTGTTCTTTAACGCTGTCTGGATTCATCTGGTACTTCGCTAAGCAACTCATTCAATTACCGATGTGATTCTCATTCACTGGCTACGTCATTCAGTGTTTTCTACTGTTACTCAGCTGGTTCACTGCTGCCAGCTTCACGTATTATAGTCGTTTTCTGCTGAGATAATATCTGGAAGATTCAACTGCCACCTCTTTCCACAATATAAGTCATGGAATGAGATTCCCTCGACTCAGAGGCTTTTTTAATCCAGTTTATCCTTCTAGCTATATCATTAGGCTTATTATTATCTTATTTAGAATGTCTAATAATAAAAATAGTAAATAGTAACGCGAAACTAGATTGACAGAAGAGAGGAGTGTGTTATTATAACCTGCTATGTCTGGTGTATGACTCCTCGCCCCGTGCACTGTGGGGAAGAGGGAGGAGTCATGACCCCCTTACTCACCCTCCCTTGCAGTGTAGGAACGAGGGAGGAGTCATGACCCCCTTGCTCACCCTCCCTTGCAGTGTACGAACAAGGGAGGAGTCATGACCCCCTTGCTCACCCTCCCTTGCAGTGTACGAACAAGGGAGGAGTCATGACCCCTTACTTACCCTCCCTTGCAGTGTAGGAACGAGGGAGGAGTCATGACCCCCTTGCTCACCCTCCCTTGCAGTGTACGAACAAGGGAGGAGTCATGACCCCCTTGCTCACCCTCCCTTGCAGTGTAGGAACAAGGGAGGAGTCATGACCCCCTTGCTCACCCTCCCTTGCAGTGTAGGAACAAGGGAGGAGTCATGACCCCCTTGCTCACCCTCCCTTGCAGTGTAGGAACGAGGGAGGAGTCATGACCCCCTTGCTCACCCTCCCTTGCAGTGTACGAACAAGGGAGGAGTCATGACCCCCTTGCTCACCCTCCCTTGCAGTGTACGAACAAGGGAGGAGTCATGACCCCTTACTCACCCTCCCTTGCAGTGTAGGAACGAGGGAGGAGTCATGACCCCCTTGCTCACCCTCCCTTGCAGTGTACGAACAAGGGAGGAGTCATGACCCCTTACCCACCCTCCTTTGCAGTGTAGGAACGAGGGAGGAGTCATGACCCCCTTGCTCACCCTCCCTTGCAGTGTACGAACAAGGGAGGAGTCATGACCCCTTACTCACCCTCCTTTGCAGTGTAGGAACGAGGGAGGAGTCATGACCCCCTTGCTCACCCTCCCTTGCAGTGTAGGAACAAGGGAGGAATCATGACCCCCTTGCTCACCCTCCCTTGCAGTGTACGAACAAGGGAGGAGTCATGATACTCTTACTTTACCCTTCCACCCTCTGTTAGAGGTAATTCCTCCATATCATTAATAAAACTAACAAGTCTGAGTCTTGTTTTGGGAAAATCGTAAAAGTTCTAGCAATTTGAAGCTGATCAGATAAGTCATTCTCTAATTATGGCTTGGATTGAGATGATTTTATTTTTTTTAAGTATTTTACTCTGTTGAATACACAAGCAAACCTTAATAGGAACTTTTCTTGTAGTAAGCAACATCATCCATTAAATACTTAAGCCATTCAAAAGATGTAAACTAAAATTTATTTATAAATTATTTATAAATTATTAGGGACAAAACTACACCTTGTCTTTTTCATCGCTGAACTAAAAGGTAACTTCATTGAATATTTGAAGTAATGCCGTTCAGGGTTTTTGAAGTTACGTTCTTCCAGGATGCTGAGAATGAGTTACACAGTTTTGGTCGCAGGTGAACCAGTAGCTGCCATATGTTCAGAGAATGTTAAGATAAGATAAGATAAGATTTCGTTCGGATTTTTAACCCCGGAGGGTTAGCCACCCAGGATAACCCAAGAAAGTCAGTGCGTCATCGAGGACTGTCTAACTTATTTCCATTGGGGTCCTTAATCTTGTCCCCCAGGATGCGACCCACACCAGTCGACTAACACCCAGGTACCTATTTGCTGCTAGGTGAACAGGACAACAGGTGTAAGGAAACGTGTCGAATGTTTCCACCCGCCGGGAATCGAACCCGGGCCCTCCGTGTGTGAAGCGGGAGCTTTAGCCACCAGGCCACCGGCCTCTTTACCATTCACAAACATTGATATTTGACGACAATCAGATTAGATGTTGTCAAGTTATGAAATAACGAATATCAGAAAGTTGGAGGCAAAAAAGAAAATATGGAACAAGTAATTATAGGTCCCACTTGAGGAACATCTATTGAAGGGAATCACTGGGTGAAGCTGGTTAACCTACATAAGAAAATACAGGGTGTTTCAAAATGATAGACCCAATTTCAAAGTACTGCTTCTTTGAAACTGATTATTATTATTATAATCAAGGGGGAAGCGCTAAACCCGGAGGATTATACAGCGCCTGGGGGGGGATGTGGAAGGCATTCAGGCTTAATTCGGGGAACTGGAGCACAGATCCAATTCCCTAAATCAAGAGCCCCTCACCAACATCAAGGTCTTCTTTGAAACTGAATCCATCTCTTTGACTGATTTTTTTTTCCAAATTTTTATTCCACTTATATTACTTTTTTCTCCCGTTTATATCTCGGAATCCACTCGGTCATATCAATAAAAGTTTGAAACTAATAAGACAAAGCATATTTATATATTTGTTTATGTTCGGATTGATTTTCGCAGATTTATTGCATATTTTTTTAATCTGCTTATTCGGTAGATATAACCTTTGCTTTTTTTGGCCAAATTCATTGGTTCGGATTATTTGACATGACTACATATATATATATATATATATATATATATATATATATATATATATATATATATATATATATATATATATATATATACATATATACATATACATATATATATATATATATATATATATATATATATATATATTATATATGTATATGTATATATATATATATATATATATATATATATATATATATATATATATATATATATATATATATATATTATTGTGATATATATATATATATATATATTATTGTGACCACGATCTAGTGGTATTGATCAATAACAACACTGCACTAGCCAAGGACTGGAAACCCATGCTGCTTTGGCCTGCCTCATGGTGGGCGAAAACACATGACGCCCTTATCCACTGAACCATACGATCCTTATGAGTAGCGCATCCAGCGGAACTGGATGTGGTACTCCCTACCCAAGGACACACAATGGTGTGGATGACTCTAGGCTAATTTCATTCTGTGGCCTTCTCTATAAATAGTTTAAATATATTACAATGAAAATACGACTTATATAATTTACCTTTTGAAATTTTACAGATGAAGTGGTTCTTCTCGTAACAACGAGCATAGTTCCATCGTCCGGTAGCAGGAGACATCTTCATGCAGTGTTTGTTACTGGGTGCTTTTCCGGTGCCTGAGTTGACGAAGTCTAAGGCAGTGTGATCACTCCAGCCGAAGCCTTGTTCACCAGGAAAAATAACGGCATTATTTCTTTTATGGTAGAGTTGAATTCACAAATTGAACTGTTATCCTAGCTCATGTCATGACTACTCCTATCTAAGAGATACTTAGGAGTGTCCATGACTACTCCTATCAAAGAGATACTTAGGAGTGGTCATGACTACTCCTATCTAAGAGATACTTAGGAGTGACCATGACTACTCCTATCTAAGAGATACTTAGGAGTGGTCATGACTACTCCTATGTAAGAGATACTTAGGAGTGGTCATGACTACTACTGTCTAAGAGATACTTAGGAGTGGTCATGACTACTACTATCTAAGAGATACTTAGGAGTGGTCATGACTACTCCTATCTAAGAGATACTTAGGAGTGATCATGACTACTCCTATCTAAGAGATACTTAGGAGTGTCCATGACTACTCCTATCTAAGAGATACTTAGGAGTGACCATGACTACTCCTATCTAAGAGATACTTAGGAGTGACCATGACTACTCCTATCTAAGAGATACTTAGGAGTGACCATGACTACTCCTATCTAAGAGATACTTAGGAGTGTCCATGACTACTCCTATCTAAGAGATACTTAGGAGTGTCCATGACTACTCCTATCTAAGAGATACTTAGGAGTGTCCATGATTACTCCTATCTAAGAGATACTTAGGGCAGATGGAGACATGTGGTATCTCGTCAGCCTAGTAAATACTCAGTATTGTAACATAGGCCTTGATTCGTAGATAAGTTGACTTCTGTATGTAATATTAGTCCAAGGGTTAAGGGACTGGGAGTAAATATACAAGAGAAATTGTGGAATTTCTGATCATTCTCAGCGACGAAGAATATATAAACCGATAACCATAGCTGAATGATAGTGTGATATATGTATGATTTACCTTTGATAGTTCTCTCTCTCTCTCTCTCTCTCTCTCTCTCTCTCTCTCTCTCTCTCTCTCTCTCTCTCTCTCTCTCTCTCTCTCTCTCTCATTTTTTTCTCTCTGTTTTACACAAGTTTTTTTCAAGGTTAGGTTAAGGGTTATTAACTTATTTTAACGACATGAACGAAATATAGTTTGTTGACGAAATGAAATAGCTGGATAACAGATGACTCCAACTTCATTCTGATCCCTTTTTGTATTTATAACAATAAAAAAGCTTTAAATGAGCTGATGTTGCTAACAACTCTTAGCTTGTAAATAAAGCTTGGAACGCTTAACCTAACCTTGTAAAACCCTGTGAAAAGAGAGAGAGAGATAGAATTATTTATTCACAGGAGCTTAACTAAAACACGGTGTATTAATATTACATGAGAAATCGACAACTTACCTACCAGACATCGCCTCTGTTACAACGCAAATTAAGAAGACAAATGAATTTAATCATATGTAAACAGTGTTTATATGTTGAGGAGTTGCCACATACATATCTCCATCGGCTCTAATTCGTCGCAGCTTCCGTATGGTCAACTGCTCCTGCTAGATGCGCGGGGTCAGTAAGTGTTAGGAAATATTCCAAACATCTCCACTGACTTCCAAGCTTGAATCATCGACCCCAGGATTGAACCACCGACCCCAGGAGTGAATCACCGACCCCAGGATTGAATCACCTACCCCAGGAGTGAATCACCGACCCCAGGATTGAATCACCGACCCCAGGATTGAATCACCGACCCCAGGATTGAATCACCGACCCCAGGATTGAATCACCGACGCCAGGATAGAATCACCGACAACAGGCTTGAATTACCAACCCCAGGCTTGAATAACCGACCCCAGGATTGAATCAACGACCCCAGGATTGAATCACCGACCCCAGGATTGAATCACCGACCCCAGGATTGAATCACCAACCCCAGGATAGAATCACCGACAACAAGCTTGAATCACCAACCCCAGGATTGAATCACCGACCCCAGACTTGAATCACCGACACCAGGCTTGAATCACCGACCCCATGATTGAATCACTGACCCCAGGCCTGAATCACCGACCTCAGGCTTGAATCACCGACACCAGGCTTGAATTACGAACCCCAGGCTTGAATCACCGACTTCAGGCTTGAATCACCGACCTCAAGCTTGAATCACCGACCACAGGCTTGAATCACCAACCTCAGGCTTGAATCACAGACTACAGACTTGAATCACCGACACCAGGCATGAATCACCGACACCAGGCTTGAATCACCGACATCAGGCTTGAATCACCGACCCAAGACTGGAATCACCAATCCCGGGCTTGAATTACGAACCCCAGGCTTGAATCACCGACCTCAGGCTTGAATCACCGACCTCAAGCTTGAATCACCGACCTCAGGCTTGAATCACCGACCTCAAGCTTGAATCACCGACCACAGGCTTGAATCACCAACCTCAGGCTTGACTCACAGACCTCAGGGATGAATCACCGACCTCAGACTTGAATCACCGACACCATGCTTGAATCACCGACCCCAGGCTTGAATCACCGACCCCAGGCTTAAATCACCGACCTCATGCTTCAATCAACGACCCCAGGCTTGAATCACCGACCCCAGGATTGAGTCACCAGCAATAGGCTTGAATCACCAACCCCAGGTTGGAATCACCAATCCCGGGTTTGAATTACCATCCCCAGGCTTGAATCACAGACCCCAGGCTTGAATCACCGACCCCAGGCTTGAATCACCAACCCCAGGCTTGAATCACCATCCCAAAGCTTGAATCACCGACCCCAGGATTGAATCACCAACCCCGGGCTTGAATCACCTAAACCATCCTTGAATCACCGGCCTCAGGCTTGAATCACCGACCCCAGGCTTGTATCACCGAGATCAGTGTTGAATCACCGACCTCAAGGTTGAATCATCGATCTCAGGCTTGAATCATCGATCTCAGGCTTGAATCACCGACCCCAGGGTTGAATCACCGACCCCAGGATTGAATCACCGACCCCAGGCTAGAATCACCGAACCAAGGTTTGAATCATCGACCCCAGGCTTGAATCACCGACCTCCGGCTTGAATCACCGACCTCCGGCTTGAATCACCGACCTCCGGCTTGAATCATCGATCTCCGGCTTGAATCACCAACCCCAGGCTTGAATCACCGACCCCAAGCTTGACTCACCGACCTCCGGCTTGAATCACCGACCTCAGGCTTGAATCACTGATGTCAGGCTTGAATCACCGACCCGAGGCTTGGATCACCGACCTCAGGCTTGAATCACTAACCCAAGATTTGAATCACCAATCCCAGGCTTGAATCACCGAGCCCAGGCTTGAATCACCAACCCCAGTGTTGAATCATCAACCCCAAGCTTGGGTCACCATTCCCAGTCTTGAATCACGAACCCCAGGCATGAATCACTGACCCAAGCCTTGATTCTCCGACCCCAGGCTTGAATTGCGGACCTAAGGTTTGAGTCACCGACCTAAGGCTTGAATCACCGACTCCAGGCTTGAATCACAGTCCCCAGCCTTGACTCACCAACCACAGCTTTGATTCACCAACCCCAGCTTTGATTCACCAACCCCAGCCTTGATTCACCAACCCCAGCCTTGATTCACCAACCGCAGCATTGATTCACCAACCCCAGCCTTGATTCACCAACCCCAGCATTGATTCACCAACCCCAGCCTTGATTCACCAACCCCAGCCTTGATTTACCAACCCCAGCCATGATTCACCAACCCCAGGCTTGAATCACTAACCCCAGGCTTGAATCACCAACCCCGGGCTTGAATCACCAACCCCAGGCTTGAATCACCAACCCCAGCCTTGGTTCACCAACCCCAGCCTTGGTTCACCAACCCCAGCCTTGATTCACCAACCCCAGGCTTGAATCACCAACCCCAGCCTTGATTCACCAACCCCAGCCTTGATTCACCAACCCCAGCCTTGATTCACCAACCCCAGGCTTGAATCACCAACCCCAGCCTTGATTCACCAACCCCAGCCTTGATTCACCAACCCCAGTCTTGATTCACCAACGCCAGGTTTGAATCACCAACCCCAGGCTTGAATCACCAACCCCAGCCTTAATTCACCAACCCCAGCCTTGATTCACCAGCCCCAGCCTTGATTCACCAACCCCAGCATTGATTCACCAACCCCAGCATTGATTCACCAACCCCAGGCTTGAATCACCAACCCCAGCCTTGATTCACCAACCCCAGCCTTGATTCACCAACCCGAGCCTTGATTCACCAACCCGAGCCTTGATTCACCAACCCCAGTTTTGAATCACCAACCCCAGGCTTGAATCACCAACCCTAGGCTTGAATCACCAACCCTAGGCTTGATTCACCAACCCCAGCCTTGATTCACCAACCCCAGGCTTGAATCACCAACCCCAGCCTTGATTCACCAACCCCAGCCTTGATTCACCAACCCCAGCATTGATTCACCAACCGCAGCATTGATTCACCAACCCCAGCCTTGATTCACCAACCCCTGCCTTGATTTACCAACCCCAGGCTTGAATCACCAATCCCAGCCTAGATTCACCAACCCCAGCCTTGATTCACCAACCCCAGCCTTGATTCACCAACCCCAGCCTTGATTCACCAACCCCAGTCTTGATTCACCAACCCAAGCCTTGATTCACCAACCCCAGGCTTGAATCACCAACCCCAGCCTTGATTCACCAACCCCAGCCTTGATTCACCAGCCGCAGCCTTGATTCACCAACCCCAGCCTTGATTCACCAACCCCAGCTCTGATTCACGAACCTCAGCCTTGATTCACCAACCCCAGGTTTGAATCACCAACCCCAGGCTTGAATCACCAACCCCAGCCTTGATTCGCCAACCCCAGCCTTGATTCACCAACCCCAGCCTTGATTCACCAACCCCAGCCTTGATTCACCAACCCCAGCCTTGATTCACCAACCCCAGGCTTAAATTAGGATCTTACAGAAGTAACTTGAAGGTTCTTCTACTGAGTTATGTGTCACCTTCACTTAACAATTTTACTGACCTATTTGTCCATTATTGGAAAAGACCATAATATATATAATTAAATGTCAAGCGGGCTTGGGAAATTTATAAGCCCAGGTGTGACCAACAGCCTTTATGTGCTGTGTAATAGTACATTGTTTCCAATACTGTGTAGAGGAAGGAAAGTCTCTCTTTGATAACGTTGTGTATGATCATAAAATATTGTATGGTGTTGTGGAAATACGATAGAGTAAGTGAAGTGGAGTGTTAGACCGGAAATAACATCAACCATCAACAGCGGTCTCCAGTACACCACGCAGGTCACTTTCGTTTTTATTAAACTTTTCTACCAGTTAATCTCTTTATGGAATACTTCAAGTGTACCGGAAGTAAAGTTGTGCCGGGGAAGGAGTGCAGGTGCGTGTTGTACAGGGCTATGAACAGTGTACGGGAATGCTCGGTGCACATGTAAACAGATTGCTACCAGATTTATCCTGTTCATGAGAAGTTATTCCCATATTTAATGTCAGTATACACCTATTTCTGGAACAACATTCTATGCTTGGAGTATCTACAGGTACGGAATATCTTGAAAAACAAATGGGATGGGTAATTTTGACCATCCCAAAAAATTCTGAGGCCTTATGACTACAGTAGGGTTTCAGTCGTCTTCCTGTAGCCTTTTCACCCTGAAATGTATTATTCATCAGTTCATAAAACTGCCCTGCACACTATGTGACGGACCGGAAGGTTCAGATCCCACAATTCATGGGGAAACAGCCATTCGAAAGAAACAATTTTTAGTGACAGCAAAAAGAAAAAATGGCAGGAGCCTTGATGTAATGGAGGCTCGGTCAGTGGTCTCCACTCCAGAACAACAGGTATTAGTGCCAAAAAATGAAGTCTCCCAACATTTGTATTTGCAAATATACAGAGTCTAAAGCCAACAACCAACAACAAAATATCTTTCATCAGTGGACTCCTTACAGAGTCAAACGCAGAGTTTGCAGCTTTCACAAAGACCTACACAAAAGATCACTTTGACAACGAAATATGGATACCTGTGTAAATTTAGATGTGACGGAAGGTACAGGCAGCAAGGAAAGGAGGGGTTGGGTTGTTTGTCAGAGTCACTCATTTGTAGTTGAAGGTTTGGCAGTAAAGATTAAGAACTAAAACCTAGTCATTGTGGTTGTATATAAGCCGTCAGATGCAACTTCCCAATTCATGGAACATCTTTTGAAAATTGACTGCTGTCTGGAAAGCCTTCCAACCTCAGCCACAAATAACATAGTGCTAGTGATATAAGCTTAAGACATTTAAAAGGGAAAAATGCGGGAAATAATGTTATACTGGAGATAACCCCAGGAGGCAGCTGATATGAATATTCTTACTCACATGAACTATTGAATCTCTGCAACAAATTCACCTTAAGTCAGAAAATAGTGGAGCAACAAGATTGGAAAATACACATGACATTATTTTCACTAATAATGACGACGTGGTAAAAAATATAACAGTATCAACGACAATTAATTCGGATCACAACACAATCGAAATTCAGAGGTGTATGCACAGAGTTCCTGCCCAGCAAAATGACTTAAGTTATGAGGGGGCCTTCACCAATTCAACTTCATAAACAAGAACATCCAGTGGGATTAAATTAACCATATCCTTAACGAAACATGCTGGGAAGATACCTTATACAACACAGATCCGAATCAGTGCCTAGAAAGAATCAACTCTGTAACTCTTGAGGTATGCTCGAAGTACATATCCCTAAGGAAAATGAAGAGATGTAAACTAAAAAGAGAACGATGCTGTCTCTACAGGCTAAGGTGAAGAATCACAGAGTTTATCAAAGTGGCTAGTCTATCTGGAATATAAAAGAAGACCCGTGGTTCGATAAATAGACAATAGAGAACTTAAGTTATTGAATAATATAGGATCAAGGAAATCCAGAAAGAACTTAAAGCAATAAATGAAATCTAAAGAAATCCAAAAATACTTCTTTTCATATATCAGATCCAGGGCAAAATTCACATCAAGCATTGGGTCCATGCAATTACCAGTTAGGATTTACACCGATGACAACAAAGAAATGAGTGATATACTGAAATCTCAATATGATTTGGTGTTTAGTGACCTAGACTAAGGGTCGTCAATCTGAATAATTTTTTTTATGACTAACACTCAAAATTTTGTTAATATCTCCCGAATTTTATACATAACCTTAACACCGTACTCCGTGTTCACAAACTTCAAGAAACCCCTCTATGGAAAGGAAGCCTAGACACAGGGGTCATCCCACACTAACTAAAAACAACGGATGCATTCCCACTCCACAAAGGTGGGAGTAAAGCAATATCAAATAATTATAGATCAACAGCACTAACATTCCACATCATAAAAAATTTCAAAAGTTTTCTAAGAAGCAAGTTTGACAAATACATGGATACCCAACAACTGCAGAACCCAGGGCAGCCTGTGTTTCAAGCAGGCTCCTCCTTCCTGCCTCTCACAACTACTGGACGGACCACTTTGACATGGTCTTGGATGCATTGGAGGACAAAAAGAATGCAGATGTGGTATACACAGACTTCGTGAACTTCATGAAAGCTTTCAACATATGCGATCATAGTGCAATAACACACAAAATGCGTGAAAAAGAATTAACGGGAAGGGTGTGTAGATGGATCTTTAACTTTATAACCAATAGAACACAAAGAGTAATATAAAACGGTTAAGTCAGAGGCATGGTACTCGTTCCCATTCTTTTCGAAAAGAATGACAATACTGGAATTTGCATGAGAGTATCATCCACTGAGGACGCGGCAAATCTCCAAACAGATATAAACTAAATCTTCCAATGGGCCACGGAAAACAATATGTTTATTGATGACAAATTTCAATTACTCGAGTGAGGAAAACTTGAGGAAATAAGAGCTAGATTGGAGTATAAAACAAATTCTAACCACATAATAGAGTAGAAAACTAATATGAAAGTTGGTATCACTTTCATAGATCACAACAATGTCATTATCAAGCCTGCTAGGAATGTGGAAAAACACGAGTTTTCTGTGTAAACGAGTTGAGAGTGGTAGAGGCACATGAGCCTACACGAAGAGGCTTGTTATGTATTGCGACAATACCAGGCCTCTGCCCCAAACCTTGATTGTAAGACTAATTAGTTACAACCCATTAGTATGCTACATCCTAGCCTAAGATTGTAGTTTACACAGTTAATTTAGGCTAGGAATGTAAGTGTAAGTGACTAAGTACGGATATTGTTGCTCTCTATAGACCTATTATTTGGCACTTATTAACCATGCCTCGTGGGAGGCCTATAGCTGATAGTTTCTATGAGATTATCGCGCAAGAAGATAGCATAATAGAAATATGAGATCGATGCATAACTTTTAAGCTACGGTGAGAGTATTCGTTGCTAAACCTATTCGAGTGGCATGGACATCTGAAAGGCGTCGTGGCAAAGAATAACTCCATCCGATTTCAGAACAGGTAAGCTGTCATGTACTTCAGGTGGTACGATGTGCAAATATGTATTGTACAGGTATTTTTGTTGGCTTATATTGTAAGTCTAAGCAGCAGATTTAGAGCCCTTCTATATACTCGCCCAGAATATTCAGCCAGTACGCACCCTGTTAAGTACAGCCCGGTCATAAGAGATAGTTAACGCTGTTTAGAACTGAGACAGCTGGGATATAAGTGAGCTGGACTGACCTGTGATTAGTCTCAGTCAATGTAGAACCTCCCTACCCCCCTCGTTTTACGACAAGGACAATGATAGTTGGAATAAGCACCTTCAAAAAAGAGGGGATGTCAAACCAATGATGATCCTCCTTCAGTCACGAAGTTGTAGATCTGAATAATATACAGAGAACTTTCACTGTATGTAATAAGCGCAGCCAAGCACTTTAATTACTAGGAACGACTGAAGTTCCTTGACCTATACTCCACGGAGTGCAGGTGAATAAAGATACACAATTTACTCCTGAAAATTCCTAGTGGAACCAGTCCCAAATCTGTACACAGAAATCACTCCCTATGAAAGCAAAAGGCTAGGCAGGAGATAGAACATCTCCCAGTGAAAAACAGGAGTGCCATGAATAAAACACAATAAGGGCCAGGGGTCCAAGACTTCGACTGCCTCTCAGCATATATGAAGGGGATTGCTAATAAACCCCTGGCTGTCTTCAAGAAGGAGCTGGAGTGATACCTAAAGTCAGTACTTGATCAGACCGGCTGTGGTTCGTACAATGAATTGCTTGCGGCCTACAACAACAGTCTGGTTTAATAAAGACCACAAGGTGTGGTAATGAACCGGGCCATTGGGGTGTTGACCCAGGGGCACTATTATCAAGGACCATCGGCACTTTTATGAAGGACCAAGAACACTGTTATACAGGACCAGGGATATAATTATCAAGGACTAGGATCATTATTATCAAGGACCAGGATCATTATTATCAAGGACCAGGATCATTATTATCAATGACAAGGGGCACTATTATCTCATTCTCTCAGTAGCTATAATGTCACAAATGTTTCCCAAGAAGGAGCGGTAAGCCAAGAAGCAAAACATATCCAAATCATTCATTCAGATGCTGTACTGACAGAATTCTTTAGTAGAAAAAAATGGCGATTTAAAAAGAAAACACGCACATCACTCGGTAAGTAGCTATCTTATCAGAAGTGTATCCAAGCAAAGAAGGAAATACACTCACTGTCACTTACCCAGTTGATATCATGCCAGTAGTGTTTCTTATGAAGATAGTGTAAGCCAAAGAAAAAAAAAATTACCATCATTCAGCCAGTAGCTACTTTGTCAAAACTATTTCCTACTAAAGTAGGGTGAGCCATAAAAGGAAACACATTTACCATCACTCACTCAGTAGCAACATTGCCAGAAAATTTTCTTACCAAGGTAGAGAGAGCGGGATTAAAATGGAAACTCACGATCACTCAGTAGCTACTTTATCGTCAGTGTTTCTCACCCAGGTAAGGTGGGATAAGAAGGAAGATCATTATCCATTACTCGGTTAATATCGGCTTTGTCAGCAGTGTTTCTGACTAAGACAGAATCATCCCAAAATGGACCACATTAAGCCTCATCCTATCAATAGCTGACTTTCTAGTAGTAACTTCCCAAAAAAGGCAGGGTGTGAAAAAAAGGAAAGACATTCACCATCAGTCAGTCAGTAGCTTCCTTGTCCCCAGCGCTGCCCACAAAACTAAGGTGAACCTAAGTAGGAAATACAGGTCAACATTAGTTCATCTTGGTGAGAAAACACGAGAATACCTATGTGGAAACTCTTAGAGGGTTCTTTTGAACGACCCTTGCGGGTTTATCGCTGCCCTGTCAATATAATAATAATCATAATAGCCTCTTACTCCCCGGTTATTGTATGACCGTTACTCTTCCTGGGGAGGACGGGGTCTTGATAATGGTCAGAGGCTCTTGATCAGGGAAGTGGAAATACCATCCCATCCCTCGGAATAAATTTGATTACCTCTCCTCATTCCCAAGATGCTCTGTGATTATTACAGGTCTAACACTTTACATTAATAATAATAATAGTAAAAATAATAATAATAATAATAATAATAATAATAATAATAAAATAATAATAATAATAATGCTATAATAATAATGATATAATAATAAAATAATAATAATAATAATAAATAATAATAATAATAATAATAATAATAATAATAATAATAATAATAATGCTATAATAATAATTATTAATAATAATAATAATAATAATAATAATAATAATGCTAATAATAATAATAATAATAATAATAATAATGCTATAATTATTATAATTATAATAAATAATAATAATAATAATAATAATAATAATAATAATAATAATAATAATAATTTCCTACATTGTTTCCCTAGTTAAGTCTGTAATTTCATGGCAAATAAATATTTTTTATTTTTTTAATTTTTAAACTTTACCATTTCTCTTGTAGACGAGGCCAATCCAGGTGTTATATATGAGGTTATGTGATGCCTTCACGATGAGGTTAAGTTCTTCCTCTGAGTGTATCGACACCAAGTTGCCATACTCGCGTATGCATCTGAAAAATAACTGAACTATATACAAGTAGGTACTAAGTTCCTTTAGAAGAAATTATAATTTAGTATTTGGATAATTATTTACATAATTCAGAATAATCCCTGAAAAAAACAAAGACAAGCATTTTGACTTAATAATATTGCCACTTTTGTTCTTGGGTAATTCCCTAGGGGGATTACACCTGCAACAGTTTAATAGCTTCTAAAAATCTAGTTACTCTCACGTAACAGGTGTCAGGAGGAACTAAATGTCTATACATCTTAGCCAGTTTATAATGCCACTTACAACAGTTGACTAACTCTTAGGAATTTATTTACTACAAGGTAGCTTTGTAGTAGGTGTTAATAGACAATCTAAGGACGTGGCCAACAACAGTCGATTATCTCTTACTGATTTGCAGCAAAGTAAACAGGGAACACTAATGTTAGAAGACATGCCAATAAGTCTTGTGCCTGCCCAGGATCCAACCCATAACAGTCAACCATCACAGAGAACACGAATGCGTTCACTTAGGCACCATTACTGTAGACGTTTATCACTTGGGACTAGAAATACTTTAGGAATATGAGAGAACACACAGAAGGTTAAATTCAGGGAGCAGAGAGAGAGAGAGAGAGAGAGAGAGAGAGAGAGAGAGAGAGAGGAGAGAGAGAGAGAGAGAGAGAGAGAGAGAGAGAGAGAGAGAGAGAGAGAGAGATGCATTAGAAGCAGTGAACCGGGTAGTAATTATATTCACTTATAGTACTAGTATTAGTAATAGTAGTAGGAGCAATCATAGGAATTTATCAAGTGTCCGTATCACGTGGCAGTCCCTGGGAAACATGCTGTAAGATCACATATAAGTACAATGTTGATGTTTGAGATGAGTAGCGCTTCAAGGTACGGATTTCGCCTCAAATCCGTTTCGCTGTAAATCAGTTTAGCTTCTTTCTAATGCATGATATGTCTTTCAGTGTTTCAGTGTACGACACAAGTGTTACTGGTGTCATCTATGCTGCAGGCGTATCTGACTTCTTAAATTTTAGTGGAGGAGTTCCTCCCAGTCTTCGACACGCGAGTTTTGTCTCAGTGTCTTGAGGATGTTGTAGACTCCTGCTTCTTTAGATGGTGCATTGAGTGTGGACTTTTCTTGGTAAAGTTCCAAACCGAACTGGTGGCACAATTGGAGACTTCGATATTACTTTTGGCAAAGCCAATCAGTACATGGCATGACCCGAAATCCATGATTATATATGGCGGCTGGTGGTTAGTGAAGAACGTCCTGCGCCGCTCTGCGTTTGCACGCCTCGATAAAATAGAAGGGTAGACGAGAAAATGTCTATAAAACGTATTTATATTTTCCAAAGAATTTGAGGCCGGATATGCACAAAGTCCTCAGAAAGAAACTCATGACTGCCCTGAATTTGGTGTAGAGGCCATTGTTGGTAGGCGTCTAATTAATGTTGAAGAATAAGGTATGTTTACCGAGTGTTCTATAGAGGAGATAATCGAGGCTGTGAGTTCAAGTATAAATTTAATGGTTGGTTCCACGCTGTTTATATTCTGTAGGAGCACTTGCATGTTCAGATGTCAGGAATACAGTATTGCAATATTATTAACATATCGGGGCCATGTGATGGTATCCGATAATCGTTCATTTGTAAGGTTCTCCATAAATAGGCTACCATTACAACACTAAAAAGACTGCCTATGCCAATGCCCAATATTGAACAATTTATTTTCAACCTGGAATAAATTGAAGGTGAAAAAGTCTTCTGGGGAGAATTTTGATAGATGAATTAACAGGAATAGCGGTGAAAAGGGAAATGACATAAAACCATGCCATATGTTTGTGCCTCAAATTGATGTAGAAAATAGGAATCAACAAAATTTCGGAGTGCTTGATGAGGGCAATATTGAGGGCACGCACACGCGCACACACACACACACACACACACACACACACACACACACACAATTTTAGAACTAGTGGGCAGAGAAATTCGTACCCAAGGGCAACAGAAACAATGGGAAGACCAGAGTGAGCCCTTGGTTTACCCAAAGGTGTGGAAAGGCCAAAGCCTAGTGCGCTAGAGCATGGAAAAAAAGATAAAAGACAGTGGACCAAGATAACATTTCTCCATGGGTCCTGAGAGGGGTAGCGGAGGCACTGTGTCTGCAACTAAGAAGAGAGGTGGGACCTAGAAAGGAATGGGCTCATACACGTCAACCAGCATGGTTTCAAGAGTAGGAAACCCTGTGTCATAAACCTAATGGAGTTCTACGACATTGTAACAGGAGTAAGACAGGAGAGAGAAAGAGAGAGAGAGAGAGAGAGAGAGAGAGAGAGAGAGAGAGAGATGGACTGGCTGCATTTCCTTGGACTAAGATTTTCGACAAAGTTCTGCTTAAGAGATTAATTCAAAATCTAGAGGAGCAGGCAGGAATAGCAGGAAATGCATTGCAATGTCTCAGGGCATATCTGACAAGAAGGAAACAACATGTGGAAAATTAAATTTACCTATATGTAACTCATAAGATACATACCAGTAAATGGTAACAAAGATAATTATTCTTTATCAAGGTTACAGAGACAAGTAGGAATTTTAGGACACCTAGGTCACAAAAAATGACATCCTTCGATACCTACGATAATCTATCTATCCACAAGTCACTCTGGACCTATATTAATTTCAAATGAAATATACATCACCAGGAATTCTGGCAAAAACATTAATATAAATATGTGAACTGTATATTAAATTTAAAATGTGAATACATTTACATTGAAGGAGAATTTATAATAATAAGACTCGCCAATTAGTCTGGAGATTACGGTGTGTCATGCAAACCCCCTTGCCTAAATTTATGAAGAAAATACTGGCCAGAATTCCAACATAAATAGACAACTTAGCTGGGGTTCCAAAGCTGTCCTGTCCATCTGCTTAATGCTCATTTTATGCAGGACTGCAAATCCAACAATTTCGGGTCCTATTTGGAAAGTTTCAAACAATTTAACTTCTAGAGCGACGAAATTTATGCACATTTCATTAGCGTGCCTTTACCTCATTCAAAACAATGGCGTCTCTTCCCCAGCGATGCTCACCCATCGCTGGTTCTTTATTTATTTACAAATTAATTTTTATTACCTACAATATATTACACTAATTTACATAGAAAATACACTATTTTTGGAGACTATACAGTATTTTCCAAACAACAAGTAATGGTATGAGACGAGGTGTCAGAGTGGGTGCATGAGTCTAGCGGCGTTCCAAGATTGTCAGTCCTAAGTCCGGTGCTGTTTCTTGTATAAGCGAATGACATGACGGAAAAGATAGATTCAGAGATGTTTCTGTTTGCAGACGATGTGAAGTTAATGCGGAGAATTCAAGCTGACCAGAATCAGGTAAAACTTCAAAAATATCTGAACACGTTGCAAATCTAGTCCAACAAATGGTTCCTGAACTTAATCCCACTAGGTGTCAAGTCATGAAGCTTGGGGAAGGTCAAAGATAGCGGATGGAATAAACTCTCCTTGGTCAAAGGCTGTAAACCTCACTTAAGGAAAAATATCTTTGAGTCAGCAATTTATCGAGCACATCTCCTGAGGTGCACACCAACGAAATAATTGCTGTAGCATATAGACACAGGGTAAACATGAAGAATAGGGTTACGACATCTAAGCAAGGAGTCATTTACGACACTGTACACTGTATGTTAAGGCTCATATTGAAGAATGCAGCATCAGTATGGAACCCACACTTGGTCAAGCACATCATGAAACTAGCGAGAGTGCAAAGGTTAGTAACAAGAATAGTCCTGGTGCTTAGGGTTATGTCCTACGAGGAGAGGTTAAGGGAACTTAACCTGACGACACTGGAGGACATGATAACGACGTATAAAGTAATAAGAGGAATTGGCAAGTTGGACAGAGACAATGTTTCAGAGATGGGACACAGAAACAGGGGAGGGCTCACAGCTGGAAGCTGAGAACTCACATGAGTCAAAGGAAGTGGAACAAACTGGAAAGAGAAGTAGTAGAGAAGTAGAAAGAGAAGTAGCCTTATGAAGAGGTACGATAAAGCTCTTGGAGCAGGAAGAGAGTGGACATAGTAGCGACCAGCAAAGATTCGGGGCTAGGAGCTATGACTTGACCCCTGCAACCACATACAGGTGAGTACATATAGATGAGTACACACACACACACATACACAAAAAACATTAACACACAAATACACAGACACAGACAGACAGACAGACAGACAGACAGACAGACACACACACACAGTGGTGGAGACAGTGTAGTGGGTCACAAGCGCCAGGCTCCGAGAATCTTAGTGTTTTTAGGGCGTGTTTCAGCAGTTAGAAGCAACCAGTGTTAGTGACAACGTCAGTGAACAACCCTACAAGTGATAACCAATGTATTAGCAAAAATAAATAAAGTAAAGGCGAGAGAAAGCCTGAAATTATACAACAAAATTTCAAAGTGCCAGTTCGTTGAGGCCTAGTTGGCACCTGTTGCCACATTGTTACACATATACAAAGTACAAAGCGAGTGACTAAAGAGAAAAGACCAAATAGAATTAAGAGAGGGTGGCTAACGACATAATGTGATGTAGCACACAGCGTGAACAAGCTAGCCAGAAAGGGGATATATATATATACATACATATACATAAATATATATAAGCAGAGGTGGTGGCAGCAGTAGGCCTGAGGGAGTAGCGCCGCCATAACAGGTTGGGTGTCATCACAAATAAGTAGTGTACTTACCAAAAGTGAAGTGTAAATTATAAAAGTAGCAGTATACAAGTGATAAGTGTGGTAAATGAGGACTCAAAAGGGCAACGAGAAAAGAATAGCCGAAGAAGTCAGCGGCGGAAGGGCGAGGTGTACGAGTCATCGTACAGCGAGCATCGTACAGCGAGCATCGTACATCAGGCATCTGGATGGACGTCCCCTCTGAGGAGTAACGTACAAATCACTGGTTTGTGGTTGGCGGGAAGTCTGAGTGGTAGAGCCGGCCCTGCGGTCACTGGTGGCTCGCTATCTAAACCCTGCTCCAGAGCGATTATCATACACACAACACCTAGCAGTAGTAGGAAGATAAACTTTGTAGGAGCAAGGACTAATGGGACTACAGCCCTGACAACAGTTTCGAGAGATAATGTTTTAGGACACACAGACAGTACAATCTGAGAAGCAAGTATTGGGTACACATGTAGTAAAAGGTAGTACATAACTGGGTGAAAGAATGACTTGTTAACACACGCTAGTATTATAATTATTAGAACTACTCTCAGTGTTAATGGTATCTCATTAGTATTACGGATACACAGAAGTGAATTGTATTTCTGGGACATATAAACAACTGACGTGCTCACACACACACACGCACGCACACACATACACACTCGGGGCCAGGAACTGGGTCTCGACCCCTGAAACCACAACTAGGTGAGTACACACAGCTGATCCTTGAAATTTGACCGCCTCCCCCACAGACCTTCACCCCCTCTTACCTTTTCCCTCCCTCGCGTTTCTCTCTCTCATAGCCTTTTTCCCTCCCGTTTCCCCCTACTCACTCTCTCTCTCTCTCTCTCTCTCTCTCTCTCCTCTCTCTCTCTCTCTCCTCCCCTCTCTCTCTCTCTCTCTCTCCTTCCCCCGTTCTCTCTCTCTCCTCTCTCCTCTCTCCGTCTCTCTCTCTCTCTCTCCCTCCTCTCTCTCTCTCTCCCTCTCTCTCTCTCCCCTCTCTCTCTCCCCTCTCTCTCCCTCTCTCTCTCTCCTCCCCCTCTCTCTCCCTCTCTCTCCTCTCTCCCTCCTCTCCTCTCTCTCCCTCTCTCTCTCCCTCCTCTCTCTCCCTCTCTCCTCTCTCCTCCCTCTCCTTCCCTCTCTCTGTCCCTCTCTCTGTCCCTCTCTCTGTCCCTCTCTCTCTTCCCCTCTCTCTGTCCCTCTCTCCCTTTCCCCCTCTCTCCCCTCCCTCTCTCTCTCCCTCTCTCTCCTCCCTCTCTCTCCCTCCTTCTCTCTCTCCCTCTCTCTCTCCCTCTCTCTCTCCCTTCTCCTCTCTTCTCTCTCTCCCTCTCTCTCCCTCTCTCTCTCCCTCCTCTCTCTCTCCTCCTCTCTCTCCCTCTCTCTCCCCCCTCCTTCTCTCCCTCTTTCCTCCTCTCCCCCTCTCTCTACCCTCTCTCTCCCTCTCTCTCTCCCTCTCTCCTCCTCTCTCCCCCTCTCTCTCTCCCCTCTCTCTCTCCCTCTCTCTCTCCCTCTCCCTCCCCCTCTCTCCTCTCTCCCTCTCTCTCTCCCTCTCTCTCTCTCTCCCTCTCTTCCCTCTCTCTCCCTCTCTTCCCCCCTCTCTTTCTCCCTCTCTCTCTCCCTCTCTTCCCTCTCTGTCCCTCTCTCTCTCCCTCTCTTTCTCCCTCTCTCTCTCCCTCTCTCTCCCCCTCTCTCTCTCCCTCCCCCCTCCCTCTCTCTCCCTCTCTCTTCCTCTCTCTCTCCCTTCTCCTCTCTCTCTCCCTGCACTTCCCTCCCAACTCTCCTCTCCTCTCTCTCTATAGCTTCTCTCTCCATCTCTCCATTTCTCCTCCATACCTTTCCTCGCCTCTTTCTCCCTTCTCTCTCTCTTCTCCCCCTCATTTCCCTCTCTTTCTCCCTTGCTCTCTACCCTTCTCCCCCTCACATTCTCTCCTCTCCCCTTGGTCTTTATCCCTAACCCATACTCTCTCCTCTCTCTCCTCTTTCTACCCTTTCTCTCTCTCTCTCTCCCTCTTTCACCCTTTCCTCTCCCCAACCCCTCCCCCCTAGCCTTCTGTCTGTGGTAATAAAAGAAAAAAAAAAAAAAAAAAAAAAAAATGGGTGGCCTTAGAGGACGGAAAACCAGAGATCTGGAAGACGAACCAGGGAGGAAAGACAGGGAAATTTGAGCTCCAAAAAAGGGAGGAAGAGTGGGGAAGGAAGATAGTAGAGCTTGGTAAGAAAATGGAGGAGCGGATAGCTGAAGAGTGCAGGAAGTGGGAAGTAACAGGTCTTAGCAGCAGAAGCTAGGATACAGTGCTTAGAAGAGAAACTGCAAAGCCTGAAACAATTAGAGAGACAAATGACAATTCCAGATGTGACATCAGGAATTCAAAGTCAGGCGCAGACAAGGGGATGGTAAGCAACAACGGAGACATGCCGTAAAACGAAGGCCTATCAGACCCACGTGGGGCCAGGGAAAAGACATGAGCACACTAAGATCAAACGACAGGTCCGAAGACAATGAAGGAATGCTATATGCAGAGATTCTAAAAAGCCAACTGCAGTAGCAAGGGACAGCTGGTCAGGAAAGACAGTTCACTGAGAATAGAAGTTTCAGATATGACAGGGACTGAAGGCAAGAACATGTCAATGAAAGAAATAAAATGCCTCAGAGGAAGCAGATGGAGACTCAGTGGGAGGAGGAAAGGGCGAGGTCAGTTTTGTGTGTACGGGCTCCAAGAAGCCAAGGGGGCCAACTTTGAAGAATAAAACAGGAGGAGAAAAAAATGATTGAAGGCATCATGAAAACAATAGGGGAGGCAATATGACCCAGGTGACAAATTTTCAGAGAATTGGGTGGTTTGCGAGTGGAAGGATAAGGCCTGTCAGAGTAACTTTCAAGGAAGAATCAGTTCGAATCAGGATTCTTTCAAGAGAAAGCAAGACTGAGGGACAAAGAGGGGTACCAGAGAGTATACCCTCGACCGCGACAGAACACAAGAAGAAAGGACTACACTGAAAGAGAGGGTACAGAGACGCAAGGGGGAAAAGAGAAGCAATGAAAATGAGCCGGACCCAGACACAGGAGGAAGGGCAAACACACCCACAGAATCTCCCACCAAAAGACTCCACCGCGACACTCCCAACGCAACTGAGCAACCTATACTACAACCCACTCACTGTTCCCTCTGCCACCAACCCCCATATCACAAACCTCACCCCCAACAGCTGTCCCTTATGGGCATTCTGACCCCACCCCCAAACAACACAAACCCACCTACACCACAGCCCCATATAGGCCCCCACAAAGGCTCTCGCTCCCCCAACCCCAATATACTTGCATGACCACAATGATAGAAAAGAAACTAAAGGTTTGGTACACAAACGCGGATGGAATAACGAATAAACATGAGGAGTGGAATGAAAGAATCAGTGAAGAATCCCCAGACATCATAGCAGTCACAGAAACAAAACTCACTGAGACAATAACAGACACAATCTTCCCAACAGGATATCAGATCCTGAGGAAAGATAGAAGGAGTAGAGGGGGAGGAGGGGTTGCACTGCTCATAAAACACCGATGGGGATTTGAGGAAATGGAAGGCATGGACATGATTGGAGAAAGAGACTACATTGTAGGTACAATTCAGTCCGGAGAACATAAAGTAGTCATTGGAGTGATGTATAACCCACCACAGAACTGCAGGAGGCCAAGAGAGGAGTACGAAGAAAACAACAGGGTGATGGTGGACACACTGGCTGAGGTGGCAAGGAGAGCTCACTCGAGCAGAGCAAAGTTACTGGTAATGGGCGATTTCAACCACAGGGAGATCGACTGGGAAAACCTGGAGCCACATGGGGGTCCCGAAACATGGAGAACCAAGATGATGGATGTGGTACTTGAAAACCTCATGCATCAACATGTCAGGGACACAACCAGAGAGAGAGGGGAGGATGAGCCAGCAAGACTGGATCTTGTGTTCACCCTGAGCAGTTCAGACATTGAGGACATCACTTACGAGATGCCCCTTGGAGCTAGCGATCATGTGGTTCTGAGTTTTGACTATATAGTAGAGTTACAAGTGGAGAAGGTAACAGGAAAATGAAGGGGACAGGCCAAACTATAAAAGGGGGGACTACACAGGGATGAGAAAACTTCCTGCAGGAGGTTCAGTGGGACAGAGAAATGGTAGGAAAATCAGTAAACGAGATGATGGAATATGTGGCAACAAAGTGCAAGGAGGCAGAGGAAAGTTTTGTTCCCAAGGGAAACAGAAATAATAGGAAGACCAAAACGAGTCCTTGGTTTACCCGAAGGTGTAGGGAGGCAAAAACTAAGTGCAACAGAGAATGGAAAAGGTACAGGAGGCATAGGACCCAGGAAAACAAGGAGATTAGTAGAAGAGCCAGAAACGAGTATGCACAGATAAGGAGGGAGACTGCAAACCTCACTCAAGGAGAAAGATCTTGGGGTGAGTATAACACCGAGCATGTCTCCGGAAGCACACATCAATCAGAACTGCTGCAGCATATGGGCGCCTGGCAAACCTGAGAACAGCATTCCGATACCTTAGTAAGGAATCATTCAAGACACTGTACACCGTGTATGTCAGGCCCATACTGGAGTATGCAGCACCTGTTTGGAACCCGCACTTGATAAAGCACGTCAAGAAACTAGAGAAAGTACAAAGGTTGCGACAAGGTTAGTTCCAGACTAAGGGAATGTCCTATGAAGAAAGATTAGGGAAATCGGCCTGACGACACTGGAGGACAGAGGGTCAGGGGAGACATGATAACGCATATAAAATACTGCGTGGAATAGACAAGGTGGACAAGACAGGATGTTCCAGGGAGGGGACACAGAAACAAGAGGCCACAATTGGAAGTTGAAGACACAAATGAGTCAGAGAGATAGTAGGAAGTATTTCTTCAGTCATAGAGTTGTAAGGCAGTGGAATAGCCTAGAAAATGACGTAGTGGAGGCAGGAACCATACACAGTTTTAAGACGAGGTTTGATAAAGCTCATGGAGCGGGGAGAGAGAGGGCCTAGTAGCAACCGGTGAAGAGGCGGGGCCAGGAGCTAGGACTCGACCCCTGCAACCACAAATAGGTGAGTACAAATAGGTGAGTACACACACTCACACACACACACTAAGTGCTCTAGAGAAAGGAAAAAGTATAGAAGACATATGACCTAGAAAAATAGATTAGCCGAAGAGCCAGAAACTAATACACATGGATAAGGAAGGAGGCCCAACAGCAATACGAGAATGACAGCATCGAAAGCCAAATCTGACCCAAAGCTGCTGTACAGCCACATCAGGAGGAAAATAACAGCCAAGGACCAGGTAATCAGGCTGAGGAAGGAAGGAAGGAAGGGATATCACAAGAAACGACTGAGAAGTATATGAAGAGCTCAACATGAGATTTATGGAAGTATTCCCAGTGGAAACAGAAAAGACTCCAGCAGACTAGTTATATCAAGCTGTGGAAAACGATGACAGATCAAGCTTGCTTCTGAGAAAACACAGTTGATGATTGTCTGTAGACACCATTATGGTAATGCTGGAGCAGTGATACGAATGAATTACAGTGTTGGTACCCAGGGATGATGTTAATATCCTTCGGGTTAAATTGAAGAACTACGTCGTAAATCTTGCAAACAAGATGGTTAGGAAAGTTCCAGCTCTTAGACGTGTCTCTCATCTACTTGACAGCAAGTTACAAGATTCTGTATGAGGCACAAGTACTGTGGAAAATAATTTCCCAAAATTATATTGTGTGTTATATTGTATATTTTTTGTAATGTACACATACATGATTAACGCATTACTGTTGGTCAAAACATGCGCCGATGGGGAGGAGACGCCAGGAAATTGGCGTCCACGGCGGCCTAAGGATTAATATAGGCCTCACTTCGTAATATGAAGTGTTGTAACTGTTCCTGGTGAAGAGTGAGGGAACGTAATTTGCGGGACCACTATAATAAAGTGGTAAAATTGGTGAATAATGGTAGACGCCTATGGGACATGGCGCGACGTCATGACGAGTGTTCAGGGGGAAAATACCCGTGATTCAATCACTCATCGTCCTCGTATCTTAATGGATCAACTTCCGATGAGCGTAATCTAATAAGACCCTAAGTGGTCTTGTGAATTGTAGTGAAATCAGTGATAATAACACTAAGTTAAGGGAGTGTGTGAAGTGAAATGAGTCGCCGTTCTCCGAGTGAACACATGTGTGCGAGGGACACGGAGTTTTACGGAGCCACGGCTCTTAAATCGGGACAAACCAACGGATACCTCGTCCTGCTGGAAGAACCGTATCGGTTTAGCCGGACATCGGTATCGGAGGAGGAAATAAGACAGACAAGGAATGCGACCTCCTCACCCACGGTTAAGTAACCTTACTCACGAAATCGTAATGACACGATTGCAAATAAACCATACCACGGGCGGGGATAGAACCCGCGATCAGAGAGTCACTAACGCGACGGTCTGGAGTTTTGTGACTCTCTGATCGCGGGTTCTATCCCCGCCCGTGGTATGGTTAAGTAACCTTTCTAGTTACAGCAAACTGATACTGGCCAGTCAAGTATGTTATAATATGACAGGTGTTGTGGGTGATCCAGGTGCATCAAGTGACCACCAGAGAAAATCTGCTAAGTGGTGGTATTATATACAAGTGTTTTCCCTGATGGATAAATGTGTGTGTAACCCCCCCTTCGCCTTCAGTCAGTCTAATATAATCCATACAGTCCACAACTAATTAGTAGCACCGTACTTGTGGGTGCTATTCACTTCTAAGTTATAGTACTGGTCTAGGACAGATGTGTTTATTAAGGTGTGGGATATCGAAGGGGGCTGCTTCCGGTGACCAGGAGTGGCTTAAGTTTTCTCACACTTCTACACAGGGTGACTACTGTAAACAATATATGGTTGTCCCCTCCCATTGAGATTACTTGCGTGAATGTAATGTTGAGGTTCATACAGGTAACCCCTTATAAATTTTCCTTAAATACGCTCACTAATTGAGTATGCTCCACTTTCATAGACTGCATTCTCCCTGTCTCATCTGCGACTTCTGGACAAAATAAAGAACAGAGCATGACGACTCATCTCTCGCCTGGATCCAGCATGGACAGAGCTGTCATTTCAGCAGAGTCTTCAACACAGGAGGGATATGGGCGGCCTTACTGTTATGCACAGGGCCAACATTCTCTAGGTACCACACTTGGCTCCACTCCGAGGACAGCGAAAACTGAGGTTATACAGAACAAGACGGGCAGCAAACAGTAACTACACTCTGACTGTACTCTTTTCCAACCCACCGCTTCCTCTGAGATCATTTATCCCTAGTATGACTTGTGTCTGGAACATGTTCGTACAGCATAATGACAGCAACGAAATAGTCATTTAACCAAATCAAACCGCTGACCCACAGTTGGCTACAGCTCCATCCTGTTCCCTAACTGTATATCTTTCAAGAAAACGGCATCCAAATGAACTGATGTAGGTAGCAGTTCCTAGCTTGTAAATAAAGTTAAGAACCCTATAAAACCCAGTGTAAAAAAATGAAAGAAAGAGAAAAAGAGAGAGAGGGAGAGAGAGTGAATTAAGATATTCTGTATATATTTATTTTTGTCTTACACCAAGTTTGCATCTGACCAAGTGTTAATATTTTCAGAGATAAGGTAGCAGTAACTGCCTCCGAGATCAAGCCAGCGACTGTCTGGGCAGTGTCCCGTGACTGGTGGGTCGGGCGTCGGCACACTTCCTGAAATACACAAAGACAAATAAATATTTGCTACAAGTAATGAGATTAAGATTTAAGAACTGGGTTTAGTTTCTTTCAAGAAGAATAGTGTTTATTATTATTATTATTATTATTATTATTATTATATTATTATTATTATTAACTTTTATTATTATAACTTTTAATAATATTATTGATGATTATAATGTAAAAGCTGGAAGAACATGTCTCACAGGCTGAGGCACAACAAAGGCCTCGCCACGTACAGGTTTCATTGCATAATTTGCGTGAAGTACCTTCAGTGAGTCTCATAATGAGAACCAGTGCATGAGGCTCAACCTACCGTCTTTTCTGATTATACTTCATGATAATTTTAGATAAAATATTAGATAAAAAATTATTAGATAAAATATTATCTAATATTAGATAAAAAAAATGTTAATTATAAATCATTCGAGATTGATTTCTTTAAATATATTACATATTATTAAATATATTATCGAATACAGACGTATTCGAGTTAATTAAAAAGAAAAAGTTATTAAGTTGGTTTGTGTTGATAATTCTTGTACTTTGTAATGAGTGTAATTAGTGAGATGGTGATGGAAGAATTTATGTTGTCACGTACAGTGTTGCTAAGACTTCTTTTGATGTTGATAGATGTTACTGACCGTTGTTTGCAACACAACATGGTCTGCCAGCTTGCAACATGACGAACAGTCTTAAACCTGATTACCTCCCATTCCCTAGATACTGACCAGCTCCTACGGATTTAGATCTCTGTGAGAAAAGCAAATAAATGACCTAACATTTCCCAAGTACTTTAAGACCCCTTATAACTTTACTGTTTCACTATAAATTTAATAATAATAATAATACCTACCTTCTTCATATTTGCAGATAAATGGGCTTGTGTGGTCACAGTTGAGGGCGGACCAGAAACCATCTGTGGCGCTCACTCTGGTACATACGTGCTCACCGAGAGTTACATTAGGTTCTTCACTGTGCCAGTTGCTGTAGAATGATGGCCATCCATCACTCCACCTAAACACTTGTCCATCCTTCAATAGCAAATATAACATTAATTATCTATTAAAATCATTAGTGTTAAATACAAGGAACAGCTATTCAATTTGTGCAACGGGAGGTAATTTGTATTACCGCACATGATGTCTTTAACATCTTCCACCAAAGATCGCGCTCATAATTCATGTGACCTTACTCACATGACCAACTACAACATTTCAAGTTCCTTAAAGGAAGGCATTGTATTTTCCAACTCCAGGTCTCAGGCCCTGCTATTTGGTTTCCGTTAATCTCTACGCAAATATAGTGTGCTTACACTCTAAAAGCAAGTCTAACCTTGAAAACTAGTGGCCTACTCGCGCTTCTTTCTTGTATTCTCACAGAAGCTTCCTGAATGTCAAAGTGTCTAGCACTTTACATCTCATATTCAACACTAATAACACGTGAGTACAACATCCCAATTCATATTTATACCTTGTGGCTTGGAACAAAGCCGAACTATTGTCCCAAGAGCACAACAAACTGAGATGCCTGGAATATTAAGTTGACCAAAACCATCAAACAAAATAGAGAGATGACTTGATTCGTCTGTTCCAGTAGTGTATATCGAAATAAAACATGGAAAACTAAACACAGGCTAGTTGGCTTCTTGCAGTACTCTATTTACACTTTACTTACATCTAAGACCGTGACTCCGTCTCTTAACTGCTAAGTACTTGATACTGCCTAGTGTTAGGTAAAACACTGTACACTAAAGAACTTCGCTGGAGTCGCGTATTTTTCGCCACTTGTCGGCAGCTTGCCATAGTTTCCATCGAGAATAAATATTGTCTACAGCTGCAAGTCGGAGGAGGGAGTAACATTTAGAAAAGGACTGCCATTTATAAGACTTGGTTGGAAAGAGCAAAATGAATCAAAGAACTCAATAGATGCTTGTGATGTCTGGGTAAACACAATAAAACAGAGCCGCACCCAAGTAGCGAAAAGTCGGCATTGCAATAAATCAACGTACCATCTGGTTTTTATGTAAGGGCAACGAACCTAGGGAAATACAACCATCAATGACCAATGTTAAAATAGTTGCTGATGTTCGTAAGGAAAGTATTGCCGAGGCTGCATTGACCGTAGCCACAGTTAGGCTACAAAGTGATTGCAATAAAAGGAGAGTAATTTCTCAATTTAATAAAGATCAGCAAAACTTTATTGAGAGATCCTGTTTCAAGGAACAAGAGGTTTCCTGGTGAGCCAAGTCATACGAATTAATCTAATTTCCTGACCTACTCATGTACCCAAAAGAACGATATTGTCTACATGTCAGTCGGGCAAGGCTACCATAATAAGCAGTTGAATGCCGTGGTAGTAGTAGCTAGTGCAAGAAAGTGAAAACCTAGTTGTTGCCTCACACACTGAGTGCCAGTGGTTTGATGCCAGGCCGGGTGGAAACACTGGGATTGTTTCCTTACATCTGCTGTCTCCGTTCACCTAGCAAACAAGCAGGTACCTGGATGTTAGTCAACTGGTGTGGGTGGCATCCTGAGAATAATACTGAAGGACTCCGGTGGAAATAAGACAGACAGTCCTCGATGAAACACTGATTTTCTTGGGTTATCCTGGAGGGTTAAACCCACGGATTTAAAAATGCAAACAAAATCTTATATTTTAATGTTCGACCTATGACTATGTTGGTAGATTTCTACCACTGTTCATAGGAATGTTTAGTATGGATGGAGTATCTTAATGACATTTCATGGGATAAATAAACTCTCAGTGGGGACACTAATACTAATGAGCCTGTACAGAAAGTAGGTAGATTAGCTTACTGGTTTATGAACTTGACTGAGTGATCTTGCAATATGTTAGCAAGAGAAAAATAATATTTTAAATGAGGGTGTGATCAGTGAAGAATAATACTGGTGAGATTATCATGGAAATTGAAGAAGCCTGAATTGTTGAATAATTATCGAATGACTTATGGTCAAATGAAGGCTCAGTACCACAGTCTTGAAGAGACGCCCGAGTTGCTACAAAAATATAATGAGAAGCTGCAAAATAGGTTTATAGAAAAAGTACATCCGAAAGAGGCTCAGATTCTGACCCCTAAACAATTCCTCGAAGGACAGTTTTTAATATTGCAGTGTAAAGACAAGTAATAAAATCCCAAGCTTTAACGACAGTCTAATTACTGGGTTTTCCTTAACAGCAATCTGGCAGATGTTCTGCTAAATTTTCGAGCGCAAATTTATGCTTTCACGGTAAACATTAGCAAGATATTCCTCTAGTAGGAATAAATGGGGCAGACCGTGACATTAGGTTCCTATAACTGTTTACCTGGAGACCTGGAGAGAGTTTCGGGGGTCAACGCCCCCGCGGCCCGGTCTGTGACCAGGCCTCCTGTATTGGGCAAGGAGGAATAACATGTTGTAGGAGTGAGGAAGAACCAGTTGTGTGTGTGGGGGAAGTTCGTGAGGCAGTAGGTAGAATGAAAGAGGGTAAGGCAGCTGGGATTGATGGGATAAAGATAGAAGTATTAAAAGCAGGTGTGGACAGTTTTGGAGTGGTTAGTGTTTTAATTTAATAAATGTATGGAAGAGGGTAGGTACCTAGAGATTGGCAGAGAGATTGCATAGATCCTTTGTTTAAAGGCAAAGGGGACAAAAGAGAGTGTAAAAACGATAGGGGAATAAGTCTTGAGTATACCTGGAAAAGTGTATGGTAGAGTTATTATTGAAAGAATTAAGAGCTAAACGGAGAGCAGGATAGAAGATGAATAAAGAGGCTTTTGGAAGGGTAAAGAGTGTGTAGACCAAGTGTTCAAAGTGAAACATATAAGTGGACAGTATTTAGATAATGGTAAAGAGGTTTTAGTGGCATTTGTGGATTAGGAAAAAGGCGTATGATAGGGTAGATAGGGAGGCAATGTGGCAGATGTTGCAAATGTATGGTATAGGAGATACCATACATTTGCTCCTATACCATGTATGGTATACGAGCTCAGGTTAGAGTATGTAGGAGAGAGGGAGATTATTTCTCAGTAAAAGTAGGCCTTAGACAGGGATGTGTGATGTCACCGTGGTTGTTCAATACATATATAGATTGAGTTGTAAGAGAAGTGAATGTTAAGGGGTTGGCAAGAGGTGACGGGGTTAAAATATAAAGAATCTAACACAAAGTTGGAGTTGTCGCAGATGCTCCTTGCTGATGACACTGCTTTTGGGAGATTCTGAAGAGATGTTGCAGTGGTTGGTGGATGAGTTTAGTAGGGTACGTAAAAGGAAATTAAAAGTGAATATAGGAAAGAGTAAGGTGATGAGGATAACAAAAAAAAATTAACTAACGAGAGATTGGATATCAAATTGGAGGGAGAACGTATGGAGGAGGTGAATGTTTTCAGATATTTAGGAGTGAATGTGTCAGCAGATGGATCTATGAAAGATGAAGTGAATCATAGAACTGACGAGGGGAGACAAAGAACTTTATCCATAGAAGCGAAGAAGGGAATGTATGAGAATATAGTTATACCAATGCTCTTATATGGGTGTGAGGCATGGGTGGTGAATGTTGCAACGAGGAGAAGGCTGGAGGCAGTGGAGATATGTCTGAGGGCAAAGTGTGGTGTGAATATAATTCAGAGAACCCGTAGTTTGCAGATTAGGAGGGCTGAGGAGGGGTTATTGAGGTGGTTCGGACATGTAGAGAGGAAGGAACGAAATAATGACTTCGAGAGTGTAAATCTGTAGTGGAGGGAAGGCGGGGGTAGGGGTAAACCCAGTAAAGGTTTGAGGGAGGGGGTAAAGGAGGTTTAGTGTGCGAGGGCCTTTGACGTCCAGCTAGCATGCGTGTGTTAGATAGGAGCGAATGGAGACATATGGTTTTAGGGCTTTAATTGTTGGAGTGTGAGCAAGTTGACAATTAGTTTACATTGGCAAATAATTAATTAGTAAAATCCTAAATTTGAAGAGTGGGGCGGTTGGGCGCTCCCAAAGAAAAGTATAAGAAAATTATCAAATGAAGAGAAGGATGCTTTTGTTGATGTTGGATTGAGTGATATTTCATATCAGGAGTCTGACGGGTATCAGATACTGTGAGATACCAAACAAGTAAACCCTGATGTAGCTGGGTGTACAGATGATCTTCCCTAGTTACTATTACCTATGAATATAACATAAGATACGTTGTCTACTCTTTGTGAAAGAGTTTTAAATTCTGATGATATAAAGCTGCCGACATCCAACACCACATATTAGTCGCAATTCATTTACCACAAAAATTTAGCGAGTTATTTAGCAGTTATTGATGGATATTGAATCAGAGGTGGAGAAGATTAAGGAAGGCATGTTTATATATTATAAATTAATATATTAATTCGCTTATCAAAATTAATATCGACTAGAGAAATGCTACTTAATGTTCCAATAAATTCAAATCTTTTAAGTTAACTAGTAATCACTTTAAAGGTATTAAATCTAAATAACAAGTGGCACATCCAAACAATAAATAACAATGCATTTCTCAAATTTGCCGAAAATTTTTTAAACATTATGATGGATATTGCACATCAAGTGAAAAGATTAATGTTTTTGTTATCAACTTATTATGTTGAAATTCTTATCAAAATTAAATGTAAAATTTTAAATTTCCCAAAATAAATGTATCACATTTGTTTCAATAAAGTTGCATTATGGAAATTATCACATTTGTTTCAAAAGTAAGCAACAATAAATTGTATCAAAATGTTCAAAGGCTTTCAAAAATAAAATTCTTTCACATTGCCAAAATAATTGTACAATTTGTTCAAAGTTGTTTAATAATCTATAAAGTTTAATTTCAGAGTTGCCAAAAATAAATTGTATCACATTTGTTTCAAAGTGGTACAACTCACAGAGTGAATGATGATCGTTGTATACAGACAGATTCTTAAATATTCAGCATTAACTTTTAGGTATTTACACACTGAGCTGAGGAGGGAATCATTGGATTCATTTATGTATTTCTCAAATTATCCCAGAGATAATCCATTCTATGATAATAGTAATAAAGAAGAGTTTCATTATTAAAATCTGAAATGAATTATAATATTAGTTAATTAGTAGCTTAGAAGGCAAAAATGCGTTCTGTAAATCTTGGCGGTAGAGAAAAGGGAATCACTTCCTATTTCATGCCTTTCTTAATTAACTCGTACTCACTATAAGAATACTTTGCCTAATCCAGATAAGGAAACTTTTGATTGTAAAACAATAATGAGATGGGGGAAATATGTAAAGTTATTAAAAAGAGAGGGTTGTCTGAGATAAAACATACCTCAGACACCACTAGTTCCTTATGTTAGGTCACCCTGATATGCCGTCTAAATGCAAACAGAAAACTGGGAACATCAGGCCAAAATCAATACAAACTTTTCTCCAAGCAAGACTGACCATCTTCTAAGAAAGTAAGCACAAGTAATTAAGAAGGTTTTATGTAAATTTAATGCTTATAACAAATGTTTAACAGTTGTGTTGAGGGCATGAACTGATATATCAGCCATTGAAGACCGAGTCATTCACAGTTATGGTAAGGATTCCAGCGATTTCATTTCTTTACTATTTTACTACATTAAAAAAATTGGCCTCTGCATGAGCAAAACTTAAAGGTGAGAGTAAGACACATGTGCAACATCTGGGTATCTTTATTGTAGACGTTTCGCCATCCAGTGGCTTTATCAATACAAATTCTAGGACATAACTTGAAGACAGTAGAACTATGTACAGAAGATGAGGTAATCAGTCCCTCAACCTAGGAGTAGGTGCGAAGAGCACCATAGTCGTGGAGATTCTGAAGCAGAAGAAAGGATCCTGGCGCTTATATAGTAACGTCAGGTGTAGCAGACGAGGGCATATTCACTGGTAGGCGGGATTCCCAAGTGGAAGTAGGTCCTAACTTGAAGACAGTAGGTCTACTGTCTTCAAGTTATGTCCTAGAATTTGTATTGATAAAGCCACTGGATGGCGAAACGTCTACAATAAAGATACCCAGATGTTGCACATGTGTCTTAATCTCATCTTGTCGGTATTATATACCATTCGTACACAAAACTTAAAGGGAACCATCCAGGCCCTAAGATGCGTCGTTCATTAAATGCTGAAGCCGTTGACAAAAAGTAAACGGAATTTTATTTAACGTAATTTAATGGGAGTAAAAAAAATTCACACCATTGTACACATCGAAAGGGCAAATCTTCACCTGCACACTGAATTTCACTTTATTTCATCATGGAAATAAGAGACGCCTTTTTTAACATTTGAAATTACAAAACTTAGGAATATGGAAGTTAGCCAAGTCATTTGACGAAAATGGAGATAGGTACAATAACTTTTTTTCCCCAGGTACCTGAGCATATCAACTGTTCCAAAAATTTTCTCCTCGTTATTGTACATAAGCATTGAAAATTTAAAGCATATTGGATGAGGCATTCTCAAGTTGAGAGAAAGAAAAGCGAAAAGTTAGAGGAAGAAAATAATAAAAAAAATAAAATATATGTCAACTACTTAAAGTCTCACTTAAGGATGCCTAATAAATGTTTGTAAATCTTCCCGAAAGTAGTTAAGAATTAACTCACTTTATTTTAATTCCATGAATGTTAGATAAGCCAGACCAAGTCTTGGAGAAAATAACTTCACTTATATGTTTGTAAAGCCAAGCCAGGCCTTAGAGAGGACACCCTCATATGCATGCTAAGCCAAGCCTGGAGACGATAACCTCACCTGCATGTTAGTGAATCCAAGCCAGGACTCAGACATGTCATTTTCTTGCATGATGACCCACATTACGGCGTCCTCTGAGGGGTCATGGACTGAGGCTAAGTGAGCTCCATCTTCTTTACACAAAGCTTCTGCTTCCTGAGCCAAAATAACGGCATACAACATGAGGTTATTAGTAAATCAAATATATTATTTTAATTAAGAGCTATTGAGATATTCTTCCCCCCCCCCCCCCGTAATCTATGCGTGTCGGAAAAGTTGACAGAAACATCGAGAGTAAGGGCATAGTAATCCGTTCTCCTGAATAAATTACTAAACTAAAAGTTAGGATGCTTGAATGTGCGTTGATGTAGAGAAGATAATTAAGAATTTGAATGTAATGTATGAAAAAATCTGATTGTTCTAGCTCTAAGCTATGAAAAAGCTGAAGGGGTAGGATAATTTAAGTAGGGAGAAATGAATGGGATTATGACTGACGATTGTAAACCACGGAATAGGTGGGGTCTAAACCCATGGCGAGTGATTCATAAAACGCCAAACTACCTGTCCGATTGGCTTACACACTGGCTTGGAGTTTTACCACTCATGACTAGGCCTACTGAAGGAGTAGCGGTAATGAATGATCAGTTATCGAAGAAAAAGAGGAAATTTAAATATATAAATTCAACGATAATGTACATTAAATAAAGGTCGGATGCAAAAAGTGTGACTTAGTATTTATGTATCTGGAGAATGGAGAAGTGTAGAGGAAAGAGATTTTGGGAGATGTTAAGTGAGTATTTAGGAAGTGTTGAACTGAGAAAATATTTGCGTTGAATGGTACTTCCTACAAGAGTGATGGACTAAACACATTGATTCCAAGCTGAGGGACTGATTACCTCAAACTCCCCCTCTCTTTATACCCTTCTTCTTTGTATTGGACTGATGAAGCCACTGTGTGGCGAAACGCTTCTTCAATAAAGATTCCCATATGTTGCATAAGTGTCTCAATTCTGAGAAAATATTTGCTGAGGGACACATTAAAGCTATAATGGAGAAACTGATGTAGAGGGTATGTTAAGTAAAGTTGGGGTGCCAGGTGTAAAAGATAATGGAGGGTCTTCAACTGAACTTGTGTAGAAAGAGGCACTTGGTTATAGTTAATACGTATTTTAAGAAAAGAATAAATAAGTACACGGGATATAGGACATAATGACAACAGTCTTTTAAATTACGCATTAATAGATTGGTAGACTTTTGGATGTGCATTTCTTAGAGGGATCAGAGGAATATCATACCCGATTAAGTTGTAACCAGTGAATGTAAGAGGTAGATGGGATACAAGGAGAATGTTATCAATACCAGAGAAGTGAATGTTCATAAATGAAAGATAAAAGACAGTGATTATGTATGAGTGAGGTGAAACTGTTGAATGACGATGAAAGTATTTTCTTTTGAGGGTTTTTTCTTTATTTTGGGGTCACCCTGCCTCGGTGGGAGACGGCCGACTTGTTGAAAAGAAAAATAGGGTAAGAAATAAACAACTGTTGAGAGAAAAGCGAGCAACTTGTTGACAAGTGGATACAATAACAATGAAAATGACTACCAAAAGTTACTTGGATATACTTCCCTTGGCTCACATTATTAGGTTTCCAAGAACTGGAGATAAAACAAAAATCACAACTCGTTTGTATGTTAAAACCACATGATAACCCGCGAGCAAGTTGAGACAACATAATAACACCAGTGTAAACAAGACAGAAAACATAATAACCTATGAGTAAGTAGAAACTATATAATAATCCGTGTGTAAATTGCAACACTAGAAACCCATCACACTACATTAATATCTCACCTGCCACGTCATGGCTTTTATGACAGGTTTGTAAAAAACGCGCCGATTGATGTAATCATCAGGGGACCTACACATTAAAGGGTATGGGGCATTTGTGTTTTTTTTCTGCATCTTGGGAAAGGGGGCATATTACACACACACATAAAATATATAAAAATTTTAATTATATATATATATATAAAAAAAACGTGCCGAATAGAAAAACTGGTAAATTAGCAAAATCTTTTAAAAATTTAAATTTCCCTTTTGAAATTTTTCTCTTATACATTAAAGATTTTTTTCATTAATGTTAATGAAAAAATTTTAAATTTTTCACCAAAAAATTTTTCTTACCTAACCTTAATTAAAATCGCAATTTATTTTAGCCTAACCCAACAAAATAATTTTAGTTTTTGTTTACAAAAATTTTAATATTAAACAAACAGTGAAATTTTATTTTTTTTTCGTTTGGGTTTTTTAATGATTTTTGGGGAAATTATTGCTACACAAATTTTTTGCTTGTCTTATATGGCAAGATGAACGTTGTATTTAAGCCAAGATCGCAAATTTTGCCTATTCGGCCACGACCCGCATTTATATAATATATATATAATATATAATATATATAAATAAAAAATATATATTTTATATAATAAATATATATGAGTGTGAGTGAGTTGTTTCGAGTAAAGGGGTTTGAGGAATTTTTATTCCCTTTGGAAATTTATAAAAAACTTCGAATTTTTGGGCTGTTACAAAATTTTCCCTCTCAGGCAACAGGTATTGAATTAAGTTGTTTAATTTTTAGAGTCTTGGTAATTTTAACGAAAATCGTGCAATAAAAAAAAATCTTATTTGTTAAATTTTAAAGTATTTTAAAAACAATACTTTATCTTCTTTTGTACATAATATTATATCTTAATACTATATGTACAATAGTTTTATGTATTTACAGGAATATAAAGTTCAAACACATAGAAATGTCACATTAACAATGAAGACTAATCTTTAACTATTTAAAATTTAAGTCTTCACAAACATCGAAGTCTTTTTCTCAACAAGACTGTGTTAAACCCAACTACATAAATGTACAAAATTTAACAAGACCTCTGAATTCTGTCATAAAGACGACAGACAACAAGAATTTGTCTGAAAAGATGTCTCTCTAAAGATTGCTGGAATGCCCAAGAATATGTACTACTCAATCTTCGGAACAATACTGAATGAACTATGAGCCAGCTCTTAAGTCTAATTCTCAAGAAAATTCAACCTGAGTGAGTCTAAGAGAGAACCAATATATGATCAGTAGTCTGGGCTAGATCAGGGAGCAGACTGACTCACTTCCAGTCTGTTGACCCGTTATCAGGTTGGACCACTTGACCCAAACGTCAGTAAGCCGGACTTAAACAAGTGAACAATTTACCTGATGGTTTCCTGACTTTTGTATGTTCTATATACATATAAGAAATCCTACCTAACAATAATAATAATAACTAAAAATCATCGATATCGATAATAATAATAATGTGCGTGGATGTTGTGCAAATGATAAGAAAGAGATGATTGTGGATGTTATGAATGAGAAGAAACTGGATGTCCTGGCTTTAAGTGAAACAAAGCTGAAGGGGTGGGAGAGTTTCAGTGGAGAGGAATAAATGGGATTAGGTCAGGGGTTTCAAATAGAGTTAGAGCTAAAGAAGGAGTAGCAATAATGTTGAAGGATAAGCTATGGCAGGAAAAGAGGGACTACAAATGTATAAATTCAAGGATTATGTGGAGTAAAATAAAGATTTGGATGTGAAAAGTGGGTTTATAGTAAGCGTGTATGCACTTGGAGAAGAGAGAAGTGTAGAGGAGAGAGAGAGATTCTGGGAAATGTTGAGTGAATGCGTGGGGAGTTTTGAATCAAGTGTGAGAGTAATGGTGGTTGGGGATTTCAATGCTAAAGTGGGTAAAAATGTTATAGAGGGAGTAGTAGGAAAAATTTGGGATGCCAGGGGTAAATGTAAATGGGGAGCCTTTAATTGACTATGTGTAGAAAGAAATTTGGTAATAAGTAATACATATTTTATGAAAAAGAAGATAAATAAATATACAAGGTATGATGTAGCACGTAATGAAAGTAGTTTGTTAGATTATGTATTGGTGGATAAAAGGTTGATGGGTAGGCTCCAGGATGTACATGTTTATAGAGGGGCAACTGATATATCGATCATTATTTAGTTGTAGCTACAGTTAGAGTAAGAGGTAGATGGGAAAAGAGGAAGGTGGCAACAACAAGTAAGAGGGAGGTGAAAGTGTATAAACTAAGGGAGGAGGAAGTTCGGGCGAGATATAAGCGACTATTGGCAGAAAGGTGGGCTAGTGCAAAGATGAGTAGTGGGGGGTTGAAGAGGGTTGGAATAGTTTTAAAAATGCAGTATTAGAATGTGGAGCAGAAGTTTGTGGTTATAGGAGGGTGGGTGCAGGAGGAAAGAGGAGTGACTGGTGGAATGATGAAGTAAAGAAAAAGTTAGCTTACGAGAGGTTTTTACAAAGCAGAAGTGTTATAAGAAGAGCAGAGTATATGGAGAGTAAAAGAAAGGTGAAGAGAGTGGTGAGAGAGTGCAAAAGGAGAGCAGATGAAAGAGTGGGAGAGGCACTGTCAAGAAATTTTAATGAAAATAAGAAAAAATTTTGGAGTGAGTTAAACAAGTTAAGAAAGCCTAGGGAAAGTATGGATTTGTCAGTTAAAAACAGAGTAGGGGAGTTAGTAGATGGGGAGAGGGAGGTATTAGGTAGATGGAGAGAATATTTTGAGGAACTTTTAAATGTTGAGGAAGAAAGGGAGGCGGTAATTTCATGCACTGGCCAGGGAGGTATACCATCTTTTAGGAGTGAAGAAGAGTAGAATGTAAGTGTGGTGGAGGTACGTGAGGCATACGTAGAATGAAAGGGGGTAAAAGCAGCTGGAACTGATGGGATTATGACAGAAATGTTAAAAGCAGGGGGGGATATAGTGTTGGAGTGGTTGGTGCTTTTGTTTAATAAATGTATGAAAGAGGGGAAGGTACCTAGGGATTGGCGGAGAGCATGTATAGTCCCTTTATATAAAGGAAAGGGACAAAAGAGATTGTAAAAATTATAGAGGAATAAGTTTACTGAGTATACCAGGAAAAGTATATGGTAGGTTTATAATTGAAAGAATTAGAGGTAAGACAGAATGTAGGATTGCGGATGAGCAAGGAGGCTTCAGAGTGGGTAGGGGATGTGTAGATCAAGTGTTTACATTGAAGCATATATGTGAACAGTATTTAGATAAAGGTAGGGAAGTTTTTATGCATTTATGGATTTAGAAAAGGCATATGATAGAGTGGATAGAGGAGCAATGTGGCAGATGTTGCAAGTATATGGAATAGGTGGTAAGTTACTTAATGCTGTAAAGAGCTTTTATGAGGTTAGTGAGGCTCAGGTTAGGGTGTGTAGAAGAGAGGGAGAATACTTCCCGGTAAAAGTAGGTCTTAGACAGGGATGTGTAATGTCACCATGGTTGTTTAATATATTTATAGAGGGGGTTTTGTAAAAGAAGTAAATGCTAGGGTTCGGGAGGGGCGGGATTAAATTAGGGGGAATCAAATTCAAAATGGAATTGACACAGTTACTTTTTGCTGATGATACTGTGCTTATGGGAGATTCTAAAGAAAAATTGCAAGGTTAGTGGATGAGTTTGAGAATGTGGGGTAAAGGTAGAAAGTTGAAAGTGAAATAGAAAAGAGTAAGGTGATGAGGGTATCAAATGATTTAGAAAAAAGAAAAATTGGATATCAAATTGGGGAGGAGGATTTATGGAAGAAGTGAATGTTTTCAGATACTTGGGTTGACGTGTCGGCGGATGGATTTATGAAGGATGAGGTTAATCATAGAATTGATGAGGGGAAAAAAAATGAGTGGTGCGTTGAGGTATATGTGGAGTCAAAAAACGTTATCTATGGAGGCAAAGAAGGGGAAAGTATGAAATATAGTAGTACCAACACTCTTTTATGGATGTGAAGCTTGGGTGGTAAAGCAGCAGCGAGGAGGGCGGTTGAGGCAGTGGAGATGTCCTGTCTAAGGGCAATGTGTGGTGTAAATATTATGCAGAAAAATTCGGAGTGTGGAAATTAGGAAAAAGGTGTGGAGTTAATAAAAGCATTAGTCCGAGGTCAGAAGAGGGGTTGTTGAGGTGGTTTGGTCATTTAGAGAGAATGGATCAAAGTAGAATGACATGGAAAGCATATAAATCTATAGGGGAAGGAAGGAGGGGTAGGGTCGTCCTCGAAAGGGTTGGAAAGAGGGGGTAAAGGAGGTTTGTGGGCTAGGGGCTTGGATTTCCAGCAAGTGTGCATGAGGTGTTAGATATGAGTGAATGGAGCGAATGATAACTTGGGGGCTTGACGATCTGTTGGAGTGTGAGCAGGGTAATATTTAGTGAAGGGATTCAGGGAAACCGGTTATGTTCATATAGTCGGACTTGAGTCCTGGAAATGGGAAGTACAATGCCTGCACTTTAAAGGAGGGGTTTGGGATATTGGCAGTTTGGAGGGATATGTTGTGTATCTTTATACGTATATGCTTCTAAGCTGTTGTATTCTGAGCACCTCTGCAAAAGCAGTGATAATGTGTGAGTGTGGTGAGTTGGGTTACTCTGCCTCGGTGGGAGACGGCCGACTTGTTGAAAAAAAAAATAATAATAATGATAATATTCAAAAACTGTTCCTGCAATTACTTTGAGGTTGCATCCTGAGGCTTGTTTACCACCAATATGACAAGGTTTTGGTATTCAGTCTTTACTATCTAAACTTCAACTACATCATTTGAGGTGTTTAGTATTTCTGTGCAAATGAGAGACTCTGTGACGTATAGGCCAACCCTTTCTCCCCTTTGTTGCCTGTCTGATCTGTCGCATTTAAATAGGTTATAACCCGGCATCCATATTTCGTTGTCAAAATGGTCCTCTATGTGGGTCTCTGTGAAAGCTGAAAACATTGCGTTTGATTCTGCGATGAGTCTCTTGATGAAGACCCTGTATTTTTACAAAGATAAATGTGGTGGTATTGATGGAACGCAACACTTACCTATTGGTTTCTGACATAAGTATCCATTCTCGGCGTCGCAGACATCATCACTCCACCGGCCAGTTTGAGTATGTACCAGCATCTTGACGCAGTTCTCACCCTTGTTAAAAAGAAGAGACGTCATCAGTAAAAAATTCCCTGAAACCCGTATAAAATTATATACATAATGTTTCCTTTAAGTTAAAATAAGTTGATCCTAGATAAGGGATCTTGGAGTGAAATTAGATTTACCTTCACTTTCCTGGGATCCTCCCACTAATAGAGTTACCAGGCTTCATTTTTCATTGTTTGCATCGCTCTTGGGCCGTGCGGACGTGCTGCGCAGTCGCTCCTGATTGAGTTGGCTTTTGCGCAGTTTACCTGTTTTCACTTGGATATCAAAATGGCGGAACGTACAGGACGGAGAATAAATACTATCTGCATTGAGCTGGTTCGTGGTACGTTAAGTGGAGATACGATGAACGTCCTTCTCCCTAGCATCATCAGGGATACATATGGTGTTCCCAATGAGGAATTGTATGGCGTCGCTCTTAATGGATTGACAAGAATCTTCGTGAAATTTGTACGAGCCGGCTTCTACACAAGAATTGTCGAGCATTACCAGGAACAACACATGAGTGTGAATTCAGCGATGGATGTCGTTTTACATGACGTCTCTAAGTACTTCACATGGGTGAAGGTACGAAATGTACCCTTCGAGGAAACGGCATATGGTCTACAGGAGTTTTTCAGCAGTTATGGGAGAGTGCATTCTGCAACAATGGGGGTGTGGAGGGATGGTCCGTATGAAGGGCTGCCGGAGGGTTCTTACACCCTTAAAATGTCTTTAACAAGGCCTATACCATCCTATGTTACGATGACCGGTTATAGAACACAGGTTTATGTGTACTATGCTGGTCAGAGGAAAACATGTCGTTTTTGTAGCTCTTATGAGCACATGGCAGCCCAGTGTCCGAGGAGGCAGGCTCCTCGAGTTCTGGGAACTCCAATTGTGATTCAGCAGCCATGTGATTTGGTGCCTGGCTCTGGTGCCTCGGGAGGCCGGAGAACTGACCTCTGGAGCGAGGAGGTCGAACGGGAGGTGGCGGCGGCGGAGACGTGTGTCCCCTCTCCCAGGGGCGTCGGGGTAGTCGAAGGTGACATCTGAGGAGTCTTTAGCCCAGGAAGCTTCGACCCAGGATGGTTCATTGGCGGATGTGATCAAGGATTTTCTGGATGGGGAGGAGCCCTGTGCAGAAGGTGTCCTCAGTTGATGTGAGGACGGAGCGCTGGAGGGACAACAAATCGTGGAGGAAGACTTGAGTAAGAAAGGACTGGAGTGTGTGGTGGTCGTGGAGGTACACCAGGAGGATTCGCCGGGTGGTGATATGTGTGTAAGTGGAAGTTCTAGGAAAAGAACTGCTGCGTCAGAGATAGACGAGGTCATTACCCCGGGGCAGAGGCCGGGGAAGAAGTCATGGGCAGCGGTGGTGGAGCCGATGCCTCATAGTGGTAGAGGTGCGCCTGAGTTGCACAGTGGGAGAGGGAGGGGGGAGGTGACTGCACAGGAAAACTCGAGTGACAAGGGAACACGTAATGTGAAAAGTGCAGTGAGTAAATCCCAGCGGCATAGGGGAAAGCCGCCCCTTCTATAAATTTCAGGTGTGTCACTTCAACTCCATATTGTTTCAGACAATGGAACAATACTCTTCTCCAGACTGAGGGACTGACCACCTCAAAACTTTAAGGGTGATGGACTGATTACATCGTCTTCAAGTCTCTTCTGCTTCTATCAACTTCTCTGTACTCGACTGAAGAAGTCTACTGTGTAGGCGAAACGTTTCGAAATAAAGATACCTAACTGTTGCATATGTGTCTTACCTAACAACCTGTCGGTATTTTATATCATTTTATTGTTCAAGACTGTTATGTTGGGGGAGGTGGTAGGAGGGATGACATGGCTAGTCTTCGGAGTAGAATAGCTGAATTACACAATGATAGGTTTGATGCAATTAGGGTTAGAGCGGGGTTAGAGGACGTATTGTGGGGTGATAAGCCGTCCGGGTTTGTTTTACGTAAATTTCGAGACCGACAGAGAGTAACCACCATTCTACAATTGGAGACAAGCCCTGGGGTGGGAGGGTATCCAGAGGGTCGGGTCCTATCCAATACGGAAAGTATGAGTCTCTATGCTGATAGTTGGTTTATGGAAAAATGGAGTTGGAGGGAGGGGGGCTCCTGGGAGGGTATTTTTGAAGGGGGGTTCCATAGTGTTTTAAGTGAGCAGGATAGAGTGGGGTTGGAGGGTGGTAATAAGTGAGGTTGAGGTGGAAGAGGCAGTTTTCGGGATGAGTACCGGGAAAACACCAGGGATAGACGGTATACCAAATGATTTTTATAGAGCACACTGGGGGTGTATTAGGCAATGCTTTGTTAGGGTATTGGATCATATGTTAACTAGTGGGAAGTTGGGCACATCGCAAAGTACGGGTGTCATAGTTTTGGTGCCAAATTATTATTATTATTATAATCAAAAAAGAAGCGCTAAGCCACAAGGACTTTGGTGCCAAAGCAGAGGGGGGGGGGGAAGAGAGTTGAGTGCTTACCGAGCAATATCTCTGATGTGCGCAGATTACAAGGTTTTTGCGAAAATTTTAGGTAATAGACTGAAGGTCATGGGGTCGGTGATACATGGGGGAAAGTTTGGAATCCCGGGGAGGAGTATGCGGGTAGGTCATGAACGCATTAGGGATTTCCTCGAGGGTAGTAGTAGGGGAGGTATTCTTGGTCTGGATTGGGAGAAAGCTTATGATTATGTGGATAGGGAAATTTTTTTGATTGAGAGTATGGTGAGAATGGGGTTTGGGGGGGGTGGTGGGATGGGGGGAGGACTTTTGTTTGCGGATGCATCGATGAGAGTCAGGTAAAGGGTTTAGGTTGGGTAGTCCTGTAAGCATGGGGAGGGGTTTTAAGGCAGGGGTTGTCCACCTCCAAATACTCTTTGCATGTATGCAGAATTTCCTTTCTATTTCTGGTGTGGTGGTGGATGGGAAGGATGGGGGAGAGTGGAGGCTTTTGTGGGAATATTGTTGGTTATGTAGATGATACAACTGTTTTATTTAATGAGATAGAAGATTTAAGTAAAGTGGGAAGGGTTTACTTGAGATTTTTGGGAATGCTACTGGGATGAGAGTTAATAAGAAGAAATCACAGTTTGTGGAGGTGGGAGCTTGGGTAGGCGGGACCTTGGGGAGGGTTTGGCTGGATAATTGTAGAAAGGCTCAAGATTTGTGGGATTTTGTATTGGCAGATGCACAGGAGAGCAGGAGGGGTTTAATTCAGAAATGGTAATGGACAGAGCTTTGAGTAGGCTCAGGAGTCTAGGGGCCCGGGGATGTAACCTTGCATCAAAGGGTTGTGGTGGTAAATACGTGATTTTTTAGAAAGGGTGTGGGGAAGTGGCGGAAATTTATCCCTTACGAAGCCAGGATATTATGGAAATTTCAAAGGAGAGTATTAAGGTATGTGTGGGGTTTTTTGGGGGGGGCGTGGTTGGGCAAAGATGTGGTAATGACTGCGGTTTAAAACAGGGAGGATTCGGATTGATGGCATTAGGATCTAGGGTAAAGGCGCTATATGTAAAGCAAAGGTATATTCGGGCAGCGGGGGAAAGGGGTCTTCGAGTGGGGGAGGTGATGGGGGATATCCGCAAATGGTGGGGTGGCAGGGACTTAGTGGAGTGTGAAGATATGTTGAGGTTTATGTTAAAGGTTCGCAATGTTAAAAAGCTCAAGGTAAAACTGTTGGTGGGTGTGGGTCGTCGTCAGGAATCAATGCAGGGGATGGCAGTGTATCCCACATATGACTGGAGAGTGATATGGGTGGAATTTAGTAAACTAAGAATACAGGCAAGAGTGAGGGAATTAGTATACAGATTTCTTATGGGGACGTTAGCATCGAAAGAGGTGCTAAGACGAATGGGTTTTGTGAGAGAGGCGTCATGCGGTTTTTGTGGGGGAAATTGAAACTGCTTTCCATGTAGTATATTTTTGTTCTGCTTTGGAGGTGGTAAGATTGTGGTTGAAGAGGGTTTTCCTTTTATTGGGGGGGGGATGTCAGATATCACCCCTTTGGACTTTAATGTTAGATATGGGAGGGATGCCCAACGAGGTGGGGAGGGCTATCAGATACGTAATAGTTGATTTACTTGTATGTCTCTTGGGGGATGAGGGAGGTGGAGGGAAACATTAGGATAAAAGCGATGGCGGCGTGTTTTTATAGGACAGCGTGTAGGAACAAACAATTATATGGGGGAAGGTGGGTAACTAGTTTTCCGGAGGGATATCGTGGACTTACTGTTGAACGTTACTCCGCTTGGTGACGGGGTGAGAGGCAAGGGGTTGGTCTCTTCAGTGGTGTGTCCTTTGGAGTGATGGACGCCTGATGAGGAAGGTTGACTGGTTTGCAAGGTGTTTTTATTTTGGTAAAGTTTATTTGCAGGGAGCCGTCGGGGGCTCCGGGTATGTAGACCTTATGAATTTTGTAAAAAACCCACAGAGTTAAAAAGTTGTATGTGATTTTCTCTTTTTTCTTTTATCTTATAAAACCATTTTATATAGGGGGTTTATATTCATATGTATATGTGAGGATATGCTTTATAAATTCGAATCTGATGATAGCTTTGTCCTTGTCATACGTCTTATTTTTATCGTATAATTGAAGGGGTACATTATGAACTATATTCGAGAATATATAAGTATTTTATGGGGTTTATATATACCCTTCATTTTGTATGGAAGGTCATATTATATACTGAGTGTTAATCGGTAACATTAACTTTGTGTGTGTGTAGGTGTGTTTGTGGGAACCAATGTTTTAAGTATAGTTCTATATTTTTAGTTTATTTGGTGACTAGTCATTTTGCGTTTTATTTCTATGTATAATCCGGTGTGTTCTGTACGAACACATGTGCACATACACGTATGTGTGTATATGCATGTGTATATATATAAATCTATATATGATTGTAGGACTTGTTCCTACATGTTTTATAAAGACTCCGACTGTTTGTTTGGAAGTCGGTATGTTTTTTTTTTTTTCCATAAATTGGTTGGGTTATTTCAGTAGAATTTTGTTATATCAATGTGTTAAAATGTATTTTGTATTTTGTGTGTACCTGACATTGTCTGCCACTTCTGTTATTGGATGTTATATATTGCTTATTTTTTCGTGTATGATCCAGTCTGTTCTGTAAGAACACATGTGCACATACACGTATGTGTATATGTGCATGTGTATGTATATACATATATACATGATTATAGGACTTATTCCTACATGTTTTATAATGACTCCGACGTTTTGTTTGGTAGTCGGTATGTTTTTTTCCGTAAACTGGTTGGGTTTATTTCAGTAGAATTTGGCTTGATAAAGCTCCTGAAGAGCGAAACGTTGCCACAATAAATGTCACATTAGTTGCACTTGTGTCCTTTTACTTTACATATTGTCGGTAATTCTACCAACTTTATTACAGTAGAATTTTGTTATATCAATGTGTTAAAATGTATTTTGTTTTCTTGTGTGTACTGACATTGTCTGCCACGGTTTTTTTATTTGCTAATTGTCGGCTGGTGTTTTTTTCTTTTTATGGTTTATGTATATGTTGCTTTTAAATAAAATATATATATAAAAAAAGTTTGAGTATGTACCAGCATCTTGACGCAGTTCTCACCCTTGTTAAAAAGAAGAGACGTCATCAGTAAAAAATTCCCTGAAACCCGTATAAAATTATATACATAATGTTTCCTTTAAGTTAAAATAAGTTGATCCTAGATAAGGGATCTTGGAGTGAAATTAGATTTACCTTCACTTTCCTGGGATCCTCCCACTCATAGAATTACCAGGCTTCATTTTTTCTTGCATTTGTGGTGCTTCCCCATAAAGATAACAATACTTGCAAGCTTGTGGAGAGACCTTGATGCTTTTTTGTTTTTTTGTATTTAGGAAAACTGAATACATAAGCAGTATACTGCTAACCAATTCTATAGAATAATTACCCAATGAAACCAAGAGCTTGATATGCTTCTCTGTGAAATTCCATAAAGCAGGAAGTGTTACATAGAGATGAGACTTCAAGAGATCAAAGTGGATACCGCCAAATATTCCATTATAAATTCATAAACAAGGACACTTTCAGTGGTAATAGTAATTTCAGCTAGCTGGAATTACTATTACAAAGGTATTGCTTCATGGCACGATTCCTAATTACATAATGAGCCATTTACATGTCAGTCATCATCGTGACTAAGAATACATACTTGCGTTACTATTGAGAGAGTCAGCCAGGATATGATTAAAGAACTTTATTTCAGTCAGTCCAATAAAACTCACTAAATGATCAGCAGGACTCAGTAATATAATGAATTACATAACATTAATTCATAACATTGATTCATTAGAAATGCCAATCATACATGCACCCATGCATACAAATATACATGTACACCTGTTCACCAGAATAAGAATAAAATAATATAAGATCGTTAAAAGGTCTCTAAGTAAGCTTTAAAACAAAAAATGATACGTTTATTCCATTTTCAAAGAAAAATATGTCACTCCACAAAAAAAGTTATATAGAAACTATAACTTTCGGGCAGTTCAGCATAATTCACAAATTCGACTTGTTAAACACACCAACATATTATATATATATATATATATATATATATATATATATATATTATATATATATATATATATATATCGTGCCGAATACGTAGAACTGGTAAATTAGCAAGAACTCATTTAAAATTAAGTCCTTCTACCAAAAGAACCATAGAAAACTTACTTAACCTTATTATAACAAGCGCAATTTAATTTAGCCTAATCTAACTAAATATATTTTAGATAAGCTGAAAATAATTTAATAATAAACAAACACAACGATATATATTTTTTTCGTTAGGTTTAGAATGTTTTTTGCCAAATTATTGCATACACAATTTTTCGCTTGCCTTATTCGGCAAGAAAAACGTTGCTGTTTAAGCCAAAATCCCAAGTTTCAACTATTCGGCAAGACACACACACAAACATATATATACAATTTTTTTTTCAACAAGTCGGCCGTCTCCCACCGAGGAAAGGTGACCCAAAAAAGAAAGAAAATCCCCCCCAAAAAAATACTTTCATCATTCAACACTTTCACCTCACTCACACATAATCACTGTTTTTGCAGAGGTGCTCAGAATACAACAATTTAGAAACATATACGTATAAAGATACACAACATATCCCTCCAAACTGCTAATATCCCAAACCCCTCCTTATATATATTGGTTCCAGGACACTTAAAAGTTGCTGAAAATATTCCCGCCATCTACCCAATACCTCCATCTCACCATCTATTAACTCCCCTACTCTGTTTTTAACTGACGTATCCATTCGTTCCCAAGGCTTTCTTAACTTGTTTAACTCGCTCCATTTTTTTTTCTTATTTTCATTAAAATTTCTTGACAGTGCCTCTCCCACTCTATCATCTGCTCTCCTTTTGCACTCTCTCACCACTTTCTTCACCTTTCTTTTACTCTCCATATACTCTACTCTTTGTAAAAACCTCTCATAAGCTACCTTTTTCTCTTTTATCACTCCCTTTACTTCATCATTCCACCAATCACCCCTCTTTCCTCCTGCCCCCACCCTCCTATAACCACAAACTTCTGCCCCACATTCTAATACTGCATTTTTAAAATATTCCAAACCTCTCCAACCCCCCCCCCCCACTACTCATACTTGCACCAGTCCACCTTTCTGCCAATAGTTGCTTATATCTCACCCGAACTTCTTCCTCCCTTAGTTTATACACTTTCATCTCCCTCTTACCTGTTGTCATTTTCCTCATGTCCCATCAACCTCTTGTTCTAACTGTATGTACAACTAGATAATGATCCGATATATCAGTTACCCCTCTATAAACGTTTACATCCTGGAGCCTACCCATCAACCTTTTATCCACCAATACATAATCTAATAAACTACTTTCATTACGTGTTACATCATACCTTGTATATTTATTTATCCTGTTTTTCATAAAATATGTATTACTTATTACCAAAATTCTTTCTTCATATAGCTCAATTAAAGGCTCCCCATTTTCGTTTACCCCTGGCACCCCAAATTTACCTACTACTCCCTCCACAACATTTTTGCCCACTTTAGCATTGAAATCCCCAACCACAAGTACTCTCACACTTGGTTCAAAACTCACCACGCATTCACTCAACATTTCCCAAAACCTCTCTCTCTCCTCTACACTTCTCTCTTCTCCAGTTGCATATACGCTTACTATAACCCACTTTTCACATCCAATCTTTATTTTACTCCACATAATCCTTGAATTAATACATATATAGTCCCTCTTTTCCTACCATAGCTTATCCTTCAACATTATTGCTACTTCCTCTTTAGCTCTAACTCTATTTGAAACCCCTGACCTAATCCCAATTATTCCTCTCCACTGAAACTCTCCCACCCCCTTCAGCTTTGTTTCACTTAAAGCCAGGGCATCCAGCTTCTCATTCATAACATCCACAATCATCTCTTTCTTATCATTTACACAACATCCACGCACATTCAGACTTCCCACTTTGACAATTTTCTTCTTATTCTTTTTAGTAATTATTACAGGAACTGTGGTTACTAGCCCATTGTTCCCGGCATTTTAGTTGACTTTTACAACACGCATGGCTTACGGAGGAAAGATTCTCATTCCACTTCCCCATGGATATAAAAGGAAAAGTAATAATAACAAGAACTATTAAGATAAAATCAAAGAAAACTCAGATGAGTGTGTATAAATAAACGTGTACACGTATGTGTAGTGTGACCTAAGTGTAAGTAGAAGTAGCAAGACGTACCTGTAATCTTTAATATTTATGAGACAGACAAAAGACACCAGCAATCCTACCACCATGAAAAACAATTACAGGCTTTCGTTTTACACTCACTTGGCAGGACGGTAGTACCTCCCTGGGTGGTTGCTGTCTACCAATCTACTACCACAGAACGGTAGTACCTCCCTGGGTGGTTGCTGTCTACCAACCTACTAACTATAAATATACTACGTATATATATATATATATATATATATATAATATATATATATATATATATATATATATATATATATATATATATATATATATATATGTCGTGCCGAATATGTAAAACTGGCCAATTAGCAATAACTCATTTAAAATTAAGTACTTTCTCAAAATTTCTCTTATACGTTTAAAGACATATTTTTTTCATTAATGTTAATGTAATTTTTTTTAATTTTGCACCAAAAGAATCTTAGAAAACTTACCTAACCTTATTATAACAAGAACAATTTATTTTAGCCTAACCCAACTAAATATATTTTAGATTTGTTTACAGTAATTTAATACTAAACAAACCCAGTGAAATATATTTTTTTCGTTAGGTTCAGAATCATTTTGGCGAAATTCTTGCATACACAAATTTTCACTTGTCCTATATGGCAAGATGTGCGTTGCTATTTAAGCCAAGATCGCAAGTTCTGCCTATTCGGCACGACATATATATATATATATACCTGCCTAGTATGGGCCAACAGGCCTCCTTCAGTGTTCCTCCTTTCTTATGTTCTTATGTATATATATGAGAGAGAGAGAGAGAGTAGAGAACAGAGCAAGACGTCTCATTTCTCGCCTGGACCAATCCTGGATAGATCTGCCATTTCAGCAGAGCCTTAAACACGGGAAAGGGTTTGTGGGTGGCCAAACTTTTATGTAAAAGGGCCCAAAATTTTGTCAAAGTACCACATTTGGGGCCCCACTTCGAGGGGGAAACAGGTAAAAAAAGTTTTTTGCTAAAAAAGGGGCAAAAGCAGAATTTTTCATTCTGGTTTGAAACACTTCTCCAGAACACACTCCATTAAATCATTTGTACCCAGGATGACTCGAGTAGGAACCCAAATTGTACACTTTTAATGACGTCAACAGAAAAAGTCAGCAGAGATAAATTAAAATTGCGGGCCCCCACAGAGGGCTCCAATTTCCCTTTTTTCCCCTTTTTTATGTCCATAACAAAAAAAATCTTTCAAATGAGCTGATGTAGGAAAACAGCTCTTAGTTTGCCAAAAAAGTTAGGAACCCTTTAAACCTGAAAATAGCTTGTCAAAAAAGCTAGGGAATCCTTAACCTTTCAAACAACGTGAAAAAAAAAGGAGGGAGAGAGAGAGAGCCCGATAGGGGGGTACCACCTTGAGATGGACTGGGGCCCCTACCTCAGAAAAAAGGGAAATAAATTTTAACTTTAGGGAAAACCGATTTTTTCCCCCCCTGGGCTGTTTAAATATTTTCTTCCTCTACCACCCCCTATTTTCCCGGGAATCAAAAGGGGACTTTTTTAAAAGAGAAAATGCTTTGAAAAAATCGTAGAGAGTAGAACAACTGAATAACTTTTTTAAAGCTACATCTCGAGTACTTCGCCCCAGCCCCCCCGGTTTTGGGTTTGCGTGCCCAGAATCCCTAAAGATTCCTTTGGGAAATCACAACACTGAATTTTCCCGAAAGGGGGAGCTGGCCTTTCTTTGATTCTAAATTTCTATGAGTTTTCACCCGGCTCTTTTAGGAATTTAGGCACACTTTCTCCCTGACCAAAAAAGGGTTTTTGACGAACTGGGAAAAAAGTTTTAGCCAAAAGGACAGGTGTTTTATTTTTTGGGGAATCCCCTTTAGGGCCCCCTCTTTAGCTGGAGACTCCACCCTCTGCGTTCAGAGTAAGGCAAATAAGGGGTTTTGGGAAAACGGCAAACAAGTGTAAAATCCTAGGCAATTGCTTACCATCCTTTTTTGGTAGCAAAAAGTGACCCCCCATCAAAATGCTTTGCCCTTTCCCTCAAACCTTTGTGCTTGGGGGAAAATTTCCCTTCAGGGGCAACAGTTTATGAAGTCGCTGGGCCCCCTCAAGTCTAACATACTTCCCCTTTTGGGTTTTATGACACACGAGACAAAAAGAAGTCCGAATTTATCAGCCGACGTCCTGGGGGGGAAATACACCCATGTTTGGTGAGTATGGGGCGGCAAAGGGGAAAGAGCAGCCCTGTTGGGGGAATTTTTTTTTTCCCTTATCGGTTTGCCCCATTGGGAAAAATGTTTGTGCTCCGGGGGGAAAATGGTCTTTCTTGAAAGGGGGCCCACAAGGGGGTCGTATGGGATGGCTGCCCCAAAACCCGGGGGGCTTGACCTTTCCCACTGCACCTCTCAAACGTTCAGGGGCAAAACTCCTTGACTGGAAAACCCTACAAGAGGACAAAATTTCAGGGGAAAACTACCCCCCCGGGTTTCCTTTCGCCCTTCTTTACCTTCCGTCGCACTGGAAAAGTTCCTGACCCCCTGCTGAAACTTCCGTGACAGATTTTAAAAGCTTTCTTAAAGTTTTTTTTCAAGAGTCAGTCATATTCGTTGATTTTTGGGTTTTGGGAGAGTAAACACCTTGTGAGGAGAAAACAGGGCATAATGGGCAACAACATCCCTTATTTCTCCTCTTTCTCTATATGGAATCATCCTACCTAGGTTTGTTTTTTATGATTATTATGGCCCCCTTTATGGGCTAAACTTTTTTTTGTAAAGATTGCATTTAAAAACTGCATTTTTCAGTAAACCATCGTTTGTTCTTTTAGAAAGATTTTGGGGGGGGAGGGAAGGCTAAAAAAAAAAGCTCCTCTGCTCTTTAAGTAAATGACAAAAAATATATATAGGGAAAAGGTAGCAAAAAAAAGGAAAAACGTGAAATACCCAAAACTTACTACTGCTATGTGCATGAGAATAAACGGGGTTTTTCCCGTTTTACCAAAAGAAAGCTCACTAAAAGTGGAGCTGAAAACAAAAGGTTTATTGTTTTCTTGATTCTTTTTTTTCCATGTTTGATAACCCTTTTGGCATTGAAAGTGACTTGAAAAAACATCAAATATAAAGGGCACCACTCACGACAAACGTAATGCAGATTGCATACAAAAAATACCGGGGGGGGTTTTTAACCCCCGATCCAAATCCCCAAAAAACCCCGACCCCTCGCGTTTGACAATGGGCATGCTAGCTACAATAAATTCATCAGGTTTGATGATTTTGTTTTTTTTAAAAAGGGGTTTAAAAATTATTATTCCCGGTAAACCATTATAAATAAATTTCAGGTTGCCTTTTCTGAACGGCTTGAGTGTGCATAAAAGAGCCAGGGCAGTACGCATTGTTCGCATCGCTCTCGGGCCGTGCGGGCAGACTGCGCAGTAGCTCCTGACTCTTTTGGTTTCTGCGCAGTTTTCCTCAGTGCACTCACAATGGCGGAAGGTGCACGTAGGCGAGTCAACACCGTCTGCCTTTAATTAGTGAGAGGCTCGCTCAACAATCAGAATATTCATCTGCTGCTTACTGCGATACTCCGAGATACATATGGTATCAATAATGAAGAGCTTTATGGTGTCTCTTTAAACGGCAATTCGAGGCTTTTTGTCAAATTCAGACAAAATAGTACTTACGAAAACATGGTTGCCAGGTATCAGGATGTGATCAAGACCATTAATCCTGGTGTCACTGTTCGACTTCACGACGTCTCCCGTTTTTACACCTGGATCAAAGTACGAAACGTTCCTTTTGAGGCGGATGAAAGTGATTTGAGGAATGTTTTTGCACGCTATGGCACGGTTCATATGGCAACTTTGGGACGGTGGCATGATGGTCCTCTAGTTGGTATGCCGGAGGGGTCTTTCTCCCTGAAAATGTCCCTCAAGCACCCTATTCCGTCGTATGTGGTTATGGAGGACTTTCTTACGCAAGTATATGTTACGTACTCAGGCCAAAGGCGTACGTATAGGCTTTGTGGGATGTATGACCATATGGCGGCGCAGTGCCCTACAAGACGTGGTAAAACGACGGAAGTAAGGCGGATTGATGTTACAACGGAGCAGTGGTCATATGTTGCTGCTACGCAACAACATACATTGGCTAGTAAACCGTGGAGTGAGGAGGTAGAGGGCGAGATTGAAGAATCACCGGTATGTCTAACTCTCCCTGGTGCAGTGGAGGACGTGGGCGTGGTATCGGCGACGACAGAGGAAGACTTCGTTTATACTCAGGATGACATGGAGCACTCTATTCAAGAAGCTCTGAACGTTTTGTTGGATGCTTCCACATCAGAGGGGATTCAAGGTGGTTTAGAGGATGTAAGTGTACAGGAGAAGGACGGAGCATCCACCGGGCATATTGCTGAACATCAGGTTGTGATCGTGGAGGTTCACAGAAACAACAGTTCTGAGGATGAGATGGATACTGGCAGCAGTTCTCGTAAGAGAGCGGCGGCGATACCTGACTGTGAAGATGTTTTAACACCAGGACAAAGGTTGGGGAACAAAGCATGGTGCGGCGAGACCCGTAGAGACACGGGCAAATCTAAATGTGTTCAGCATGTCAAAGAGAACGACACAGGGGGGGGGGGAAGAAGTGCAGATATACGCAAAGGAACCAAGATTGTTAAGGTATCCAAGGGTAAACCTCCAATGAAACATTCAAGTGTCTTACTTTAAATATAAATGGGCTACGATCTGTTGAAAAACGTAAGTGTTTGGAGGTTTTGTTAAAAAATCATGTACCCGATGTCGTGTTCTTACAAGAACACAATTATAAATCTTTAGGTGAATTGCTGATTCCTGAATATATTTTGTACATGGGCTGCTCTAATAGACTGAAAGGTGGTGTAGCAGTGTTAGTTAAAGAGGCTAGCCCGTTTTCTTTGCAAACATGTGAGGTAGGAGAGGAGGGGAGGGTAGTTTGGGTGGATGGGGTTTGGGGTGGGGTACAGGTGGCCTTCCTGGGTGTATACGGACCGGCAGAAGGTGACACGCGTATAAAAAATACGTTTTTTAGGGACGTGTTGGTGTACCATTTATGATCATTGCCAGTCGTCACGATTATTGGGGGTGATTGGAATTGCACTGATCGTCGCAAGGATGTCGAACCTAGAGGGAGAGGTTTTTTTTCAGGATATTTAGGGGATCTATTGCGGAGTGTTAATGTTACGGATGTGGGGGGGGATGAGGTGGGCGGGTTCATGAATACGTTCGTTAGAAGGGAGTATGCGGCAAGACTGGATCGCATATACGTTTCTAGAGGTGTCAGCGTCAGGAGTGTCGTGTTTTTAAATGTGAGCTTTTCCGATCACAGAGGTGTTATGGCGGATGTAGACTGGGTAGGATTACCGGAGGCGTTTCAGGGGTTTTCTGGAAATTGAATGTGGGATTAATGCATAAAAGAGGTGTGAGGGGAAGCTTTTGCGAGTGCTTGGAGGGGATGGTGGGCTGAATGTCGGGTGGGGCTTGATATATTTTGAATGGGGGGAAATACTGTCGGAAAGGGTGAAGGTGAGGGATTTTTAGAAAGCAGAAAAGGGACAAAGAAGACAGGAGAATGCAGTAATGGGCTTTGAACTATCTTGAAGGTAAAATGCAAGCATGTTATACGAATGGTGGGGGGAGTGTATCCGGTGGTTAAATTGAAAATTTAAAACACTTAATTGGAGACATTCACAATCGTATTTTTGATGCTGCGAGGATAGCGAGTGGAATTGATGAGGTTTTATGGGGTGACCGACCTTCGGCGTTTGTCTTGCGAGAGCAGGGCAAACTTCGCAGGGCGACAGAATTAATGAGATTAGAGGTTCAGGAGCCATTGGGTGCCTTTAGTAGGGGGCAGGTTCTTATGTCAACGGAGGCTATGAATACCTTTGTAAACGCATGGTATGAATTGCAATATAAAAATGCTGGGATTTCTAAGGGGGCGCTGGGAGAAATGGGTGAATGGGTACGTTGTGATCTAGAGTACATGGACAGGTTGGATTTGAATGGACCTATAAGTGAAGAAGAGATTAGGTTGGCTGTGGAGGGTATGAGTGTAGGGAAGTCACCGGGGATTGACGGAATCCCTTGTGATTTTTACAAGGAAAATTGGGATTGTATTCGTGAATTTTTAGTGATGTTATTTAATGCCATGAAAAATAGTGGCATCATGGGACAGCACCAAAGAACGGGTGTTGTTGTTCTTTGGGCCCCAAAAAAAAAATTTTGGGAATCATATACATAATTATAAGGCAATCTCATTAATGTGTGGCGATTATAAAATTTTTGAGAAAATGTTAGGAAATAGGATAAAACGGGTTTTGGAGAGGGTGTTTGGACGAGGGACAATATGGTGTGCCAGGACGATCTATGTGTGTGGGGCAAGGAATTATTCGCAGGTTCATTGAGGAAAGCGGGAGGGGTAATAAAGGTGGAATATTAGCTTTAGATTGGCACGCTGCATACGATTGTGTGGAGAGAGAAGCATTATGGAAGTTTATGCAGTGGCAAGGTTTCAGAAAGGAAATTGTTAGTTGGGCACAGGTTTTGTACGAGCAGGCTATGTTTAGGGTGCAGGTAAATGGTAGGTTGGGAAAAGTAGTTAGGATGCATAGGGGATTGCGGCAGGTGTGCCTGTTTTCACAAATTCTTTTTGCGTTGATTCAGGACCCATTTTTTAGAGCCGTGCGGGGGATTGTACGACAGGATGAAATGCAAGGTGAGGTGGGGGTACAATCAGGAATTATAGGTTACGTGGATGACACTACGGTTTTATTTCGTGGAGCAAAGGTTTTAGGAAAAGTGAGCGAATTGGTGGAATGTTTCTGGAAAGCAACTGGGATGACGGTTAATAAGGAAAAGTCAATGCTTATGGGGGTGGGAGATTGTGCGGGTGTGGTATTTGTGGGGATCTTGATACGGTCTTTCATGCAGTTTATTTCTGTACGAGATTGGAACCCATAAGGTTGTGGTTTAGTAGGGTTTTAAGAATGGTGGGTGTGGGTGGGATTAGTGTCTTAAGAGCTTTAAGTTTAGATGTTGGGGAGGAGGGGGGGTGTCGGAACACCGGTACAGAATGCAATCGGATATTTAGTGACGGATTTTGTATACACATCATGGGGTATATAGGCATTTATCTGTGAGGGAGAGAATCAGAGCACTGGTAGCGATTTTTTATGGTACACAGCAGCGAAATAAAGACATTACAGGAAACAGATGGTTTTTATTATTTTCAGAGGGATATTGCAGATTCCATGTCAGGGATTTATGGGCGTTAATACCTTAGAGGTTACACGAGGCTGGCTTCTTGAATATGGGTGTGTGGAGGTGGCACATGATTGGTACAGGTGCGGTCTAATGTATAAATGCTAGGTATGATCGTTAGTTATGATGGATACTATTTTTTTTGTTCTTATATTAATGTGGGTTAACATAAGAAGAACATAAGAAAGGAGGAACACTGCAGCAGGCCTGTTGGCCCATACTAGACAGGTCCTTTACAATTCATCCCACTAACAAACATTTGACCAACCCAATTTTCAATGCCACCCAAGAAACAGGCTCCGATGTGCAAGTCCCACTCAAATCCAACCCCTCCCACTCATGTACTTATCCAACCTAAATTTGAAACTACCCAAAGTCCCAGCCTCAATAACCCAACTAGGTAGACTGTTCCACTCATCAACTAATATTCCACTCATGCATTGCATGACAGGCGTTACATAAAAGCACCTCGTGCAACTTATATGTATAGTTTTTCATTTTATACTTTCCTTGTATTAGCCATGTGGCTGATACCTGGTAACATTCTGCTTGGGGACTCCTGGGATACATGTTTGAAATATGACTAGATATGGACGTTAACAATGTGTGTTTTCTGCACGTAGTCCTATTACACATATTTGATCACTGTTGTGGATGCGATGATTAGTGTAACTGTTTCCTTTGACAGTTTAGTGGATGTAACACTCGTTTTCTTGTGTGTGTATATAAGGTAAGAATGTGTGGTGTGTGTATGTTGCATAATGTTACTTGTATTAGCAATTCAGAATTATCCCATGCTATTAAGTGGAACCCTTTGTGTATTGTACTGAATATAATTTGTATCATTACAGTAATCCAGTAGACTGAGCACCGGAATCATTACATATCGTTCATATTTGAATATTTTGTTATATATGCACTTGTTTATGTATAATGTCCGTATAAAGGTTTTAATGACAAAATATCAAACACTAATACATATTATAGATGTAACGTTTCTCTTTGTTTATAATAATGTATATAATATGTATTTGATTAATGTAACGTAAAATTTGTGTAATCTTGTTTTACCTTAGGCTAGGTACATAATACATAGTGGACGGGCGACAATTTTTGTCAACACAAGTTAACCGTTCTAGCGTATATATTGATAATGGTAATTATACTTTCTGTGAATGAAATGAAATGTGATACTTTCTTTATTTAATGTATTGTACTGTTTTAAATAAATAAAATAAAGAAAAAGCTCCAGACCGTCGCGTTAGACACTGGACATGCTAGCTACAATAAGATTCATCAGGTTTGATGATTTTGTGTGTTAAAAAGTGTGAAATTATTATTCCCGGTAAACCATTATAAATAAATTTCAGGTTGCCTTTTCTGAACGGCTTGAGTGTGCATAACAGAGCCAGGGCAGCACCAAGTGTTTGCATGCAGGCAAATTTGTTATAAAGTGAAACACTAAAAGAAAAACTGGGTATGGTGGGAATCTGTACCATTTTTGGTTAATGAATCATCTGATGGGCTTCAAATTTTTGGTTAATGACTCATCTGATGGGCTTCAAATTTTTGGTTAATGAATCATCTGATGGGCTTCAAATTTTTGGTTAATGACTCATCTGATGGGCTTCAAATTTTTGGTTAATGACTCATCTGATGGGCTTCAAATTTTTGGTTAATGACTCATCTGATGGGCTTCAAAATTTTTGGTTAATGACTATCTGATGGGCTTCAAATTTTTGGTTAATGACTCATCTGATGGCTTCAAATTTTTGGTTAATGATCATCTGATGGGCTTCAAATTTTTGGTTAATGACTCATCTGATGGGCTTCAAATTTTTGGTTAATGACTCATCTGATGGGCTTCAAATTTTTGGTTAATGACTCATCTGATGGGCTTCAAATTTTCATCAGTAGAGAAGCTTCCCAATACCAAGATCACACTGCTAGTGGGCGCCATATGTTGCGATTTGATAATTTTATTGAAGAAATAGTGATGGTGGCCTGGTGGTTAACGCTCTTGCTTCACATGGTGAGGGCCTGGGTTCGATTCCCAGCCAGAGTAGAAACATTGGACGTGTTTCTTTCCACCTGTTGTCTATGTTCACCATCAGTAAAATGGGTACCTGGGTGTTAGTCGACTGGTGTGGGTCGCATCCTGGGACACTGACCTAAGGAGGCCTGGTCACAGACCGGGCCGCAAGGGCGTTGACCCTCGGAACTCTCTCCAGGTAAACCAATGTATGCTTCAAAAATATTACTGACGATGCCTTCTATAATAAGGACGATAACCCATAAATTTATTCTGAATAGGTGTAAATCAGGTTTAATTTTTTATTAAGAAAACTGCTTCCAGTGTAATAAGAGAATGCCTCATCTGATCGGCTAAAAGCTCTGAATGGGGGCGTAATTTGATGAGAAGTATTTTCATATTTATTTTGATCTGTGTGGGTTCCAGTAGGCAGACAGGCAGTCTCAGGTGCTAGGTTCATCACCTCCCAATTTCCAACAGGGATATTTCTTTTTTTGGAATATTTTCCAGTAATCTGTAGGCAAATTCGCAACCACCGCTGGTAACAACGGTGCTCCAAGTGGGTTCTCAGTAAATTATTTTCTGTCAAACAACGTTTGGGTTTCCGTTGTGTTTGAGAGACTGCACTCTCTCACCTGTGTGTCTGTCACACGAGTATCACTCACTGGAATCTCATGGAAAAACGCCTAATTCCACTTTGCAAAGATTGTCAGATTGTCTGCTCACCTTTTCTTAATAGACTGTTCTGTCTATCAGGGGGTATGCGGAATTCACTTCCGATCTCTCCACCTTCCCAGCACACTCAAACTGACCTCCTCGCTAAAAGTCTCACTTTTGATGGTGACTCACTCTCTCTTTGACTTTAACAGCAACCAACTTATTGCACCAACTTTGAATTTATTTTACATTCTGCACTCTCCACTATCCCTCATTCCTAACCTCCATATATTCCTCCTTTAGTGAATCCCTCCCTGCAATACTGTATGACTCTTCGAGTTTATCACTTAGTCTGATTATATTTATTTTGATGATGTATACTTGTGTCTGCACAGGGTTGAGAGAGCTAAATTGAAAGATATGTTTGTCTTAAACCGTTTATTGTCAGAGAGAGCCCATTCATCTAAATTTTCCTCCCGTAACCTGGCATATTAATTTAACCCGGCCAGGTATTACAGCCCTTGTAAGTACTCGTGATCGTGATTTATTATTATTATTATTATTATTATTATTAAAGATTAGCCGGTATTCTCCCGGCCCGGGCCTTTTCCAAGTGGTGGCCCGGCCTTGGCTCCCACTTTAGGGAGTGTCTGAGACCTAAGTCTCCCATGGGAGGAGGCACAAGTACCTCATCTTTGGGACCAACTGTCCCCAGGCCTAGCCACAAGCTAGGCCTCTCTGGTCTGCCATCCCTGCCCCAAGGGGGTAAATGGGAATGACAGTCTTATGAGGTAAAGGCTCGGGCTCAGGCACCTACCCTGCCCTAGAAGGGCTGGGCATGGTGTCCACGTGATCGTGATACATCGTCACCAGTGATACATTAGTGTGTAATTTTTTTTTAAACTATTGTTTCGAATTATGCAAATAACAAGATTAACTATAGTTTTATTTAAGCTTGTATCTTAGTAATTATTCAGTTTTTCTTTTCAAGAACTGAGTGAGGTGTTCGTAAATGTGATTATAACTTTTAGTTATATGTGGTGTTTGTAAGTGTTGCATGAACCATGTACATTAATAAGTGGGTGCATGGCATTGCGGCTTATTAATTAAACTTATTACAATTTGCATTCACTCTATATTAGATAAAGTCAATACAAATCCATAATTTAATAATTTTCTAGGTAGTAGGTTGGTAGACAGCAACCGCCCAGGGAGGTACTACCGTCCTGTGGTAGTAGGTTGGTAGACAGCAACCACCCAGGGAGGTACTACCGTCCTGTGGTAGTAGGTTGGTAGACATCAACCACCCAGGGAGGTACTACCGTCCTGTGGTAGTAGGTTGGTAGACAGCAACCACCCAGGGAGGTACTACCGTCCTGTGGTAGTAGGTTGGTAGACAGCAACCACCCAGGGAGGTACTACCGTCCTGTGGTAGTAGGTTGGTAGACAGCAACCACCCAGGGAGGTACTACCGTCCTGTGGTAGTAGGTTGGTAGACAGCAACCGCCCAGGGAGGTACTACCGTCCTGTGGTAGTAGGTTAGTAGACAGCAACCACCCAGGGAGGTACTACCGTCCTGTGGTAGTAGGTTGGTAGACAGCAACCGCCCAGGGAGGTACTACCGTCCTGTGGTAGTAGGTTGGTAGACAGCAACCACCCAGGGAGGTACTACCGTCCTGTGGTAGTAGGTTAGTAGACAGCAACCACCCAGGGAGGTACTACCGTCCTGTGGTAGTAGGTTGGTAGACAGCAACCACCCAGGGAGGTACTACCGTCCTGCCAAGTGAGTGTAAAACTAAAGCCTGTAATTGTTTTACATGATGGTAGGATTGCTGATGTCTTTTGTCTGTCTCATAAACATGCAAGATTACAGTTATGTCTTGCTACTTCTACTTACACTTAGGTCACACTACACATACATGTACAAGCATATATATACACACACCTCTGGGTTTTCTTCTATTTTCTTTCTAATTCTTGTTCTTGTTTATTTCCTCTTATCTCCATGGGAAAGTGGAACAGAATTCTTCCTCCGTAAGCCATGCATGTTGTAAGAGGCAACTAAAATGCCGGGAGCAAGGGGCTAGTAACCCCTTCTCCTGTATATATTACTAAATGTAAAAGGAGAAACTTTCGTTATTCCTTTTGAGCAACCCCGCCTCGGTGGGATACGGCCGGTGTGTTGAAAGAAAGAAAGAATTTAATAATTTATCTCAGCTAGTTGTAAGCACAGTATCCAGAACTATCTAGCGGTAGTTTCAGACTCTAATTGTTTTGGTGACCGTTGTGAACTGAGGAAGGGTTGAGTGGTGGTTCTCTGAATTTATTTAGTGTAACAATTTTCCCAAGCAGATCCTTAGAAGCTGGCAGCTGGTTCACGTCATATTTGCTACCAGCCATGGGTCATTATGAGGGTGAATTTACTGTTGTAGTTGAGAAAGTACTTCTTAATTATTACTCTAAATGCTGTTTACATCTGAATTGGCATATGTTTAACTTTCTGTACCTCGTTTATGCAGTATACATGAACATATTTGGTGAAGAATTGCAGTTAAATCACATGTTGGTTCTGTGTCTGCTTTAGTTCCTCGTTTGATTTAATACTGAGCAGTTGGGTACTGCAGACCTAGACAAGGACCTGAACTCGTGAAAGTATATTAGGATATTTTTAAGTGCGGTGTTTTCTAAGTGTGGTGTTAGTAAAGGTGTTCCTAAATGTAACTTGCGTTATTTGTAAGATAAGCATCTCAAGAATCTGAAAAAGGAAATGAGCAAGATAACGATTATAAATAAATTCAGGGGGAAACTGGTTAACTATACATGATTCCTGGAGGTGGGAAGAAGAGCGTTTGCAATTTAAAGAAGGGGCGGGAATGTTGCAGTGCGGATGGTCATTTCAGTTACGATGTTTTTGTATATCTGGTAAGACAGTTATTGAATGAATGATGGTGAAAGTATTTCCTTTTTTTACGTCATCCTACCTATGTTGGAGACGGCCAGTGTGTTAAAAAAATGAATTTTTCCCTATTAAAAATATACGATAATTATTTTCGATAACTTAATTAAACAGAATAGTGGTCAACCTTTCTGCGTGATGCAGTATGGCAGAAAATCACCTTCAGTGATGGGGACAACAAGAGAGCCTTCCTGTGTGTTTTAGTAAGACTAACAAGACCTGTGTGTTAAAGAATGACAGGAAAGCCATCTTACGTGATTGAGTATGACAGGTAAAAGCATCCTTTGTGATGGAGTATGACAATATATCTAATATGTGTGATGGTGTATGGAGTGGCTTCCCTTACAGGAGCTTGAAGAATGTACTAAGTGAGAAATTATCTCATGAAATCCATCTTTTTTGATTGATGTATTACGTAAACAGAGATCTTGGTTTATGTAAAATGTGTTAAGGATTAGGGATAGCCACATATTGTGACAGAATTAGACAGACACTTACCCAATACATGTGTCCGTCTGGCTCTCCCGAGGCCCAGTTTGTAAAGGTAACTGCTGTATGGTCCATCCAACGGAAGCCTCGGATATTAAACATTCCAATCCACACGTTCACCGTCACTGTCTTCAAAATAGCTGTCACGTAGGCTGTTGAGAAGAAAGAACGATGTCATATGAGGTACAAGGGAAGAAGGTAATTGTCAAATTAGCATGAGTAATGAGGTAACTGGGTGTTAGTAGTGTTGTGGGTTGTATCCAGTGAGATGATGGCATGTTTATATAAGCAAGGGATGAGTTCTGAACTAAGATAGGATGACAGAACTCTGGAGAAAAAGAACAGTTTATATTTACGATCCCAAGACGTTGCTGTGTCTAACAGGAATGCAGATAAATCAATTAGAGAACCGACAAGTTGATGGAGGGATTTTGTTATAAGGACTTCTTCACTTGCCTAACCTACAGTCAGGACCTACTTCCACATGTGGATTTGTCCACTGTGATACCACCTACGACGGCTTCACCTCACCTGTCTACAGTATATAAGCCACTTCGCGTATATGTTGTATTCTTTTCAAGATTGATGGACTGATTACATTGGCTCCAGACTGAGGGATTTATTACTTCAGGGTTCTGATCTTCACAATTCTTCTTCGTACAGGGCTGGTGAAGCCAATGTCTGGTGAAACGTTTCCTCAATAAAGATACCCAGGTGTCGCACAAGCGTCTAATTCATCAACTTGTCGGTTCTCTGAACCATTTATCTACATAAAGTAATTTAAGGGATTTCAATCTTTCTTCATACAGAATATTTCTTATGCTATTTATTAATTTTGTTATTCCTCGCTGAACGTTTTCTAACAAATTTACATCCATTCTGTGGTATAACCCTTTGTAATAAATACCGACGAGTTGATTTAGAAAAGCACGTAAGCAAACACTAGGACATGTTTATTAGAAAACATTTCGGTTTTGGGAAATTGATCACTTCTAACATGCAGAGGTTAAAAAGACAGTATATGCAGGCGGAGAGCGAGGTGTGAGTGACGCATGTTGACCTGAAGAATGTCAGAGATAAGGACGGGTAGACGATGAGATCATGCGACTCCTGTGTTGCTGGGTAGGTGGTGCTTTACCTGGTTGAGTATCATGTATGCTAATGTTTTAGAAATTTTATAGTTTCCAGTGTTACGTTCTAATGTGTCTGTGACGGCGATTAGTGAGGCTTTTAGACATCGTCGGCGTCTAAAGTCTTGTTCGGTGAGAACAAGTGTGCCTCTTTCTAGTTCATCAGAGGCCTAGTGGAATTCCTGTGGAGGACACAGGCGTACCTTAAGTAGTCTCTGTTACTGGCATTTCGATTCTCGTTCATACGGACTGAAAGATCTCTGCCAGTTTCCCGTGCATACAGTAGTATCCGCACGGAATGGTGTAAACGCCTGCTGTGGAAGTTAGAGGTGTGGGGCTACGTTTCGTAGTGAGGTCTTTGATAGATGATGTGTTTATGGTGGAAACCTTTATGTTACCTTAGAAAGTACCTGGCGAGTATTCGTGGCAGCATCACCTCATGGGAACATTGTGTGTGAAGGCTTACTCAGCTCTGTAATAACTTCAGACAGTATTACCAAAGCTGGCACCTCCTCAGGAAAATTAATGAATAGAAAACGAAATAATAATTAACAAAGACAAACACTTTATTATTTATTAAAGCAAACATAAAACAATAAAACATGACAGGTATATCCTATTTGAAAGAAAAATGAAAAATAAAATGAATAAAATAACATTTGAACTCAACGCTAATATATATATTGGGGTGTCTGGTGTTGGTGACACTTCGTGTTGTTGAAATCTTAGCCGTTGATGTGGGGGGGGGGGGTCGCAGGTGTTGGTGACCACCACCGGCTAGTTCTTCACAGTATAGCCGTGAGTATTCTATCCCAATGACAGGAAAGCAGGTTTTTACCGCTGCAATGATGTAGGGTTACGTCCTGCAATTTCATACAGGTGCACAGGTAATTAAATCCAATATGGGACGTCTCCAGGACGTTAGTCCGTCTCAGTCAGTTTTTCTCGTTGATTAACAGGTGACCCCCTCTGTCATCCAAGCTGAAAAGATAGACAGGTTACCCACTGCTTAAATAATCACTCTCCATGATAAGTACAATACCTAAAAGACGTGGTGATTATTACAACAGTCAACTTAGAGCAAGGCTGAAAAGACTAAGTTTATTATTGGTCGAAAGTGAAGCTTTCAACCAATAAATCCACTAGAATACAAGGCAGGCAGGCATGTACTTACAGTAGTGCTGGGAGCTGTGAGTCGAGTGATTTACTGTTTGACCAGAGCCCCACACGTCACCTTTCGGGGGGGGGGGGGGGAGGGATAGTGGGAGCTAGACTGACCCTACGTTAACAAGCAGCCGGCAATCAAACTATCACTTTAGGGGTGGGGGAGAAAAGGCGGGAATAGCGGGAGCTGGACTTACCCTACCTTAACAAGTAGCCGGCAATGAAACTATTGTTACTATGTATTCCCTCGCTACTCCTATCTATTGAACTTTTCCCTCACAATTATGAACTGCTTAGAGGTCTGTTTCATGAGTGGCTTGTTGAGGACAGCTTGTGCCTTGAGTCTGCAAATCACGGATGAAGAAAGATGGAAACTGAAGACGTGTAAAGGCTTGTGTTATGTAGATACATTCTTCAAGAAAACAAGGGCTGGAGATGCGAAAAGCTCTCAAGAAGCAGCGAGGACACCTCTTTTAGTGCTGGTGTCTTGGTGTTAACAGAAGTATATAAAATCGTCCTTGTTGGTAGGTTTTCTATACACTTTGAAGAGAAGATTGTCACAGTCGGGAGACCAGCACAGAAGGACGTCGAGGAGAGGAAGTTTGTCATCTTTATCGAGTTCAAGTGTAAACTTTATTGATATCTCGGCAGCACTGATCTTGTTGAAGAGGGCCTGGATATTGACACGTCTCAGATAGAAAACCAATATATCGTCAACGTACAGTGCTAGTCACGGCATTATGCCGCCCCTCCCCACACACATACCAAAACACAAACACGTACCATGAAAGATTATAATATATATATTTGCACAATTACTGAGGTTTTAATACTTGGTGCTGTGTCCTTTACGCTTAATCACGTCCCTCAGCCGTGTAGGAAGACTCGCACAAATTCTTGAGGGTTTGGTGAGGTATATTATTCCATGGTATAAACCTTGGTAATAAATACCGACAAGTTGGTTTAGAAAGACACGTAAGAAAACACTATAACATATTTATTAGAAAACGTTTCGGTCCTGGGACCTTGATCACTTCTAACATACATAGGTAGAAAGACATTATATATAGGCGGAGAGTGAGGTGTGACGCACGTGACCTGAGGAATGTCATAAGAACATAAGAATGGAGGAACACTGTAGAAGGCCTACTGGCCCATGCGAGGCAGGTCCTCAGACGCCGACGGTGCCTAGAAGCCTCACTAATCGCCGTCACCGACACTATAGAACGCAACACTGGAAACTACAAAATTTCAAAAATATTGGCATACATGATACTTAAGCAGCACCAACCCAACAACACAGGAGTCACATGATTTCATCGTCTACCCGTCCTCATCATAGGCAGAGGTTGTTTTGATAAGGACCTGCCTCGCATGGGCCAGTAGGCCCATGTCTTTCTAAACCATATTATTCCATGCCTCATGCAGAGCAGCCTCCAGCCGCGGGATGGAACTGATATCCTTGCCCAGTAAACTTCGTTTCACCAGAGGTTCTCAATAGGGTTTAGGTCTGGGGAATTGCCTGGTAAATCATTAAAGAACCTCACTTCACAGTCCTTAAGCCACTGAACTACAGATTTGGCGGTATGACACGGTGCACCGTCCTGCATAAAAACTGTAGCCCAACACTTGTCAAACACCTCATGTAAACTGTCACACAGTAACTCCAGGTAATTATACTGGTTCATATACTGTTTTTTTTTTTGGGGGGGGGGGAGCACAGTAAATTCACCAACACTCTGAGCACTGAAACACCCCCAAACCATGGGCGAGTCTGGGCGTTTGGTGGTCCCACAGGTGTAGCATGGGTCTAGCGGATCACTACCTCTGGGACGCTACACATGTCCTCCACGGTTACAGGTGACAGTGAAGGTTGTTTCACCACTCCAAAGAACTTCAGACCACTGATGAGGAGCCCAGTGAAGATATTTCTTTGCATAATCCAGCCTACGTTTCTTCTGTGGCTTGGAGAGGATCGGTTTCCTAATCTGGGGGTGACTACTGTAGGCCAGTTCTGACACTCATCTGTTAACAGTTCTTACAGACACCTCTGAGAGAAGATGTGGGCTCTTTTCTTTCAGTTCTCTAGCAGTTATCTTAGGTGTACTCTCTAATTGCTTCTTTAACACAATTAAGGTACGACCAGATGTCTGTTTCGAGGGGACAGGCCGAGGTTTGGCAGACGGTAACTCAACACCTCCACCAGCCTTGAAACTCTGCCCAGCTTTATGAAGCCCTATGATTTGAGTTATAGTTTCAAGTGTTAAAGACTTCCTTTTACCCAAAATCAAACATGTATATCCTCAAAACCAAAGAGAACACTGGCAAAAGATGGGACGGATGAGAGACAAAAGTGCAACACTTCCTTTCACCACAGCAGCCACGTGAGCACTGAGGAGTGTGGAGGCAGGCCTTGACGTCATGCTAAAGGCTGCTACCAGGCATAATGGTAGGTCTTTGAGTTTCGTCACGGCATTATGCCGGGGCACTCACCCGGCATAATGCCGTGACTAGCAATGCATCTTAGCCAGGTAATGGTGTTGCTAATGAGGGTGCTAAATTAATCTGTCCCTAGGTTCTCCATAAAGAGACTGGCGAGCACAGCACTGAACTGGATTCCCATTGCCAATGCCAAAGCTTTGTAACAGCTGTCCTGATGCTTGAAGAGGCTGAAGTTAACACAAAGATCCACTAGACTGATGAAATCTAGGAGAGGTAATAAGAGGTCGTGGTTATCGATGAGCCTCTGTCTCAGAATATTTATTGCAGCATCAGTAGAAACGTTTGTAAAGAGGGCTGTGACATCAAAGGAATCCATGCTTTTGTTTTTACCATTCAGGTTGGAAATTCGAGAGAGAAGGTCACCTGAGTGTTTGAGGTGGGATTGACTAATGGTGCCCCGAAGTCCTGAGAGGTATTTGGCAAGGTGGTCGGCTAGTCTGTGTGGTGCGCTCCCTATGCCCAAAGTGATAGGACGTAGTGGGATGCCAGGCCTGTGTCTTAGGAAGGCCATACAGGCGTGCTGGTTTCGGTTGACCTGGGAAAAGTTTTAATAGTTTCTTGCCCTGCTCTGATTTCCTAAGAAGTTACGGGCCTCTTGAAGAAAAGTTTGGGTACTTTGAAGTAACAATGATTCTAAAACAGGCTTGTATGTGTTGACAACACTGAGGAGATTTAGAACTTCACTGTAGTCGACAGCGTGGAGTAGCACCACACTTTCTCCTTCGTCAGAGGTGGTAATGATGATACCATCGTTGTTAGCCAGGCCCCTGAGTGCTTAGATGTATCTTTTGGAAATGATCGGTCTTGAAGGCTCAGTAGCTGCAACAGTGATAATTCCTTAAACGAAACCCTTATGAAACTCTTAGTCCCCAAAAGTTTGGTTCTTGGTTACAATGTCCACTAGATAGTGTTTCTTTTTTATATCGGGAGTGAACTCGACGCCTAGGTTGAGGGCTTCTGTCTCGGTGCGAAGGTAAGTTATTTATGATTTCTGGTCGCTCCATTTGCTGTGGAAGCATAGGTCTTGTAGTTTTCGTGAAAGCTTCAGGTTTTGTTGGATGTTGGCAGTGGTAGTTTGGCTGAGTATATATTCTGCCGTACGTCTGTCAGGAGTGGGAAGTGAAGCACGAATCTGAGTGGCACGTAATGTTTCCACCATAAACACATCTATCAAAGACCTCATTACAAAACGCAGCCCCACACCTCTAACTTCCACAGCAAGCGTTTACACCAACCCTTGTGGATACTCTTCCAAGAAATATGAAAGGGAAACGGACAGAGATCTTTCGGTCCGCCTGAGCGAGCATCGAAATGCCAGTAACAGAGACGACTTAAGGTACGCTTGTGTCCTCCACAGAGACTCCACGGTCCGCTTATGCCCTCCACAGAGACTGCACGGTCCCCTTGTGTCCTCCACAGAGACTCCACGGTCCGCTTGTGTCCTCCACAGAGACTCCACGGTCCGCTTGTGTCCTCCACAGAGACTCCACGGTCAGCTTGTGTCCTCCACAGAGACTCCACGGGCCATTTGATGAATTGATATGGGGCACAACTCGTTCTCACCGAACAAGACCTTAGACGCCGACTATGTCTAGAAGCCTAGGTAATCGCCGTCACCGACACAAGAGAACGTAACACTGGAAACTACAAAATTTCTAAAACATTGGCATACATGATACTTAACCACGCAAAGCATCACCTACCCAGCAACACAGAAGTCACATGATCCCTATCCCGATATGTCATTTTTCAGGTCCCCCATGCTTCACTCACACCTCACTCTCCGCCTACTGTCATTTAACCTCTGTATGTTAGAAATGATCAAAGTCCCAAGTGTTTGCTTACGTGTTTTTCTAAACCATATCCATTCTGTAATATGGACACTAGAACTGAGCTGCATACTCTATGTGTGGCTTTGTTAACGATGTATTGAGCTCTAATTTAACGGCTGGACTTCTGTTGCTAATACTTATTGATATAAATCCCAGCAATTTGTTTGCATTATTACGTACGTTTAGGAATTACTGTCTTGGTTTCATGTGTCTGACTACTATAACCCCCAAGCCCTTTTCGCATTCTGTAGAACTAAGTTCTATGTTATTTAGTTTATAAGCGCTAAAGTTATGGACATTCTCAAACTACATTGAACTGCATCTGCCACTTTTCTGACCACGTCATGAGTTTGTCTAAATCCTCCTGAAGTTCAGTGACATCTTCCTCTGAATCAATTACTACTGATTTACTTTTCCTCCTGTTGGTTGTCCCATGTGCCATGGGACAACCAACAGGTCACATGCTTCTCAGTGAGATTATCCAGGAGTTGAATTTCCCTTGAAACTCTTCTCTCAGTCTTGTACTGAAGAAGTATGGAACATGACATTCTGTAATTAATTACAGGAAACTCAATGCTTGCTCAGTTTCATTTAACTTTCCATTGCCTGTTCTCAATAATTTACTTCATAAACATTAGAAAGAACTCGAGCAGATTCTGTTTGAAAACAGACCAAAGGGTTGACAACTTTCTCTAAGTTAATCTAAGTTAGTCTTGTCGCTTCTGCAGAATGCTCTTTGAGTTACAAAGTATTTTAGTTTAAGCCAACTTATAACGACTATATTCTGCAGTCTTGTATGTAACACGCGGTCTACTTATACATCGACATCATGTCGCACTATACAACTTAGCATCTGGATGAACTTGAAATGATACCATCCAAACAGAAATCACATAGTGTCCCAGGATGGCATCAAGACAAATGAGCCAAGGCTCTCTGCAGGTAACATTTTCGTAGCCCTATGATAGCAGACACGTGGTAGAATCCAGCCCTAGCTGGATTCTACCACACTTGCACTGGCAATTTTTTTTTATATAATTGTAGCATCATTTACTCAGCAACTTCAGAATGCTCTTGCATTCAAATGGAAAGCTGACCTAGTTTGAACATTCACTAGTCTCAAGAGCAAATTAGCATTTGTACCTGTTCTGAAGTTCCCTGAGTTCTCTGAAGAGTTCACACTGACTGCTAATAACAGCTTGCTGTCTTCTCGCAGGAATTTTAAAGGAAGAATCAGTTAATACTGTATGTTATCTGAGTTCCTTCCACGGATGAATATAATTATTTAGTGAATATTACGAACACAGGCAGTATTCTAAAAGGCTGTAGCACCTCTTTGTAACTAACGCAACATACAAAACAATCAGCAGGGCAAAGCAAAGGCAAGGAAACAAATCTGGGAATATTCCTTCACCAATATTTACACTATGTACAATATTAATGATTAAAGAAGTCAGAGTAAAATAGAATAATCAAGACCCATTAAAAGCATGAGTGGCCATGAGTGGAGAATTCTGCAACTCATCCAGGTAACCTGAAGTGATGTCACCTTGGTTTAAGTAGCGGGATTCCACGTAACTGGCAGGTTGAACTAGACAATAAGCTCAGCAGTGGGGTCCCAGAACGCTGCACTCTGAAATGCCAGTTCTCTGGTCCAGAGGGCATGCCTAATGGTTGTGTAACATATTCGGCACAAACCAGTGACCAAATTAGAAGCTCTGTCTATTGTTTGGATAGAGCTTTTAACTTTAGGTTCCTTCAGAATAGTGATGTATCGGATATCCACATCCGCATCAACATCCGTGGAACATCCGCACAAATTCTTGCATCCGCATCCGCGAAATAAATAAGACATCTTCGTACGCATCCGCATCTGCATCCGGGGATATCTAAATTTTCACATCAGATACATCTCTACTTCAGAAACATCATTAATCAATATCAGCATCAAGGTCTATACAAATTACTTGCCTCTGATGATAATACAAGCAAATCCTCATAGTTTAAGTACTACAAACCAGAAATCCCCTACTGTCCAGGAAAGCCAAACACCGTCGCCGATGCATTGCCTCGTATCACATTTGTTGGTAATGTTAATTATTTTACCACTGATGAATTTAAAACTTCCTAACAACGAAGTTCTACTTGATTACCTGTACTCTGTTATTGGACCAGGAAGGATTACGATCTATTTGCCTAACTGCGTGTACCTGTGAAAATCTCCCTGGCCTGGTACCCTCATGGACACTTCATACCATTAAAATCTCTAATAAATCTACAGTGCAATAAGGGAGTTTACCTCATCCATTGGGGTGTCCCGTAGCTCAATCACTAGCGCACTCAGCTCACACAATGAGGTCCTGAGTTCGAATCTCCGGTACGGCTGGAAAACATTAGGACGTGTTTCCTTAAGACACCTGCTGTCCCTGCTCACCCATCAGTATAAAATGAGTACCTGGGTGTTAGTCGACTGGTGTGGGGTCGCATCCTGGGACACGAACTAATTTGCCCAAATTGCTCTGCACAACACGCAGCTTTCTACATAGTAATATATCATTGATGTCAACTAGGCCTGAATACCTTGATCATGTACATGTAGAAATAAAATTATTATTATTATTATTATTATTATTATTATTATTATTACCAGCTACCCCTACCATTACCTGCGGCTGTTCATCTGTATGTGGGCTCATCCCATCACTAGTGGTAGCTCATAGATGGTATGATACATATAATAGGGCTTTATTTTGAAATGGGTGGTGACACTTCCACTGTTCTTTACCTGTAAATTCAACAGTATGAGATATCAATATAAGATATAGGTAAATGAAGACTGATACCTTGTTCAGCAGCTGAATGGATGCTGGCCAGTTCTGCGCCAGCACTCTCCTCTCGACAAGCTGTTCTGGCATCAGTGATGTTCAACATCTCTGTAAACACTTTCATGCACTTGCTACCTGTGAAATATACACACCCATGTGAAGGGATGCCTTTAAAGAATGAAGTAAATTATAATAACTAAATAGAAATAATATTCTTGAGATTATTAGTTGTTTGTTAAAGTTACGGGGTTGTAGTGACTGCGACCCAGCGTCACACTAGGCGTCTTTAATAAATAACTAAGAAAATATTACTGCACTAGGAACTATTAATATAGTGGATAGTAATGATAAGTGCTCAATAAATATTAATATAAGTGTCTAAGCCAGGGGTGGCCAACCTTTTGCATTCTATGCTCCAATTTTTTCACACTAGTTCAGTTTTTTTTAAATATATGTTAATATGGATATATTTAACATTTTTATATAAAATGATTTAACATAAAAACATCATACACATTACTTTAATGAGACTTTTGAGTCTGATTTCACCAAGCTTTTAATGTTTGAAGTCTAATTAGTTATTGAGAGCAGCAGAGAATTCTTCAAATCTGGATCAGTTAATCACAACCTGAGTTTGCTTATCATTAATTTTATGGATGAAAATGCTTGTTATCATCTGTACGTTGTTCCAAAAGTGACAGACATAACTCTGGGCAAATTTTCTTAGTTATGGAAAATGTTCCCAGGTTAATATGTCAAAAGAATTTGGGACTGTGGGAAGCTTATCAGATTTCAGTTTCAATAATGAATTTGTTTTCAAATCAGTTAGTTCCAAAAAAAAAAATATATATATAACAATGGTTATAAATGACCATAATTTTTAAAGGGGTGGACCGGTAAGCCAGCGAAAGGCCTCGGTCAGATGACCAAAAGCTCCAAAGGCGGGTCATCATCTGACTAAGACCCACGTCAGGAAACATTTGTCCTGTTTCCTGACGAACCTTACCTAACCTAACCTAGTTAGTTCCACTTGTATGTTACTAGGCATCTTCAGGATCTTCTGTTCACAAGTCTTCTTTAACAAAATCACTAAAACGATTTTCATTGACTCTTGCAATAACCCGAATCTTTTCATAATATAATCGGTAAAACTACCGTTATCTTCAGCAGATTGAATGTTCTTTCAAATGTGAAACTGGCTAAAATCCTCATTTTCTAAGAGGTAAACAGTTTTTACTTCATCTTAAATTCCCAGATATCATTTACTAAGCTAGGAAACTATTTGTTCTTGCACAGAAGTTTTAAATTTAGATCACTGAGATAGCTGGTAACATCAACTAAAAATGCTAAATCAAATAGCCATTTATTATCACATAAAAGGTCTCTTTCCTCAGGTAGCTCATTCTTCTCGTTTAGAAAATAATGAAACTATTTTTCATTTCCCAAAATCTACTGAGAATCTGTCCTCTAGAAAGCCAGTGATCCTCACAAAGAAGGATGAGATCACCATATTCCAGGTCTAACAATTCACAATATTCTCTGAATTATCTTTTGCTTAATAATCCTCTTGTTCCAATTTCATTCGGGCATTTCACAACCGGTAGCATAACATGCTGCAAATTTAAAGTTTTTCCAAACACTGACTCTTGGTGTATAATGCAGTGATATTTTAAGAAAGTAAAACGTAAAAAAATTTAAGCAAAGTTGTTACTGTGGCAACGTTTCGCTCTCCAGGAGCTTTGTCAAGCCGTCTTGACAAAGCTCCTGGAGAGCGAAACGTTGCCACATTAAGCAAAGTTGCAGTGCCAGCTGCTTTACTCAGTACAAACACTGATGAGTTGACTAGGATCTAGTTGCAGATTTTCTAGGCTTGACTTTGCTTTTCAAATATGTATGATCGTCTTGTTTTTCCATGAACTGACTACAGATGGATAAGTTCTTCCAAGATGTTAAAAATTATCATCAATTCCTCCTATAAAAATGCTCAACTGGGCTACATCACATATGTCAGCAGATTCGTCCAAAGTTAAAGAAAAAAAAGTACAAGCCTGGGCAAGGTCTTTCAGTTGCTCATATGCATCATGGGAAAGTTTTTCGGTGCGTCTTGTAACCGTTTGCTTTGACAAAGCGATATCGTCTACTTTTTTGTTTTTTAGCCAACGCAAAGGCAACTTCGTAGGACGCTTCCGCCATCGCCAAACTTTCACAACTTCTTTTAACAATTATATATTGCCTTTTTCTTAATCACACACTCTTTCTGTAACTCAGAACTAACTTCAGCTTTTCTTTTATTTCAGCCTGACTGTCTTATATTATTTGAGAGATTACATTAGATTAAATTTTGCCACCTATGTGGCTAGTTTATTGTGTACACCATATCCATCCTGTGGAGGGTAGCGCAAGAGCATACGGATACCCGAAAGGGCTAAGAGCTAGGCCCCAAAAGGGATTTATATGAACAATTCACATATCTGTTACAAGCAAATTTAGGAAATTTGCTTAATATACCTGGTATCTTATTTTCATTAATAAGATATCTTGACATATCACATTGGTTATTATACTATCTCTATATTCCTCAATAAGTGGACAATTAAGCTTTGTTGGAAAGCTTTGATTGGCTGCCAGTATTTGCAAACTTCCAGCCCTCTTGTTATATTGTCCGTGTCAGGAGCAATCTGGTATAAGTCACCTGATATCAGATATGCAGGCTTACTTCTCTCTCTCTCTCTCTCTCTCTCTCTCTCTCTCTCCCTTTTGTTACTGCTTTGGGAGAATGCTATTCTCCTCATCTCACATGATATAGACTCTGTAGTAGAGTATGTCTCATTTAGTCAGCAGGGACATACCTCTCGTAACTCTGTGCAACTCTGTTGAGAGAGCATTATTTAGATTTATTGATATTTGACGCTTTTCAGAGAATGTGTAGTGAGATACTATATATCTGGTCCCAAGTTCAACTCTTGACCTACATTGTTCTAGCATCTACGAACTTAATCGTGGCAGGAACGGCTTCTCGTGAATCCATGATCAGTATCATAGATGAAATTACGCTTATCAAGATATCTTTTAATATCACCTATAACTGACTCTTCTAATTTTACTACAATTGAGGTCAGGATTACTGGGCGGTAATTTGAAGGTAACTACTAATTCTCTGCTTTAAAAATAGGACTTACATTAGCCATCTTCCACATTGGACACCACACATGTTTGAAGAGATATATTAAAAATGTTAGTTAATGGTTCGCATAGCTCCATTTTGCACTCCTTAAGAACCCTGGAAAAAAGTTCATCAGACCCGGGGATTTATTTTGTTTCAATTGTTTGATAACCATATCCCTAGTGACAGTGATATTACATAATTTATCTTCTTCAGGCCCACTATAAAATTAATTACTGGGATATTGTTAGTATCTTCCTGTGTGAAAACCGAGAGGAAATAAATATTAAAAATCGAGCACATTTTATTCAACTTGTCAGTATGATGACCGGAGTTATTTTTAAGTGGAATTATCTTTTCTCTAACTTTTGATCTATAACCTGGAAAAAAAACTTTCCAGTTCGTTTCTGAATCATTTGCCATTTGAATTTGAATTTCATAGTCCCTTTTATAAATTTCCTCTTAATGTGTGTATATTGATCTAAGAGATGGTCCTCATCTCTTTTGATACGCCTCCAAATTCCTTTCTTCTAACCCCAAAAGATGTTTAAGCCTAGTAGTCATCTATTTCTAATCATTCATATTCGATCTCATTTCTTAAATGACATAAATGTTCTTTGGGCAGCGTGTATAATGTTTAGAAAACCGTCATACTGATAGTTCTCTTCGATACCCCAGCTAAGCGAAATTCTGGGAATGTTACTGAATTATCCCTATTATCATATTTCCAATCGATTCTAAAGATAATTAATTTGTGGTCGCTTATACCAGTTTCCTCAGTAATATCCAAATTATTAATAAGCGTGTCCTTGTTAGCCAGACCCAAATGAAGCAGGTTATTTCCCCTCGTTGGTTCTGTCGCAAACTGCTCCAAAAAATAGTCTTGAACTACCTCCAGGAAATCGTTTGACTCAAGATTCCCAGACAGTGAATTCAAGTCTATTTGACTGAAGTCCCCTAGAATTAGTAAGTTTTCGTGCCTTGTGGCCTTAACAGTTTCCTCCCAAAGTAGTCTCCGTAGGTCCTTTCCAAGTTTGACGAACGGTAAATCACGTCTAAAATTAATTTTTATTTACGCCCTTCCGAAAATCTTACCCTGACAGACTGTGTGTGTGTGTCGTTTCAGTTTTAATACCCACAATAATGCAGCAATTTAAATGTTCCCTGACATACATTGCTACCCCGCTCCCTTACAGTTCCTTGCATCAACTCTGAATAACTTGAAATCCTTTAATGTACATTCAGCAGATATGTCTCGAATCTTCATATCAAACCACGTCTCAGTTATGGCAAATACGTCATTGTTACCCGCATTTGCAACTAGTTTCAACTCGTCCATCTTGTTTCTGCCACGACTATTTGCAATACATGTTTAGAAACCTCCTCTCTTGTTTTCCCTCCTGCTCAGTCCTGCTCCTTTACTATCTCTGTTACTGTCCTTACCACTTCGTGCTACTGATTTTCCAAATTTGCAAAGAACTCTTTCTTTTTCTACCTATAATTGGTTTCCCTAACATTATCGCTACACTGAGAATTCGTCCTGCCCATTTATATTGTATCATAGTTCATTGCTTTCCCACAAAAGCCCATACCCACAATATCTAGTTTAAAGCCCTAACAGAACTCTCCACTGCATCGACCAGTGCCCCCGCCCCAGACCTGGTTAAGTGAACCCCATCCCTGGCATACATGTTATTTCTGCCATAGAAGAGGTCCCAGTTGTCTACGAATGTTTCTGCATTTTCCTTACAGTTTTTGTCCAGCTAGCAATTAACACTAATTGCCCAGGACAACCATTTATTTCTAATTCGTCTCATCGGCAAAATTCCAAATACTAATAATGTCTACTGCTGACCTATTCCTGCTAATCAGGTCCTCACTCCTACGTCTGCCAACATCGTTGCCTCCAGCACCGAGACAAATAAAGGGATTGCTCCCATTACCTCTCATGTCGTCCAGAGGGCTAACAATATCCTCCATCCCAACCCCTTTGCCTCCTCTTCCTATCTCCAAGACAAAATGCCCTATCCATAAATTTAACCTGTTCTCAACTAAAACTATGTTCTTACCTTGACTGGAGGTGTTCATGACGTTCTCGACGGTCTTCTTAGAGATGGTCTTCGTTGGGATGTCTTCACTGGCTGGCTTGGCTGTGCCGTTAACAATGGTCCTAGTAGGAACTGTCTTCGTTGGAAGGCCTTGAATGGTCGCTTCACATTCGTCAGATAAGAAGGAAAAAGAGTTGCTGGTTTTCACAGCAACCTTCTGGACTTTCTTCAGCTTCGTCCCTTCATTTCCAAATAGCATCCATTCGCTGGTCTGATCATCGATGGCGTTGCTCCGGAGATAATCCTTGCACATAGTCTTCAGTTGTTGGCTTTTTCTTGCTTCCGTTAATCCTGTCTTAAGCTGAAGATATATCTGCTCATAGTCGAGGGCAGCATCATCACAATCTCAAGTATCTAAGAACGGAGAGCACACTAGTCAAGGTACACGTCACAACTGACGTGTACCTATTACTAAACCAGTGCTTTCCAATATCCTTTATAAATCTCAATTTTTCCAACTTGACACCATTACTGCGAGTCCTGTCTTAGATATTTTTAGGTCGTTATTTACATCTCTTTTATTTATTCCTGTTTTCTAATTTTACACCTCAGTCATATACTTCCCTCAATTCTAGACCTTTCTAGAGAATACAGTTTCAGGGTCCTCATTCTGTACTCGTAGGAAATATTTCTGTTACATGGGATTAACTTTGTCATCCTTGGAAAGGGATATCGGGGGACTACTTTAGGAAGAAATTGTTCAGGCCACAAGTCACGACAATGTAGTAATTCTATGAAACTTTAAATGAGACTTTGACTGGAATTCATTGACTGGGAATCTTGAGTCAAAGGACTTCCTGGAGGTAGTTTAAGACTTTTTTTTGGAGTAGTTTGTGACAGAAGCAACGAGGGGAAATAACCTGATTGATATGGTTCTGGTTAATAAGGATACCCTTTTTAATAATCTAAAGATTATAGAGGAACTTAGCGCAAGTGACCTCAAATCAATTACCTTTTGTATCGATTTAAGTATGATAGTAGGGATAATTCATTAACAGTCCCAGGTGTACATGTATGGTATACAGTACCGACAGGATGAAGAATTAGTCACATGTGCAACATCTGGGTATCTTTATTGTAGACGTTTCACCATCCAGTGGCTTTATCAATATAAATTCAAGGATATAATTGGAAATACAGTAGAACTATAAACAGAAGTTGAGGTAATCAGTCCCTCAGCCTTGGAGTCTGCGAAGAGTATAGCAGTCGTGGAGAGTCTGAAGAACAGGCTTGAAGACTGGCGCTTATATACTGGCGTCAGTTGAAGGACGGGTAGCAGACTAAGACATTGTCACTGGTAGGCGTTATTTCCCAGTGAAAGTAGATCATACCCGAGGAACGGGTCAGTAGTAGTTAAGACGGTTATGGAGAGTCAGCTGTGCAGTAGCACTGGATATTTCGACCGTGTGAAGCACCAGATACTCTTGTCAAAACTGCAAACAGTGGGACTCGCTGGCTTTACAGTATTTCCCATCAGTAATTCGAGGTAGATCTCTAAGCGTAGTTCTCAACGAGACGGAGTTAGCAAGTGTTCCACAGGGAAAGGTGCTTGGGCCATTGTTATGAAATATCTACTACAATGATCCTCTTCATCTCATCCCAGAATCCCATGCATATGCATGGGATTCTGGGATGAGACACTGACATTTACTTTATCCAAGAGAGAAAGTGGCAGCTGTTCTAAGTTCCATCAATTAGCAACTTCAAACTATATCAGCCTGTGGAAAATAATGGCAGGTCAATTTGCTCCTGAGAAAACACTAACGATAATGGTCTCGAGGCACCATGATGGTAATGCTGGAGCAGAGGTAACAATGAATGGGAGAGTGTTGGTACCAGGGAAAAAAATTAATAAAATTTGCCTCCAAACTGGCCATGAAGATCCACGCTGTAAATCTTGTAAACAAAGCGGCTATGAAGCTTACAGCATTTCGACGTATCTCGCATCAGCTAGGTAGTGGAGGCTGCAAGATTATGCATTAGGCTTACACCTTGAGAATGCTCCACTTTCTTAGATTGCTTGCCCTCCGCCTCATATGCGACTTCTTGAGAGAACAGAGAAGAGAGCAAGACAGCTCATCTCTCTCGTGGACCCAACCTTGATAGATCCGTCATTTCAGCTTACCTTTCAACACCGGAGTAATGTGAGTGGATTACTGTTATGTACAAGGCCAATATTGTCAAAGTATCGCACTTGGCTCATCTCCCAGGATACAGAGAAATGAGCTTCTACACAACAAGACGGGCAGCAGACAGCTGGCCGTCTTGTTGTGTAAAAGTTCCGGGACATCGCTTCACCTGAGATCATTTATTCCTAAGATTAAACGAGTCTGGAACATGTTCCTACAGGATAATAAAATCAACGAAATAAAATCAATTGACCAAATGAAAACGCTGGGCAACAGATGGCTCTAACTTTATCCTGTTCTCTATCCGAGTCTCTTTTTGACGGAAGTAACAGCTCTTACCGTGTAAATAAACCTTAACCTAACCTTTTAAAACCTTGAGTAAATGAGTGTGAGAGAGAGAAAGAGAGAGCCTTTCTGTATTTCTAGGCCAAGATGTAAGAGAGGTGAGTAACGTACCTACTTGGAGCCATCCAGGAGAGCAGTGACCAGCAGGCAGCGGGGTGGTTTGTGCAGGAGGGAGAGTAACACCATGTTGCTTCTTACACACACGACCCTCTTTGTGAGAACAGTGTTGGTCGTTCCAGAACCCTTGATTGTGGGTGTAAAGCCCAATGCAGTGTTCCATATCTGTTCAACAAGGAAGAGGGGAGAGAAGCGCCAAGTTATTATGAAAGAAAAAATGTCTATTATATATATATATATATATATATTCTCCATGGGGAAGTGGAACAGAATTCTTCCTCCGAAAGCTATGCGTGTTGTAAGTAGGCGACTAAAATGCCAGGAGCAAGGGGCTAGTAACCCCTTCTCCTGTATATATTACTAAATGTGAAAGGAGAAACTTTTGTTTTTCCTTTTGGGCCACCCCGCCTCGGTGGGATACGGTGGTGTGTTTGAAAGAAGAAGTTTATTAATATATTTTTATTATATATAAAATTTAATATATATTATATATTATATTATATATTTAAATATATTTTAAAACATATATATATATATATATTCCATGTCGTGCCAAATAGGCAGAACTTGCGATCTTGGCTTAAATAGCAACTCTCATCTTTGCCATATAGGACAAGTGAAAATTTGTGTATGCAATAATTTCGCCAAAATCATTTAAAACCTAACGAAAAATATATATTTCACTGGGTTTTTTTAGTATTAAATTATTGTAAACAAACCTAAAATATATTTAGTTGGGTTAGGCTAAAATAAATTGCTCTTCTTATAATAAGGTTAGGTAAGTTTTCTAAGAATCTTTTGGTGCAAAATTAAAAAAAAAATACATTAACATTAATGAAAAAAATATATCTTTAAACGTATAAGAGAAAATTTCAGAAAGGACTTAATTTTAAATGAGATCTTCCTAATTGACCAGTTTTACATATTCGGCACGACATTAATGTAAAATATATATATTTTATATATTATATATATATATATATATATATATTTATATATATATATTTATATATAAAATTTATATATATATTTTATTATTCAAAAAAAAAATGGAGGTACCACCTCCCTCTAGAACTGGGCTGGGAACCCTCATACTCAGAGAAGAGAATAAACTTACTTCAGGGAAAAACTCGAGATTCACCGAGGAGTAGTTTAAGTATTTTCTTTTATCACCCCTTATATTCATTTATTTGAAAGCAAAATACACTATAAAAATACAATAGAAGAAAAACAACGATCCCTTTGGATCGTAACACTAAGTCTCTGAAAGAGGAAACTCGCCTAGTACTATAGGGCCATTGGTTACCGTGTTGAGCTTTTCGCCTGACGTTATAATATGGTGTCAACCCTCTGTATTTGATCTGGGTTTCCCTGAAACAGGCAGCACCAGCATCTTCAGAATACTGAAGGCAGATGTCGGCCAACGAAGACGTCATGTGTTTTCCAGTACTATCTGCTTTCCATCCTTTCAGGGAAGCATGGCTTCTGTGAGGCCTCACTTCCTGAGGCTCCCATTCTGCTGGGCAACAGGCTGTGATGGGACATCACTATCACATACAGCCAGGGAAACCAGTTCAGCTGTCATGCTTCGATAACACATTATCACATACAGCCAGGGACACCAGTACAGCTGTCATGGTTCAGTAACACAGCTATCACATACAGCCAGAGACACCAATACAGCTGTCATGGTTCAGTAATACATCAATCACATACAGCCAGGGACACCAGTGCAGTTGTCATGGTTCAGTAACACATATATCACATACAGCCAGGGACACCAGCATAGCTGTTATGGTTCAGTAACACATCTATCACATACAGCCAGAGACACCAGTACAGCTGTCATTGTTCAGTAACACATCTATCACATACAGCCAGAGACACCAGTACAGCTGTCATTGTTCAGTAACACATCTATCACATACAGCCAGGGACACCAGTACAGCTGTCATTGTTCAGTAACACATCTATCACATACAGCCAGGAGACACCAGTACAGCTGTCATTGTTCAGTAACACATCTACCACATGCAGCCAGGACACCAGTACAGCTGTCATTGTTCAGTAACACAACCTATCATATACAGCCAGGGACACAAAAACAGCTGCCATGGTTCAGTAACATATCACATACAATCAGGGGCACAATTATAGCTGCCATGGTTCAGTAAGACATCTATCACATAGAGCCAGCGACACCAGCATTGCTGTTATGGTTCAGTAACACATCTGTCACACACAGCCAGGGACACAAGTACAGCTGTAATAGTTCAGTAACATATCTATCAGATACAGCCAGGGACACCAATACAGCTGTCATGGTTCAGTAACACATCTATCACATACAGCCAGGGACACCAGTACAGCTGTCATGGTTCAGTAACACATCTATCACATACAGCCAGGGACACCAGTACAGCTGTTATGGTTCAGTAACACATCACATACAACCAGGGACATCAATAAAGCTGTCATGGCTCAGTAACATATCTATCACATACAGCCAGGGACAACAGTACAGGTGTCAAGATTCAGAAACACATATATCATATACAGCCAGGGACACCAGTGCAGTTGCCATTGTTCAGTAACACATCTATCACATACAGCCAGGGACACCAGTACAGCTGTCATGGTTCAGGGATATATCTGTCACATACAACCAAGGACACCAGTACAGCTGTCATGGTTCAATAACACATCTATCACATACAGCCAGAGACACCAGTACAGCTGTCATGGTTCAATAACACATCTATCACATACAGCCAGGGACACCAGTACAGCTGTCATGGTTCAGGGATATATCTGTCACATACAACCAAGGACACCAGTACAGCTGTCATGGTTCAATAACACATCTATCACATACAGCCAGGGACACCAGTACAGCTGTCATGGTTCAGGGATATATCTGTCACATACAACCAAGGACACCAGTACAGCTGTCATGGTTCAATAACACATCTATCACATACAGCCAGGGACACCAGTACAGCTGTCATGGTTCAGGGATATATCTGTCACATACAACCAAGGACACCAGTACAGCTGTCATGGTTCAATAACACATCTATCACATACAGCCAGGGACACCAGTACAGCTGTCATGGTTCAGTAACACATCTATCACATACAGCCAGGGACACCAGTACAGCTGTCATGGTTCAGTAACACATCTATTACATACAGTCAGGGACAACAGTACAACTGCCATGGGTCAGTAACACATCACATATAGCCAGGACATCAGTACAGCTGTCATGGTTCAGTAACACATCTATCACATGCAGTAAGCGACACCAGTACAGATGCCATGGTTCAGTAATACATCTATCACATACAGCCAGGGACACCAGTACAGCCGTCATGGTTCAGTAACCCATCTATCACATACAGCCAGGGACACCAGTACAGCTGTCATGGTTCCCGTAACCCATCTCCTACAGCCAGGGACACCAGTACAGTTATCATGGTTTAGTAACACATCTATCCATACAGCCAGGGACCCAGTACAGTTATCATGGTTCAGTACACAATCTATCACATACAGCCAGGGACCAGTACAGTTATCATGGTTCAGTAACACATCTATCACATACAGCCAGGGACACCAGTACAGTTATCATGGTTCAGTAACACATCTATCACATACAGCCAGGGACACCAGTACAGTTATCATGGTTCAGTAACACATCTATCACATACAGCCAGGGACACCAGTACAGTTATCATGGTTCAGTAACACCATCTATCACAAACAGCCAGGGACACCAGTACAGCTGTCATGGTTCAGTAACACATCTATCACATGCAGTAAGCGACACCAGTACAGTTATCATGGTTCAGTAACACATCTATCACATACAGCCAGGACACCAGTACAGTTATCATGGTTTAGTAACAATCTATACATAAAAGCGAGACACCAGCGTAGCTGTTATGGTCAGTAACACATCATTTACATACAGCCAGGACACCGTACAGTTTATCATGGTTCAGTAACACATCTATCACTACAGCCCGAGACAACAGCGTAGCTGTTATGGTTCAGTAACACATCTATCACATACAGCCAGGACACCAGTACAGTTATCATGGTTCAGTAACACATCTATCACATACAGCCAGAGACACCAGCGTAGCTGTTATGGTTCAGTAACACATCTATCACATACAGCCAGGACACCAGTACAGTTATCATGGTTCAGTAACACATCTATCACATACAGCCAGAGACACCAGCGTAGCTGTTATGGTTCAGTAACACATCTATCACATACAGCCAGGACACCATAGTCATTATCAAAGGTTCAGTAAACATCTATCACATACAGCCAGGGACACCAGTACAGTTATCATGGTTCAGTAACACATCTATCACATACAGCCAGAGACACCAGCGTAGCTGTTATGGTTCAGTAACACATCTATCACATACAGCCAGGGACACCAGTACAGTTATCATGGTTCAGTAACACATTCTATCACATACGCCAGAGACACCAGCGTAGCTGTTATGGTTCAGTAACACATCTATCACATACAGCCAGGGACACCAGTACAGCTGCCATGGTTCAGTAACACATCTATCACATACAGCCATGGTCACCAGTAAGATAAGATAAGATTTCTTTCGGATTTTTAACCCCGGAGTGTTAGCCACCCAGGATAACCCAAGAAATTGAGTGCGTATTCGAGGACTGTCTAACTTATTTCCATTGGGGTCCTTAATCTTGTCCCCCAGGATGCAGTCGTCTAACACCCAGGTACCTATTTGCTGCTAGGTGAACAGGACAACAGGTGTAAGGAAACGTGTCGAAATGTTTCCACCCGCCGGGAATCGAACCCGGGCCCTCCGTGTGTGAAGCGGGAGCTTTAGCCACCAGACCACCGGGCCCAGTTCAGCTGTCATGGTTCAGTAACACATCTATCACATACAGCCAGGGACACCATTACAGCTGTCATTGTTCAGTAACACATCTGTCACATACAGCCAAGGACACAAGCGTAGCTGTTATGGTTCAGTAACATACATATCATATACAGCCAGGGATACCAGTACAGCTGCCATTGTTCAGGGATATATCTGTCACATAGAACCAGGGACACCAGTACAGCTGCCATGGTTCAATAACACATCTATCACATAAAGCCATTGACACCAGTACAGCTGCCATTGTTCAGTAACACATCTATCGCATACAGGCAGGGGCACTAGTACAGCTGTCATGGTTCAGTAACACATCTATCATATACAGCCAGGGACACCAATAAATCTGTCATGGTTCAGTAACACATCTATCACATACAGCCAGTGACACCTGTACAGCTGCCATGGTTCAGTAACACATCTATCACATAAAGCCAGTGACACCAGTACAGCTGCCATTGTTCAGTAGCACATCTATCACATACAGAAAGGGACACCAGTACAGCTGCCATGGTTCAGTAACACATCTATCACATAAAGCCAGTGACACCAGTACAGCTGCCATTGTTCAGTAACACATCTATCACATACAGCCAGGGACACCAGTACAGGTGTCATGGTTCAGTAACACATATCACATACAGCCAGAGACACCAGTGCAGCTGTCATGGTTCAGTAACATATCTATCACATACAGTCAGAGACACCAGTACAGCTGCCATGGTTCAGTAACACATTTATCACATACAGCCAGGGACACCAATAAAACTGTCATGGTTCAGTAACACATCTATCACATACAGCCAGGGACACCAGTACAGGTGTCATGGTTCAGTAACACATATCACATACAGCCAGGGACACCAGTGCAGCTGTCATGGTTCAGTAACATATCTATCACATACAGTCAGAGACACCAGTACAGCTGCCATGGTTCAGTAACACATTTATCACATACAGCCATGGACAGCAGTACATCTGTCATGGTTCAGTAACACATCTATCACAAACAGCCAGGGACACCAGTACAGCTGTCATGTTTCAGTAAGACATCTATCACTTACAGCCAGGGACACCTCTACAGACACCATTGTTCTGGAACATATATATTGTATAAAGCCGGAACATCTGGATTTGAAGTAATTTTTTTATATTATTTTACCTACACTTTCACATCTTTGCATATAATATTATGTCAGGTAATGGGAACAATCCCATTATCTTAGTACTGGTGGAAATAACATCAGGAAGGGATGGAGACAGGAGCTGCTGGATACGTACAGGTCAGCTATAGAAGTAGTCAGGTCTAAGGGATGAATTCCAATCATATGTAGCATCTTGCCAGAAGGTGAGTGGGCCATGAATGTATGTCTGGGGCAATTGGTATAAATTGCTGGCTAGACAGGTACTGCAAGGAACTTGCAATTCCACTCATTGATAACTAGGACAAATTCTATGGCAAACGTGATGTGTATACAAGGGATGGGGTTTGTCTCTCTGGGGCTGGAGTGGTTGCATTAGCCAGTTCGATTGAGGGGGTCATTGATGACTTGTCTAGGACTTCAAATTGACAGATTATATCGGTATGGGTGCTTGTGGGAAACAATCAGGCTGTAGTACAAGGCTTGAAAACAGCAGATATTACCATGATACCTCATGGATATGTTTCAAAGACAATATTCAAAATAAAGTTACTGATAAACAAACAAAGAGATAGTAGAGGGCAACGAGTGACTAGCTCACTCAAAGTTTACTATACAAAAAGCAGGAGTCTAAGAAATAAGATAAATGAGCTAACATTACTTGCAAGTGCAGGCAATACACACATTATCGCCATAACGGAGACATCATTCAACTTGAAATATAAAGAAATACCTTCTGAATGCAACATGCAGAGGTATAAACTATTCCACACTGATAGGGTCAACAGGAAGGGTGGTGAAGTGGCGATGTGTGTCAGAGATAATTTAAATTGTTGTGTTAGACATGATATAAGACTAGAAACATCGAACATAGAATCTGTTTGGGTACAGTTTCTTGAGGGTTGTCAAAAATTAATTTTGGGTGTGATTTATAGGCCCCCAAACCTTGATAGGGAGTGCGGTAAGCTGTTATGGGACGAAATTCATAAGGTGTCTAGATATGAAAATGTGTTAATGGGATATCTTAACTTTAGACAAATTGATTGGAACAATGTGACAAGAAATCTTGAGTCTAGTGACTTTCTTGATACGGTTCAGGATTGCTTTTTAAAACAGTTTGTGACAGAACCAACTAGAGGAAACAACCTGCTTTACTTGGTTCTTGCCAATAATGAATCACTAATTAATAATCTTGAGGTTAATGATGAAAATTGGGGGAAGCGATCACAAAAAAAGTTTAGTTTCAATTTTATCATGGAATAACCCAGATAACTGCATCAAGACTATCTCAGACTTCCACCTGGCCACTTCATGGGACTGAGAAATTACCTGAGTGGGCCCAAACTGGGATGACCTGACTATGGGTCAGGTAGGTGGTGCTGGTTGCCATTATAACGTTTGTCAGAGCATAATTCTAGCTGCCCAGACAACTTGTGTTTCGAGTATAGAAATTTTATTTAACATAAATTGATCCCAAATGGGTGAACAATAAATTAAAACTAAAACGCGTCATTGGTCAAAGAGGGCGCATCAAAAGAGGGGATGGGCGGTTAAGAAATTAATATATTCAATTAAACAAAGAAATAAAAAAGGAATAAGAAAAGCAAAAGGGATTATGATGCTAAAGACGCAAGGGATTCGAAAACTAACCCAAAAGGTTCTTTCAGTTATACATAAGTAGATTAGGGACAAAAGGCCCACTTAAAAGTACACAGGTCAAATCATGGCAGTGATAAGGAAATGTGTGAAATTTTCAAACACTTAGTTCCTCTCAGTTTTTAATCAGGTTAAAACTAGCGAAAATTTAAAAATAATAAATTATGTAGAACAGGAAAATAATAAACTATGCATGGTTGGGGGAACTAGTAACATGGTCCACAGACAAATACATAAATTAAAACCTAAAAATCCCCAGGCCTGATTTAAAGTGTTTGCAAGGGTTGTAAGGAATGTAAAGAGGAACTTAGAAAACTTTGGCCCAATCTTTTCAACATATCATACAAACTGGCATAGTGCGTGACAAGTGAAAAATGGCAAATTTAATTCTTATTTACAAGGCAGGTGACAGGTCCTTAGCTTCAGACTATGACCAATAACCCTTACCTCCATAGTGGGAAAATTTATGGAAACCCGCATTTGCCGAGGCAATTCCTAGTATCTTAAAAAGCATAAATTGGGTTAATGAATCTCATCACAGTTTTACAAACAGGCATTCCTGTCTTACGAATTTACTAACTTTATTCACTAAGGTATTTGAGGAGGTAGATCATGGTATTGAATATGATATTGTATATATGAACTTCAGTAAGGTTTTCAATAGAGTTCCACATCAGAGGGTATTGAGAAATCTTAAGGCACACGGAATAGGAGGAGAAATCTTTTCCTCGGTAGAGGCATGGTTGACAAATAGGAAGCAGAGAGTTTGCATAAATGGGGAGAAATCGGAATGGGGGCACATCACAACCGGTCTTCCTCAGGGGTCAGTATTGGCCCTCTTGTTGTTCATAATTTATATAAACGACATAGATAAGGGAATAAATAGCGACATAAGCAAATTTGCTGATGACACCAAAATAGGTCATCCAGTTCATTCTAATGTGGACATTTGAATAGACTGATGCATTAATCGGAGAAGTGGCGGATGCAGTTTAATATAGACAAATGTTGGACAGGAAAATACCCATGCCACATATAAACTAAATAATGTAGATCTTAATATTACTGGTTGCGAAAAGAATTTAGAAGTTCTGGTTAGCAGTAATCTGAAAGCAAGGCAACAGAGCATAAGTGTTCGCAATAAAGCTAACAGAATCCTTGGCTTCATATCAAGAAGTATAAATAATAGAAGTCCTCAGGTTGTTCATCAACTCTATATATCTGCTTAGGCCTCATTTAGATTATGCTCTGGAAAACAAACAAAGGAGAATGACAAAATTTATCCCATGTATCAGAAATCTTCCCTATGAAGATAGACTGAGGGGCCGTGAATCTGCACTCTCTAGAAAGGCGTAGAATTAGGGGGATATGACTGACGGGTATAAATGGAAAACAGGAATAAATAAAGGGGATGTAAACAGCGTGCTAAAAATATTTAGCCTAGCCAGGACTCGCAGGAATGGCTTTATGTTGGAAAAATTCAGATTCAGGAAGGATGTGGGAAAGCACTGGTTTGGTAATAGAGTTGTGGATGAGTGGAACAAACTCCCCAGTACAGTCATAGTCTTAAAAATAGGTTAGATAATTGTGTAGTCTTAAAAATAGGTTAGATAAATGTGAGTAGATGTGGGTGGGTGTGAGTTGGACCTGACTAGCTTGTGCTACTAGGTCTGATGCCGTGCTTGTTTCTTAAGTGAATGTAACGTGACCTGACTAGGTTTGGGTATTAGCTTAAGCCGGTAGGAGACTTGGACCTGCCTCGCATGGGCCAGTAGGCCTGCTGCAGTGTTCCTTCTTTCTTATGTTCTCTTCACATCAGGATATTTAAAATTTCAGGCCTAAGACTTGGCTGCGAGTTGATAAGAAATCCTTGAAAAGACTCTAAAGCATATCACTCACCTATTTGTACTCCCTTTTTGTGGTTGCAGGGGTCGTGACATAGCTCCTGGCCCCGCCTCTTCACTGATCGCTACAAGGTCCTGACATCAGTACGCTGAGGTCACTGGTCACCTGCGGTCATACCTGTCCTAAGCTCTGGGAGTTAGCGTGGACTGTTACCAAGCACCATGGCTTGTTGTAGTGTTTTAGAATCTCAGGTTAAAGTGTTGAAGAAGGAGGTTCTACTTCTTCAGGAGGAAAATAGGAAGCTGAAGCTTCGCCTAGATGAGTTTGGGAGCGAGTGTGAGAAGGATTTAACTGGTAAGGAAGGAATGGTCATCAGCAGTGAGAGTGGCAGCCGCTTTAAGTGGCAAGTGGTTCACAGTTCAGGAAGAAGGAAGATGAGGGAGTTAATAGAGAAGATGTGAAGGTAGGAAATCGATTCTCTGTTCTCCAAGACGAGT